>OY759265.1:46716405-47103905 GCA_963662155.1 Lamellibrachia columna
TGTGTGTGTGTGTGTGTGTGTGTGTGTGTGTGTGTGTGTGTGTGTGTGTGTGTGTGTGTGTGTGTGTGTGTGTGTGTGTCGGTGTGTGTCGGTGTGTGTCGGTGTGTGTGTGTGTGTGTGTGTGTGTGTGTGTGTGTGTGTGTGTGTGTGTGTGTGTGTGTGTGTCTGTGTGTGTCTGTGTGTGTGTGTGTGTGTGTGTGTGTGTGTGTGTGTGTGTGTGTGTGTGTGTGTGTGTCTGTGTGTGTGTCTGTGTGTGTGTCTGTGTGTGTGTCTGTGTGTGTGTCTGTGTGTGTGTGTGTGTGTGTGTGTGTGTGTGTGTGTGTGTGTGTGTGTGTGTGTGTGTGGTGTGTGTGTGTATATATATATATATATATATATATATATATATATATATATATATATATATATATATGAAGTAAAACGTGCAGTCATTTCTATAACATACTTCAGGCATATAATTATGTCATTCATGCATTATATTAATTATATAATGAGTGCCACACCTTTGGGAAGAGTAGTCAAATAAAATTCCATTGATACCTCACTTGCAATGGTGGGCAGAACTTATGTTGATAGAATGGGCTACTGCGATCTATCCCTAATCCCGTCCTTACTTTCAAGCTTTGCTAGCGACACTGATTCCAAAAGTGGACAAATGCAGCAATTTCCAGGTGGCAAACAACTGAATTTCACATGTATATGTTATGCGCTTCATAAAAACATTGTAACGTAAATTCCCTAGGGGAGGATTTCCCCTTTTTGGCCCATGGACTAATGTGTTTGTATTTGTCTTGTAGCGAGTGTGGACACAAAAGTATGTGTGATATTAGCATACACGCACGCACGCACGCACGCACGCACGCACGCACGCACGCACGCACACACACACACACATATATACCTATATGACAACAGTTCTTAATAGAAAAATAGAATGACGTTGTTTCCATCTTGCATAATCTTCTGAGTGCTATGTTTAAATTATTAGGAATAATTTGTGGGGACAGTCCTCGAAGTGTGGATAAACTTAAAAAGCCCGCTGTGTTGCTTTCATCCAAGTGGAATATGCTAAGTTGTTTTGTAACACACAAACCTGTGTCTTTAAAGCCAGGTTACACATGAAAAGGCGCGACTGGGTTAAGAACTCCATCAGAAACATACCACAGCGGGTGGTCCGTCCGAACCACCCCCCCCCCCACGATGACGGGCATGAGCAGGGTCTGATCAACCGTAGCTGTGCTGGCGACCACACAAAGACAACAACGAGGAAATGACGCTACACTGATGAGACGTAGTCAGTGAAATATGACTGCGGAGAAGACCGGACAGTGTCCCACCTTCTCTGTTGCCGACTACTGGACGGTCCGTGCTCACTGGACGTTCTAGCCACCGTCACAGGCCGGGCAAAGGCATGCGCCCGAAAAGTGTGACGGACACGACAGGAAGATGAACCGATGCCTATTTAGTCAAAGACCAAAATTTTACAGTTAAACAAATACTCCCGGACCTCCCCTGGGGGCTGTCATGGACACAGTTCCAGATTCAACGCCATGGTACGTGGTCCCCCGGCGTCAACCCGATGCACATGAGCAATTTACTTATCAGTTATGCGTATTTCTTCAATTAGATGTATGTTACTGGATACTATTGATTAACAGCTCGTAATTTTGCTGAAATTGTCCTTTTCTAATTATAGTTTACATAATATTATTACAATGCGATATTTACATGTAAACGCCTCCGCCTGTTCGGTACTTTGTCCTTTACCTGAGTATATGTCTGTCCTACCATTTGTTTCCTGTCTATCTCCCCATCTTCATATGTACCCTTTTCTTGATTACTTCCTCAGTTATTCCCACCGACCGCCGTCTCTTGCCTTCCCCGAGCTCTCCTACATCCAACGTCCGACCCCCTTGCTTCGCCTTTATTAAACCTATTTCAACTTTCTCTCTTATTTTTTACGTCGTCTGCTAGTCGAGTTATCTTTCTTCGATCTTATTTCTTACTTGCGTCCTTGGCCTTCAACATAATTTCCTAATTATATCCATATATGTTTACCTCATTTCCTAATGGTATCCCTGTCAATCAACCTCACTGCCTAATTGTATACCTGTCAATCAACATCACTGCCTAATTGTGTCCCTGTCAATCAACCTCATTGCCTAATTGTGTCCCTGTCAATCAACCTCATTGCCTAATTGTATCCCTGCCCGTGTACATAATAATACAAATATTTCAGAAGCTCGTGTACATTGGCGAGAGACCGTATTATCTGCTCAAGGGCAGGGGTATCATAGGCACCTGCCTACTCGTTGTCGCCAGTTTAGGCGAGATCTGGAACCGGGACAACCCATTAATTCATGAATCACGTTAGAAGGAACAACCAAATAATTGTCAGAAAGACAAAACAAAACTTCTCTGTATTGACATTAACCGTTACCTCGTCGACAGGCTGGGGCACTGCGTGACATGAATGCATATATAACATTTATTTTCGCGTTGTGTATACCCAACTTCGTCGTCACCATTAATTGTTTTTTCTTCCATTCTTCTGTCTTCCCTTCCTCCGAATGCATCATAAATATGTAATTAAAGTTTAAGCAAATGTTGCATACACAACAAAAGGGTAATATGGGAGAAAGAGACACAGAAAAACTTGACTGAATTCATGCCCCCCAGAGTGATACGCACACCACACTCACTCACATGGAACATGGTGTTTGAGCTATTCTACATTGTGAGCTGTGCCATTTTAATGTACATTTACTACAGTATAGGCCATACAATGCAGCAGTACTTATATATTATTAAAATTAAGGTAACGTACAACTTAGCGAGAAATCCTAGAGCCATTTTACGTGCATGTGCTTACCATGTTATGATTACTTAGTTATTACTTAACACATTATATACATTATATCTAGTGTGAAAGTTCAGAAGCATAGATCGAGCGATGACTACCGATTTAATTTTTGTGAAAATGTAGACAAACGGTTGGGCGATTTTAATGAATCAACAAATTATCTCGTGAAATCTGCACTATGTAGGATACACTGAATCGACGGCGGTGGTACTCGTCCAAAGTAATTAACGTTAATCGTCCTCTTTTCTGAACGAAACTGTTGGTCATAAAATAGTTGTTTAATTCTTGTTCTTGCAAACAGAGAAATTTTAATTCAAAATAAAACTATGTCTCATCCTTCCCCAGAGTACCCTATGCTGTGTATGTACACTCATCTGTTCAATCTTGCCGTGAATTTTTCGCAGATTTTCATCGATTTGAACTTGAGCAGTCGTTTACGACTGGCAGCCGTCGACTTGCTGTATGAGTTTAACTAGCAACGTCTGTTGCGTCATTCGCGTGCACTCACGTGACCGTTTCACTATGAACCCGCCTGGTGGCGCCGCTTGATTACGTACGCATCGCGTTTACGTCCAGGTTGTTTGCCTTCTTTTTCTGCTTCTACTTCATATTAGAGCAAATCCTTCAGATTTGAAGACAATATGCTCATAACCCAGGGTGCATTCGCACCAATGGTGTTTTATTAAGATATAGTGAGTCGACGATATGTTTTTCTATTCCCTTGTGTGGGATCTTCTACTTCTCCTGGTATAAAACCAACGGCTTTTAGTGTCTCTTCCGAAAGGCAATGTGGGATGAACAAAATTGCCCAAGTTTCGAAACGGCTCGCTCGAACCCCGCTCCCCTCGATCAACAGAGCACGGTTCCATCGCTGAGCTACCTTGCGTGCCGTGGCTTTAACATACTCGAACTGTTTAATGAATTATAGGGTCGACTTCAGACAATAAATTAATGGGAGCATTTAATGGCATTCGTGCGATAAACGCATCAATGTAAAGCAACGAGCCTGCGTGACATATCAAAATGTCACCGATGCAACAATGAAGAATACAGTCAGCCATGTCATAGCATTCAGAAAGTTACTGGAAGGAATTCGAACGAGAAATCTCCCTGCAGTCATAACATCCTTAGACTTTCAAAAAAACATTTTATACAATCCCTCGTTGAGATTCTTGAGACTCATGGTGTTCCCAACCAGGTGGTAACAGGCATTGCCAATATGCACATTAGCACCGCTTAGCCAAACAAAATTTAGAAACCTAAAACAAAATTCTATGGAAATCCATAAAAATCGATATAAGTCTACAGAGTATAGTAGAATTTTGCATAGAAAATTATAGAATACTATAGATTCTATAGAAACAGTTTGTCTACTTAAATTGTCTATGGATTTCAATAGAATTATATAGAATTCTACGGAGCACAGCAGAATATTGTATAGAAAACAATACAAACAAATTATATAGTTATGTCCGCAAAAATTGTAAAGTATATTCTAAAAAAAATCTTACTGAATGTTCTAGAAAAATTACATTGATGTTTTTGCTAAGGGACGCGTGCTAAGATACCGGACGGAGAAACAGCTAATTTGAGGACCTGGCACGAGTTCCTGGAGGACGACACTCTCGCACCATGCCTCTTCCTGATAGCCCTTGACTGAGACAAACAATAGAAGGGCGTGGAGAGGAACTGGGATCAGTGACGTATCTAGGATGTCGGGGGGGGGGACAATAATATTACCATTTCTCTGATCCGAAGCGGGAGTAACCTAATACCAAACATTCCCAAAATATGCCAACGCGGGTAAGACTGAACATCATAGAGCACGTGAGAAAAGCCCAATATCTTTACTCGGTCTGACTGTTTAGCTTCCACGAAGTGAAAACAGATATAAAACAAAAGAAGTAAAGCAGCGAAGTTCCAAAATCAGCAGCTACTTGTAGTGCCAAATTCGTGGTCGGGTCAGTTAGCTGAATCCTGACACTGCCAAATGCGCTAGAAGTCGCCAACGAAAGCACTCCACCAGTTGTGTCCCATGGCAGGAACTGCGGATAGATTACCACATCAGATTTTATTAAACTTAAGTCGGCGGTTCCCATTGGCGAATTCATCAATGACGTCGTCGTGGCTCAATTTGATATCACGACTGACGTACATATGAGCAAGTCCATTGAGGCATTGCTCATTCTTCAAGTACTTCGGTGCACTGAGTGATCGCTCAGCTGCAGCCGATGTGACAGGGAGAGTGGCAAATATTCGCAGCGAAGTCGCGATACATGGGTATGTCCCCAGCTGTGCAGCAACTCTCAGGGCATGGAGCATCTGGCCAGGTCGGCTAGCCGAATCCTAGCGTCTCCAGTAGCCTTGCCAACGCATGAACTCCACGTCCGCAGCCATCTTGTTTCCTGGCAGAAACTATAAGTACATCGTGACCCCTTCATCAACTGGGGAGAAGTATCTCTCCTGACAGAAGGCCGGTATGAATACACTGAGGAGAAAGGCCTTGGCACTGGTAGATGCAAGGCGCTCATGCAGCTGTACAAAGCAGGTGTCCAGGAACGGACTGAACAAAACACTCCCGTGGTACACCAAAGCTGGGTAGGCAGGAACGTTGGGACGATGTCTTTGCCTGTTTGTTATTCGCGGCATTTCATTGGTCTGCCATCGACTTCCTCTGCCTGGACAAACAGTCTGTCAAATATGTAACCGCTGCGAAAGTTCTGCAACACGTCAACGCAGTCTCGCACTGATGCCGTTGCTCGCGGAATGTATCGAGATTCACCCTGAAATGTGACAGGTAGAAACTTCGTGACTTCGAGAACTGTTTGCAGGACCTCTACGGAGAGCAGGATATTATGATCCATGCAACGTAGATACACTGCTGCTTTGCCAGAAGCATCACCCAACCATTCCGAAATGTTCTCCTGTGACGCAACAACCGCAGGGTAGAGTTCCTTGAAAACTAGAGTTTGCGTTTTTACCCAGCGTGTGTGGCAGTGTTTCTTGAGGCGTGCGTGTGACGCTTCAGGGCGTTCCCGTTCAATTCATTGATGCAAGTCGTACAATCGCTTGTTCGAGTCAGTGAAGAACACCGCTACTTCGCGCGTCAGAGCAACTGCCGAGCTAATGGGTGGAACTGATTCAGCCTTTGCCAAACAAAGATTCGGGACATTTTTTTGTGACGAGCATTGCAAACATGCGGCAGTAGGGATGGTGTTTCGGGTGTGTTTCGGAACGCCATTGTTCTTCCCGGCAGCGGCACCATCGTAGCATTATCCTACCATATGTGTTGAATCCACCCAGCCTCTATCGTGTTGCCTGGAAGCGGCAGAGCCCCTGAATCACGATGGCCTCTTAGTGGCCAATCAAGTTGTCAGAGGAACTCGATTGCCTGCAGAATTTTCTTCAAGGCGGATCGATTCTGTTCACGCTGAAGCGAAAAAGGAAGATTGTGGTTGTTGCGTGACGTCACCGGCATAATTTCCCATGTGCGTCCTGAATTCTCGAGCTTTGTTTTCGCAATCTTCGTGAAAAGCGTTGGCCAGATGGGTGGTCATGTGACCGTCTCGCCAAGTCAGGTGTTTATACTTCTGCAAGCCCTTCTTCAAGGCAGAATATGCAAATACACCATACGCCCCGGAAGTTGCCTGCCCAGATATTTCTTCCTCAGTTTGCCGCTGTTCATACGTTCAGTGTACGGCCACAAAAAATCATCTAGAGGAGTCCAAGCATTGTCCAAAATGGTCAAACGCTCGCTATCGGTCAACTTGCTATTGCCCACAGCATGACCGATATCCACTGGCAAAGCAGAACAAGGACCAGTGACCTCTGCCTCCGGACGGGCCGCAGGATTAGGGCGCTTAGGTTGAGGTGCCCCAGAGAAGTCTGATATTCTTTTTATGGTTGCATCTTCTGTGGTGACATTTACTGTGAGAAGGACTAACTGACGCACCAATGGCGCTAGCTTTCGCGTAGTCTGTAGAGGAAAGAATACACATGCTTATGCAAGTGTTTAAACTTGTTTAAGGAGTTAACGTGCAGCAGAGGCGGATTTATGGGGCTTTCGACCGTGTGCAGGAATTTCATGGATCAAATTTTCAGTCAATTGTTTGAAGAAAAATTTCAATATCCCACCTAGCAGCAGTAAAAAGCCAACAGTGCCTAGAGACATACGGCACGCTATTGTTGGAAACTAATCAAATGTAGTATCAAAGGTTACGCCTGTATCCACATCTGCACTATATCATGTCATTTAGTGGTCATTGAATTGATTTATATCTGAATAACTAATAGGGTTTTGATGCATTTATTGGACATGAACATTAAAATTGCAACATATATGATTTGTAATCGATGTACTCGTTAATATTAAAACTACAGTCATACGATTTGAGAGGAATTGTTCGTCAGTACTCGAATGTATATTTCCTTTTAAATTATGAAGATATTTTTCGAAAAGTACGCCACATTCCAAATAGCATTAACTGAAAAAACCCGCAAGTGTTTTATTATAGTAGAGCAGTAGGGATCACTTACGCATCTAATAATATTGTCCGGCTGATAGAGATGTGCCAATATCTACTAGATTCTGACAGATGGAAGCACTTTATTATACATGCGGATCTCCGACTTCGCGGTAACTTGCCAAAAGTTTTTTTTCCCGAAAATTACATCTCATGTGCACTGTAGTGGTTGATTTTGAAGATTTCGCTGAAAACTGGTTCACATGTTTTTCTCGGAAAATTCATCCGAAACTGAGATCGATTCGAAGTGGAACTTGTTCGCGGAAGGTTTTCCTCTCTCACAAATTTCACCTCAGATCAACCAACTATCGGTCGGCGCCTTTATACCTTTTTTAGTCTAGGTCAATACTAAATATGGTTGAAATAAGTAGCCGAGGCTTTGTAACAGTTTTTCTACGTACGTTTCTCGGTCACTACTTTGGCTAACTGATTGGATCTTTCTCCACAGTCACGTGACCGCATTGATCGCTGTCAACGTGAACAGTTCCAGGAAGCTCGGGGAACGTTATTTGCCACGCCTCTGTTCACCCCTTCCACCAGATCGAAATTGTTCGCTATGGTCAAAACTGGCGCACCACACAGGAGAAAGGTCCAGTTTGACGCTGAAGCAGTGATACAGAGGGTCACGAAAACTCCGTCATGCATACACGGAGACTCTGAACGGTAACTTTCTTAGGGAATTAGGCCATATAAAAATGTCCGGTTTCTCATCCGAACTTTTTCAAAAGATGCGTTTTTTAGTATGCTGATGGAAGTACGTGTTATATAGCGACTTGGAGTGGGGAGCGGTGATCTAATGCCAATAATGGTTAGAGCACCTGCCTGTCGATCGAGAGGACGGTGGTTCGATTCCAACATCCGACGTTTCGAGCCTTAGGCTTATAGGTTTAGGCAATTTCGTTCAACCCATGCACTTTGTCTGTATCTTTCGGAAGAGACACTGAAAGCTGATGATCCCAACACCTCCGTTAGCCCATAATTGGGCTGTTTGGAGTATAATTACTTGAGATTAACTTGAGACTATCAAAGGGGCTATTCTCAACCATCAACAAATTCAAAAGTATTCCAAATGTATTTCTTACAAGTGCCAAAGCTGTAAACGAATTCATTCACCGTAGGATCTAATTGTTCATTTTAGTGAAGTTATGTCCGCCACTCATGGATTTATATGGATACAAAGACATCTAATCTTAACTGACGACCCTCGTTGTACACTATGGTGACAATTTATGTTGTAGTAGCTTCTAAAACATGAAAAGAAACACAAACCGCATTTGATAGAACGTCCTGTCAACATTCGACGTATTCACCATCTGGCAATTAACAATGTGACATTGCAGGTACTGCACATATTGAATAATTAATTGGAAAATTATGATTAATTGAGTTGAAGATTATTTTAATGATGCTACGTAAATCAACAGGTGCTGTCACTGATTAGCCCAGTGGCTGATTGAAGTAGAGACATCCAGAAGCATGTACCTGTGAGGAGATGACAAAGGTGGATCAGTCAGAATTAGTCTCCAGGTAGGATGATGTCTTAATTGTCGATTGTCCTTACACCGCTTCTAAGTTGTATGGAACCTACATACCAGCTAGCAAGACTTGATTGGACCAACGGTGACTAACGAAGAAGAAACTTCATTGGCCCAATGATTTTTGTTACCTGAGATGTTGCCATTAATTGCTGTAATTTCTGTCAGTTCATATATGTGTGCATGTATGTACGTACATAAACAACAATGACAGTACTAGTAATTAATTGTCCCTCCTCTGTTTGATTTTTTTGCACATCTCATTTCACACGTATTTTCCAAAATATCTAATCTATCTAGTATCGACTATGGCATGCTAGCTTGTTTGTACAAATGTATTATTTGATTAGTTAAGGTGAAATCATCATGAATTATTTTGACCAGATCTAGTCAAAATTCAGCGAAAAAAGGGCAAAAGTAGTCCAGCTCTATAGTTCATACAATGACATAACAGTTATTCACAATTTCTCAAGTTACCCAATATAAAGATCTAAGTAAATTCTTTTGATGATTTTAGCAAAATTATGCACTCTGTTATATCAAAACTCCCTTCTCAATTGATTTATTATATTGGTTCATAGGCGGATCCAGGGGGGGTCCAGGGGGTCCGGACTCCCCCCTTTTTTGAGTACCAAAATCCATTGCAATTGCATGTCAACGCGGGACAAAGGCATTGCCAAGAAACAACACAAGGTCAAAATTGTCGCTTACTACGTACAAATTCTTTAGTAGCAGGCAGACGTTTTCAGACACTGATCTAGCACAGGCGATATTATACATGGCGTCCAGCGTATCCCCCAAAGTTATTCTTAGCATTAACGGTGACGTCCTTTATAGATTCACTGCACACGGCACGCACGTGTACACACACGCGCGCCCACCGCATGTTTGACAATGTCTCCACGTGAAAGAAAAATACGTGGCAAAATACCCGGCAACGTTCTATTAACTGACTACGGTCTGTATAATTATACCGTGGTTAGAATGTTATGGCCTTTTGAGGTCTCATTAAACTAATTAGCCTTTTCAGAACTTTATCGCCAAGCACCAGATGTACCGTGTCCGGTTTGCGTATTGAATTCAGAACTATGGCATGAAAGGCGGATGTGCTAATCACTATATTTACATTTTTGGGTTTTGTAATATAAGTACACAACGTCAATTAGTTATGTCATACTGTTCCTCTTTCTATGGTGTATGTATTTCCATGATGCATTTTCATTTACATTGCGCAAAGGTCTCAGGAAACGTTTTAATCTACCAGTTTGCACTCACTGTTATTATGTGGCACTACTACTACTTTTAGCAGAATGTCTCCCGATTCAAATTCAGACCATGAATCGAATGGTAAGCTTTATACAGAGTAGGGCAATCTAGCCCACGACTATAATTTGAAACCTAGCTACTTTTATTATATCATTCAGAACCAATATCGGAAGGGGCTGGATGAGAGAATATTAAACACAGTTTCCTTGGCAAAGTAAGTGCTGAATAATATTGAGAATGCGTGTAGCACCTTTTTAGTCAAAGACGTGTTAGTCTCTTTGTGTGCAAAGATACTTCATATATAGATACTGTACACATTGTCGTACGAATAAATATATATGTTTACTATTACTACACTACCGTGCCTCTAGTTTGCAATAATGCTGATACAGAGTTAAGACGATTACGTGTTGGTTTAGTCAATTGTAGTATACTCGTTTGGAATGGGCCTACCTACAGGTGTAAATGAAACAAAATCCACTGCGTTTTGCCGAAACTCTAGATTCAAAAGTAGTTGCACCTCGTCTACTCTAAATTTGACATTTGAAGTTATACTTATGTGACAAATACAAGAAACTACATAGGACTACTTTATCACGATTTTTATATTTTCAGCAAATCCGTATTAAAACGGGACACGACCCAAGGCCGTATTCCTCCCAAAAATCCGTATTGTATACGTACGATGTTGCATGTCTGAAATTTGGGTTGATTACATTAGACCCTAACTTGATTAAAATCGGATAATTGGTGTCCCAACTTATACCATTTCAAGTGTTTTGTCTAAACAAAACGTCAAATGGGAAGGAAGGGGGATACTCCCCTACAACACACACCCCTAGTTAGGAAGGGGGATACTCCCCTACCACACATACACCGAGTAGGAAGGGGGATACTCCCCTACCACACACACCCCGAGGTAGGAAGGGGGATACTCCCCTACCACACACACCCCGAGGTAGGAAGGGGGATACTCCCCTACCACACACACCCCGAGGTAGGAAGGGGGATACTCCCCTACCACACACACCCCGAGGAAGGAAGGGGGATACTCCCCTACCACACACAGCCCAATGTAGGAAGGGGGATACTCTCCTACAACACACACCCCGAGGTAGGAAGGGGGATGCTCCCCTACCACACACACCCCGAGGAAGGAAGGTGGATACTCCCCTACAACACACACTCCGAGGTAGGAAGGGGGATACTCCCCTACCACACACACACCGAGGAAGGAAGGGGGATACTCCACTACCACACACACCCCGAGGAAGGAAGGGGATACTCCCCTACAACACACACCCCGAGGTAGGAAGGGGGATACTCCCCTACCACACACACCCTGAGGTAGGAAGGGGGATACTCCCCTACCACACACACCCCGAGGTAGGAAGGGGGATACTCCCCTATCACATACACCCCGAGGTAGGAAGGGGGATATTCCTCTACAACACACACCCCGAGGTAGGAAGGTGGATACTCCCCTACCACACACACCCCGAGGTAGGAAGGTGGATACTCCCCTACAACACACACCCCGAGGTAGGAAGGGGGATACTCCCCTACCACACACACCCCGAGGTAGGAAGGGGGATGCTCCCCTACCACACACACCCCGAGGTAGGAAGGGGGATGCTCCCCTACAACACACACCCCGAGGTAGGAAGGGGGTACTCCCCTACCACACACACACCGAGTAGGAAGGGGGATACTCCCTTACCACACACACCCCGAGGTAGGAAGGGGGATACTCCCTTACCACACACACCCCGAGGTAGGAAGGGGGATACTCCCCTATCACACACACCCCGAGGTAGGAAGGGGGATATTCCCCTACAACACACACCCCGAGATAGGAAGGTGGATACTCCCCGACCACACACATCACGAGGTAGGAATGGGGATACTGCCCTACCATACACATCACGAGGTAGGAAGGTGGATACTCCTCTACCACACACACCCCGAGGTAGGAAGGGGGATACTCCCCTACCACACACACACCCCGAGGTAGGAAGGGGGATACTCCCCTACCACACACACACACCCCGAGGTAGGAAGGGGGATACTCCCCTTCCACACACACGCACACCCCGAGGTAGGAAGGTGGATACTCCCCTACAACACACACCCCGAGGTAGGAAGGGGGATACTCCCCTACCACACACACCCCGAGGAAGGAAGGTGGATACTCCCCTACCACACACACCACGAGGTAGGAAGGGGGATACTCCCCTACCACACACACCCCGAGGAAGGAAGGTGGATACTCCCCTACCACACACACCACGAGGTAGGAAGGGGGATACTCCCCTACCACACACACCCTGAGGAAGGAAGGTGGATACTCCCCTACCACACACACCACGAGGTAGATAGGGGGATATTCCCCTACCACACACACCCTGAGGCGCTTCACGCCTCGTTTTGCGCCTTTGGCGCTTCCTACATTACGTTGGACCCCCACTTTTTCTAAACCCTGGATCCGCCCCTGGGGTTTATTCAAACGTAGATTTAATTGGTATGTTGTGTGAACTTCTCCACGGGGGGGGGGGGGGGGGTTAGGTCATACTGCCAGGTCAGGTCATGTCACTGGATTGATCATGCCACTGTATGTGTTATGCCCCTGAATGGGGCCATGATGATTGATATCATAGTATGTTTGGTTCTGGTTTATATAAACTCTGTTCATCTGCCACCTATGGCTGTGTTACAGTGACAAATCCTCTAGCACATTTCCAAAGCATTATCTTAATTTTTGTGACTGCACTAGGTTCTACATATGATCCCCAAATGGGGTGTGATAAATGTCTGAATTACACAAGTAGTCAGTGTAATACCTGATAGTGTTTCAACCCCAGTGGGTCTACACCATAGAGTTACATCATTAATCATCCCCCTATAAACAAGAGTGATAATCACTGAAGTGAAGTGGGCATGAACCACTGGCAGGCATTTCATTGCAAGGCAGAAACAGTTGCATCCTCTGCACGACACATAGGGTAGTACTGTTTATAGTGTGAATATGGCATGTTACAAATAGTTGTCTAACATATGTAAGTAAGTAAGTGAGTAAGTTAATTTATTTCCTCCTCACCATCATCATGTACAATATAAGGCAAACAAAAGCAATGAAGATGAGGTGGCTACCAGAGAAGTATAAACTAGTAGCCAGTGACGATTGTTCATATTGGAGTGAGCATCGTGCATTAGTGTTAAACTTTTCAAGACAAACATTGTTGTGGGCAGGGTTGTTTGATTTAAATAATTTGATTACTGTACTGTATATCTATAGATATATGATTAAGACTGGGTGCTGTACAGTATAAACACTGGGCCTCCAGTGGGTTCTTGCCGTGCAGCAGCATGAATGTCACTGGTCCATGCCGGCATCACTCTATCACGTGTCAACTGATAAGAGCTCAGCAGTCTTGTTTTACTAAAGGGTGTTCTATTTATGTCTATGGTCTACACCCATCTCATCTACTTTGTTATACCCTGGTTGGTCTGCTGTTTTTTTCTCATAATATACCCCGTTTGGCCTTCTGCATGTCTCATGGCTTCACTGTGTGGGAATGACAATTCACACCCCAAGTCTATTTTCTAATGGCTTCTCTACAAACTGAATTACCCTTTAATATATTAGTTATGTTACAATAGTATATATAATTAAATATTACTATTCAAAGTAGATGTATATAATACACATAATAACAATAATGATATGTAGTATAATGTTGGTATGTGCCAACATAAGACATTCATAGCACTTTCTCCACATTTGACCATTAAATCATTTGCAGTACACTGTCCATTAGAAATTATTAAATAATTATCAACAATGTTCTAAAGTCATTCATTACTCTAATGTAATTATTATAAATATAAGATAATTCTAAATATATTATAAAATAACTAAATATTATAAAATTATCATAAACATAACTATTGTCATTATAATAAATGTTAAAAAATTATTATTAATTATTCATAAATCATTATCATAGTTATAATGCCCACAGTTATGGACTTACAACAAAACACTAGCTAACATGCTTTTTCAGTGTGTACACAAAGTTTAATATTGTATGTACTACATGCCAACAGAAAAAATTAAGAAAAATGTATTTATAGGTAAAATTAGATGTTTAATGCATCTAACTCGAATAACGCGTAAAAATTTGAAGTTAATGAGATGAGCGATCACATGGTTTTCTGACGTTATATTCATTCATTGATTTCTATGCAATACTTCAATATAGTTTCCCTTGTGTTACTATAGTGAGTGATGGCAATGTCAATTTTCCAGAATAAAACATATAATGTATCGATTTCGAACATCTAGTATCTATTGATACCACAGAACCATGTTCGAATTCGATTCTTTCAGAGCAGTTTAGCGACGCTAGTAGCCTTTGACTTCGAGCTTATTTACTTTCTGACCGAACCATGAAAATGACCACATAGAGCTGCCAAACTTCATATATATCTACCATACGCAATTACGCATACACATGTGACATGATCAAACATTACTCTTACTTCCAAATAAAGATCAAAATAAACTAAAACTTGTCATCTCCTATGCCTGGCTTCGTGTAGCTAGGCGTATAAGATATAGCTAGCTTTTGTTTCTGTTGAAGTACACTGCTTTGTCTGTTTTGTACAGAGAGCGGGTGTGAATAAAAGACCATGCTTCACATTCAGAATGAAAAACAATGTTTAGATCAAAGACCATATGCAGGTGGCTCCGTGGTATTCACGATACAATAATCGCTTATCGCTGTCATTGCTCTGTATTTGATTTAATTAAAAACAAAAACTGGGGAGAATTTCCCCTGATGAGGGGAAACGCATGTGATAATTTAGTTGTGATTGAGCAGATCATTTGCACGCGCCTGGGCTGAAGGAGGTGACTGGATCTGGTGTGTCGCATGCTCGTAAATAAAGCAATGGCTGTTTATATTGGAGTACTGTCTTGTCTCTGTTTATATTGGAGTACTGTCTTGTCTCTGTTTATATTGGAGTACTGTCTTGTCTCTGTTTATATTGGAGTACTGTCTTGTCTCTGTTTATATTGGAGTACTGTCTTGTTTCTGTTTATATTGGAGTACTGTCTTGTCTCTGTTTATATTGGAGTACTGTCTTGTCTCTGTTTATATTGGAGTACTGTCTTGTCTCTGTTTATATTGGAGTACTGTCTTGTCTCTGTTTATATTGGAGTACTGTCTTGTCTCTGTTTATATTGGAGTACTGTCTTGTCTCTGTTTATATTGGAGTACTGTCTTGTCTCTGTTTATATTGGGGTACTGTCTTGTTTCTGTTTATATTGGAGTACTGTCTTGTCTCTGTTTATATTGGGGTACTGTCTTGTCTCTGTTTATATTGGAGTACTGTCTTGTCTCTGTTTATATTGGAGTACTGTCTTGTCTCTGTTTATATTGGAGTACTGTCTTGTCTCTGTTTATATTGGAGTACTGTCTTGTCTCTGTTTATATTGGGGTACTGTCTTGTTTCTGTTTATATTGGAGTACTGTCTTGTCTCTGTTTATATTGGGGTACTGTCTTGTCTCTGTTTATATTGGAGTACTGTCTTGTCTCTGTTTATATTGGAGTACTGTCTTGTCTCTGTTTATATTGGAGTACTGTCTTGTCTCTGTTTATATTGGAGTACTGTCTTGTCTCTGTTTATATTGGAGTACTGTCTTGTCTCTGTTTATATTGGAGTACTGTCTTGTCTCTGTTTATATTGGAGTACTGTCTTGTCTCTGTTTATATTTGAGTACTGTCTTGTCTCTGTTTATATTGGGGTACTGTCTTGTCTCTGTTTATATTGGAGTACTGTCTTGTCTCTGTTTATATTGGGGTACTGTCTTGTCTCTGTTTATATTGGAGTACTGTCTTGTCTCTGTTTATATTGGAGTACTGTCTTGTCTCTGTTTATATTGGAGTACTGTCTTGTCTCTGTTTATATTGGAGTACTGTCTTGTCTCTGTTTATATTGGAGTACTGTCTTGTCTCTGTTTATATTGGGGTACTGTCTTGTCTCTGTTTATATTGGAGTACTGTCTTGTTTCTGTTTATATTGGAGTACTGTCTTGTCTCTGTTTATATTGGGGTACTGTCTTGTCTCTGTTTATATTGGAGTACTGTCTTGTCTCTGTTTATATTGGAGTACTGTCTTGTCTCTGTTTATATTGGAGTACTGTCTTGTCTCTGTTTATATTGGAGTACTGTCTTGTCTCTGTTTATATTGGGGTACTATCTTGTCTCTGTTTATATTGGAGTACTGTCTTGTCTCTGTTTATATTGGAGTACTGTCTTGTCTCTGTTTATATTGGAGTACTCTCTTGTCTCTGTTTATATTGGAGTACTGTCTTGTCTCTGTTTAAATTGGAGTACTGTCTTGTCTCTGTTTATATTGGAGTACTGTCTTGTCTCTGTTTATATTGGGGTACTGTCTTGTCTCTGTTTATATTGGAGTACTGTCTTGTCTCTGTTTATATTTGAGTACTGTCTTGTCTCTGTTTATATTGGGGTACTGTCTTGTCTCTGTTTATATTGGAGTACTGTCTTGTCTCTGTTTATATTGGAGTACTGTCTTGTCTCTGTTTATATTGGAGTACTGTCTTGTCTCTGTTTATATTGGAGTACTGTCTTGTCTCTGTTTATATTGGAGTACTGTCTTGTCTCTGTTTATATTGGAGTACTGTCTTGTCTCTGTTTATATTTGAGTACTGTCTTGTCTCTGTTTATATTGGGGTACTGTCTTGTCTCTGTTTATATTGGAGTACTGTCTTGTCTCTGTTTATATTGGGGTACTGTCTTGTCTCTGTTTATATTGGAGTACTGTCTTGTCTCTGTTTATATTGGAGTACTGTCTTGTCTCTGTTTATATTGGAGTACTGTCTTGTCTCTGTTTATATTGGAGTACTGTCTTGTCTCTGTTTATATTGGAGTACTGTCTTGTCTCTGTTTATATTGGGGTACTGTCTTGTCTCTGTTTATATTGGAGTACTGTCTTGTCTCTGTTTATATTGGAGTACTGTCTTGTCTCTGTTTATATTTGAGTACTGTCTTGTCTCTGTTTATATTGGAGTACTGTCTTTTCTCTGTTTATATTGGGGTACTGTCTTGTCTCTGTTTATATTGGAGTACTGTCTTGTCTCTGTTTATATTCGAGTACTGTCTTGTCTCTGTTTATATTCGAGTACTGTCTTGTCTCTGTTTATATTGGGGTACTGTCTTGTCTCTGTTTATATTGGAGTACTGTCTTGTCTCTGTTTATATTGGGGTACTGTCTTGTCTCTGTTTATATTGGAGTACTGTCTTGTCTCTGTTTATATTGGGGTACTATCTTGTCTCTGTTTATATTGGAGTACTGTCTTGTCTCTGTTTATATTGGGGTACTGTCTTGTCTCTGTTTATATTGGAGTACTGTCTTGTCTCTGTTTATATTGGAGTACTGTCTTGTTTCTGTTTATATTGGAGTACTGTCTTGTCTCTGTTTATATTGGGGTACTGTCTTGTTTCTGTTTATATTGGAGTACTGTCTTGTCTCTGTTTATATTGGGGTACTGTCTTGTCTCTGTTTATATTGGGGTACTGTCTTGTCTCTGTTTATATTGGAGTACTGTCTTGTTTCTGTTTATATTGGAGTACTGTCTTGTCTCTGTTTATATTGGAGTACTGTCTTGTCTCTGTTTATATTGGGGTACTGTCTTTTCTCTGTTTATATTGGAGTACTGTCTTGTTTCTGTTTATATTGGAGTACTGTCTTGTCTCTGTTTATATTGGGGTACTATCTTGTCTCTGTTTATATTGGAGTACTGTCTTGTCTCTGTTTATATTGGGGTACTGTCTTGTCTCTGTTTATATTCGAGTACTGTCTTGTCTCTGTTTATATTGGAGTACTGTCTTGTCTCTGTTTATATTGGAGTACTGTCTTGTCTGTGTTTATATTCGAGTACTGTCTTGTCTCTGTTTATATTCGAGTACTGTCTTGTCTCTGTTTATATTCGAGTACTGTCTTGTCTCTGTTTATATTCGAGTACTGTCTTGTCTCTGTTTATATTCGAGTACTGTCTTGTCTCTGTTTATATTGGAGTACTGTCTTGTTTCTGTTTATATTGGAGTACTGTCTTGTCTCTGTTTAACTGACACACGCCATAACAACGCATGAAAATCTTAAATATAGAAACAAGATATGATAATTTTATTTATTTAAATTATTCAGCTGTATATTATAGTTTTTGGTATTATATATTATATGACATAAATTTTAAGGATGCCACAAGTTTTATAAGTTCTAATGATCATCTTGTTGACTGTGTGTGAAAATGGAAAAATATAGCGCCATGTTTTATGTGAAAGGAAGCAAAAGCTATAAAAGCATATACAAACTAACGATTTCGGGTTAATGTGTAAATAAAGTAATTAATAAATGAGAGAATAAATAGCATAAACATTAAACTTCATATGCTCGCTAAACAATCGTTTGGGCCGAGATTACTATGCCCGTTGTGCTCTGAGGCTGAAGTTACCAGAGTTGCAGGTCAAACTCTCCAAAGAATGCTACCCGAATGCACCGGGCCAAATTCACCATGAGCTGACATCACCTGTATCCATGCTGACAGCTTGCTTCGATCTTAGGTGGACTGTGGTCGTCGACATCCGTGTCGCTGCCTGTGTTCTACAGATTGGTGGCATCAACATAGCTCCCACTACTGGGAATAATGTGGACACATCATCCTCTTTCAAAGAGATTTTACCACCAGGATGACCCAGTAGGCCATGAGCCAGGGCCCAAAATTTGGGCCACCGGTACATTTTAGGGACGAATGCTCATAGTGATTTTTGGCAAGGCCTACATCTCTAGAGATAAAAAATAGGTGATAACATTGCAGCACTCACAGCTTTCTATGTGAAATCACTCTTTTTAACACTATCCCCATTTTCGCGACGGCAAGTTTTCTCTGAAATTGCTAAAGGGGTGGCCACACACACACACACCATTACAAAATATTTGTTATATGTCTCAGGAGTATAAAAATTAGACACTATGGATGAAGTGTTATGCTTCACACACATATCAAAACTATTTAAATATTTTTATAATTGTGGATTTTGTGGCATTTTATCTACCGCATCTCAAAATGCAACCCACACCATTCAGTTAAAAAAAAAATCACTTAAAGTTCTGGTTAACAACCTTATGTACCCTCATTCAAGGTTCTTGTTGCACCAAAATGTTGACTGGACTTCAGTTATTATTATTTAGGTACAATTTGTAAAGTTTCTTGCAGCTATGTTTTATCATGACATTAAAATGAGCAGTTGTTGTCTTTGAGAGAAAATTTTCTTTTCTTATGATGGCCTACCTAAAGTTTTGATTTTCTTTATTGTTACACTATCCTACGTACAATGGACTTGACATCATTTTGAACATTCATGTCATGTTGTCATTGTATGATAAGTTCTAGGTGATATAGCATTCATCATTAACAGCTGTCTGTCTGTATGTAATGACCCTTCTAACCACTTCCCCAGTTAACCAGTGCCTGTATTGCTCATAATTTTTATTTTTAATGCTTATACAAAGTTTATTTCAAAAGCTAGGTAAGTGTAAAGTAACCAGATAGTCATACCTATCTCTGCAATTACAACTGGTTAACGTTAGTAACGTTAGTAAGGTTAATATTTTATCCTTTGAATAGAACTATAAATGTCATTTATGAGACTATTTTTATGGCCAGATTTGTTTTCAGTATAGTTCACTTTTTTGCTCTGAAACATTGTTCGGTGGTACAAAGCAACCAATGCAATGGCATATACATGCGTTTACTTGTCTTATACATCCAAATTAGAGGTACAAAATACTGACCTGTAGCCGTAGTAATGCACACTATGCACTGTGAACATTTCACATGCATGCTAATTTACTATGTCCATATTTGAAGTAGTATGCAGTGTTCTTGATCAATTTAGTAATCACAGTCATCGTCCAGTTCATCTTCAGCTACACTTTCATCATTGTCAGCACTAGACACCTGATTGGCACAGCCTTGGAGTCTGCACATATCAGTACACCCTAGTCCATTTGACAAGCAGGCACATTTTGGTAGTTCACACATCCTGGGACAACTGCAGGCTAGTAGATTCACCAAAGCCTCAGGTGCTGGCTGACCTTCCATCCAGTGTACAATGAGCTGCTCAATCCCTTCTTCTCTTCCCAACTTCCAGCCTCTGCCAACAAGACTTGGTGTCCTTGGGTCCTGCTCCAAACACCTCCACTTTGCAGCCTGGTAGTTTGCGCGTTGTGCAGATTTCACCAAACATTCCCTGCATGGTGGCAGTTGGCGACTCTCTATCTCACCTTTCTTTGCACAGAACAGTTGGTATGTCAGATCATTGACGTTCACAGCAGAAGCTTTTGGAGCATAAAGAAGACATGTGAATGCCTCTAGTTTGTCCATGAGATCTGGAGAGAGATCCCATTCCTGGCCCAACACCCTGAAGGTACCATGTGATTCTTTGTTGCAAATCAAGATTTTCAGAGCACTTGCCTTCTCTTTGCCAGCAAATGCACTAACAGTATCACTTCCAGTGTAAGCATGCATTCCAATGAGAGCTTTACACACATCTCTGCAGACAGTGGCTACTATGTTTCCAATATGAAGGGTGTCGCTCTAATGTTCTCATTGAGTGACAGGTGCATAATGAATACATCCGAGCTGATTACGGTGGCTTTATACCCCTCTCTGGCAGCATTGACTGCATGCAGCAATAAGCGTCCATCGGCTTCCTCCTGCTTACACCGGAGAGAAGGAACCTCCTCGCTGCTTTCAGGAGTGATCTTGTAGCATTTGTCATCAACCTTAGCAAAGAGCACCTTATCCTGTAGCTGCTCTATGTACTCGACCTTCTTCCATTTGTTGACTTGGAAAGTGATCAAACTGGTCTTGTTGTTGACTATACTCAGAAAATTCCTCCACCGTCTAACAATGTCCATACTCTGTAGCCTATGTCCATACTCTGTAGCCTATGTCCATACTCTGTAGCCTATGTCCATACTCTGTAGCCTATGTCCATACTCTGTAGCCTATGTCCATACTCTGTAGCCTATGTCCATACTCTGTAGCCTATGTCCATACTCTGTAGCCTATGTCCAGGTGCTTCTCCTCTTACTGATCGATCACTGTCATTGATAGAGATCTCCTTGTATGTATCAAACACAATATCAACCCTAAATTTACTCTAACATCCATCCCTCAGTGCCATAGACAGAACTGATTTGGCCACCTTACCAAAAGTAGTTTGATCACCTTTTACTCGCTGGACAAGATTTATGCCATCGACAACAGTTGCAGAATGACCTGGTAGCGCCTCTGTTACTGTCACATTTTTCTGCAGACAAGTCGCTAAAGATGCTTTGTTTGTCTTTCTTAGCAACCCTTCTGGTGTTGACAAAGCCCATGGCAAATGTCCCAGGGAATGGGAAAGGATATCCATCATTTTGGGATTGCGTCCTTGTGCCATCACAATGATGCGACCAAACAGTGATCTGTCTGCTTTCAAAATGATTGCTCTCCCAATGGACTTCCCTTCATCAATGTCGGTGGCAATATCTCTTTGCAGCAGAGATGCTGATGAGATCCTGATTCTCAGCAAAAGAGAACTGTCCCAGGAATGCACTCTGATGTTCAGTTGTAATGTAATACATCTTTATGGCACCAGATTTCAGACTGAACCATGTTGTGCTGCCTGTGTCTGGGTGTCTTTGTTTACTGTGACTTCAGTGGTTTGATCAACGGGAATGCGCCCAAATGGATTGTTTCCAGAGATCTGAACAGAGAAGCTGCCTGCCATGAAGGATTCATACACATCAGGATGCTCCTGGAACATTGGTCATTAATTTTGTGCATAGTAGGCTGGCAGATATCTTGCATAATTCAGCTTGTCATAAGCAAAGCACCATGGGATCATTGATCTAATTAAATGGAGGTGCACTTCCCAATTCCCCTCGCGAGAAGCACGCAGAAGCTAAGCAACACATCTTCTACAATGTCCTCGTAAGACATCCAGAATGTTGACAAATCTCCTTTGCCATGACGAAGGCGTTCCAAGAAGTCATTCCAAAGGTTCGCTAGAGCTGAGCTGTACAGCACGTTGTCACAAGTTTTGTTGGCACAATTCTTCAGTCATGCTGTTCACTTGGTCCAAGACTGAGCTGATCGCTGATTTCTTCTCCTGGTTGTTTTCTTCTACCCACGATGAACTCCACCCAGGCTAGGCTCATTTGTGCTTCGTAGATATACTTGTGCACCCTCACAGCACGGTTGCACCTTCTCTGGTCTAGATCGCAGTCAAAACACATTTTCTTGAAGTGAGCAAAGCTGGCTGTGTTTTGTCGGCTTGACGTTTACTTTTTCTAAACAAAGTTGGCTCCGTAGGGAACTTAAACCAACTACATGTTGCTTTATTCTTACTACTATTTGCATTACAATTAAATGCCGCACAATAAACCATTATGATGCTCGCTTCTAAACAACTGCTATCACTGTCAACAGTACTTCCTTATCATCAATAATGTCACGTCAAAGCTTGCCGATAAGCGCGGGAAAAATATGCATAATCGAGGCAAGCCGGTAGAACAGAGTATTGTTTGGAATGATTAATTAATGGAATTCTAAGAAATTTTTTGGTGTTGTGGAAATGAAAATATACTACAAGATGTAATATAATATGATTTCAAGCAATTGTTGTTGTTATTCCCTTTAAGTCTTATTTGGAGTTAAAAATAAGAGATTGTATTCAATTGAAAATTTATTTTATTTGGCAATGGCATGAAAAAATATAAGAATATAAAATACCTGTAACAACAATTCATGCCTGGACACCAGTAAAAACCAGGCTTTTTTGTCAAATAAATAAACAATTCATGCCCGGACTCTAGTAAAAAGCTGGCATTTTTTTCATGTCAAATAAATAAATTTTCAATTCAGTGCATTTTCAGTGTTGGTTTGAAGGTGTAAATTTTAAAAATAACTCTGCAGTAGTTTGGCTAGAAGTTTGTATTTACACTATCAACAAAGTATATATATATATATATATATATATATATATATATATATATATATATATATATATATATATATATATATATATATATATTTATATATAGCATCTACATTGGTGATGCAAACTGATGTGTTAATGACATTGAGGTGTCCCCTTAGAGTGGGGGTCACTGCACTGTGCAGATTCAATTGAAAATTAATTTTATTTGACAATGGCATGAAAAAATATAAGAACATAAAATACCTGTAACAACAATTCATGCCTGGACACCAGTAAAAACCAGGCTTTTTTGCCAAATAAATCAACAATTCATGCCTGGACTCCAGTAAAAAGCTGGCATTTTTTTCGTGTCAAATAAATTAAATTTCAATTCAGTGCATTTTCAGTGGTGTTTTGAAGTTGTAAATTTTAAAAATAACTCTGAAGTAGTTTGGCTAGAAGTTTGTATTTACACTATCACCAAAGTATAGATATATATATATATAGCATCTACATTGGCGATGCAAACTGATGTGGTAATGCCATTGAGGTGTCCCCTTAGAGTGGGGGTCACTGCACTGTGCAGATTGCGTACCTGTGGTCGTTCATCTTTGACTGTCATAAACACCCATTTTAGTGACAGTTCCTTTGTAACCATGTCTGGCTGCGATTGAATCTTTTGCTGGCAGAGCTGTGATGTTATGGTGACAGAATTATGTCACATAACATCATCATCAAGGCGCCATCTTCAATGCATGGTCAATGGTGATAAATCTCTTTTTATTAGTATGCAGCTTACTTTTTACTCTGGGATCGCACTTTTAAAGTGGCTGCACCTAAACTATGGAATTCCCTACCTGAAAATGTGCGCAGTAGCAACGATGTCACTGTTTTTAAGAGTAAATTGAAGACTCGCTATTTTAGCACACTCTTGAGTGGTGAATAAGCGTCCTGATACGCGTATTTATTTGATGAAAAATGCCACCCTATACTTATTTGGTACTATACTATTATTAAATTTAAACATTTGTGCCAGCCTATATCTCCTATAATCATGGCAAATTATGCAGGGTATAATTTTTAGGAGAGCAATCGCTCTCACTCCCTATTGCTAATGCTAATCAATCATTCACGGAGCGGTTTACTACTCACGCTAAAATCACTTGCTCCCAACTGGAGCTGCATGTGGCTCCATCTGATGGCTAAGTTTTCATCCTTTCGAACGACAGTCGTGAATTTAGCGGGATCCCATGCTTCTGAGGATCCTAGATTTTGATTCCAAAGCGTTAAACCGTTAGATTTCCATGTTTAGATGAATCGATGAATCCTTAGTTCTCGGGAGCTTGACGTGGTATATTATTAGTTAAAACGCCATTATCACCGCGTAAACTGACCATAAATGACCACCGTGCGCAACGCCTCAAACCGGTCATAATCGGCTGGCGGCAGTTTCCCCTGAAATGGGCTTGTGTATTCAATGCAATAAAATTATAATGTCCATTTAAAAACGGAAAATTCCCCGGTTTTTTCGCAGGTATAAAATGCAGCTACTATATCTGCTATGACGCGGATATGCACAAAGTTTATATATGTTCGGCAATCCGCGTAGTTTTTAGGGACGCCTTGGCTTCACGTTGATTAAACAAATTGCTTCCATGCTGAAAACTAGTGACTTTTTCGTTTTGTACTATTATTTGTTTTGAACAATGTGCCCCCCTATACTGTTATTCGGCACGATACTATTATTAAATTTGACCGATTTGCCACCCTATACTGTTGTTTGGCCTATACGTTTATTTGGCACTCGAGAGTAGCATATAACTGAGTTATAAATTTTAGTAATTTAAATAGCTTTACTTGTTATAATCATCGTATTATAGCATTTGTTTTTACTGTATTGTTTTGACATTTTACTGTACCATTTCTTTTACTGTACAGTACCATATAATATCATTGTATAAATATGGTGCCATAGAATACTATTGTATAGATAATGGTTCCATAGAAATTAATAAACACACTGCTAAAAATAATTTTCTTGTTTTAATAAAAAAAACTGAAAACAAGAACATTTTTCTAGGGAGCCACGTAAGAAAATTATTTTCGTGATTTAAGAAATGTAACATAAGAAAAATTTTCTTGGCTTAAGAAAATAGTTTCTAAAATCAAGAGAAGGCTATAGAATTCTTTTCTTATTTGTCCAAGAAAATTTTTCTTATCTAAGAAATTTTTTTTATGAAATAAAAGCATTTTCTTAAATCAAGAAAAAAAAGCAAGAACATTTTTCTTAAATTATTTTCTAGGGAGCCACACAAGAAAATTTGTAAATCAAGAAATGTTTTCTTAAATTTAATAAGAATATTTTTCTTGTAGTCATTTTGAATGTTTCACGTTAGTAAGAATATGTTTATGAAAACAAGAAAAACCTTCTGAAAGACTTTTTCTTGGAATAAGAAACATTTCCTCATTTATATATTTTTCTTATAAAAAGAAAGACTACTGATCACTGCATGTCAGCAATCATTTCTGAAAATAAGAAAATTTTCTTACAGCAAAATGTGATGCAAAAATGCGATCAATTATCAAGGAACATACTACCATGAAATGACAAAAGGGAGCAAGTGATATTTCTGCCATCACAATGTTGGAACTATCACAATGATGGGACCAAAAGCCATATTTTAACATAATAAAACCTTTTATATGGCAGATTTTCTACAGATGACATGGCATAAAGGAGCAAGTGACAATGGCATAGTGTTTTATTATGAGAAAAGGGAGCAAGTGTGTGACCAATAGCATCATGTGTTATTTCGACAGCCATGCAATCAGCCTGCAGCTCTCATACCCAATAAGGTAATTTCTTGTTAAATCAACCAATTTTCAGGAAATTAAAAAAGGTGATGTCTCAGAATGTCCTAACATTTTAACCAATTAGCAAATGGTTATATCTCGGCAACTTTGCAGAAAAACTAAGCTAAGGGGTAAATGCCTAAATTGTTATACTTTCAGGTGCCTCTAACTACAGAGCTTAAATTTGCTAAATGTCTAGATATATTCGTACAGATGTGCATCACAAAATTAAAGAATGATAATGAGAAGGATAATGTATGTACAGAGTGTGCAAACATTAATTTTTTTATTTTTTTTTTTATTTCTGAGAGTGATTTTAGCAGTCTGTATTTCAAATTGTTATTTTATAGGACAAGCTCCAAAGTGCTACTGTATGCTGTCAGGGATACTTGTAATGACTTCTTAGTTCAATAGGAATGTAGTTACTATATCTTCAGAAAAATTCAGCCTTAAATTCGATATTTTACGAAATTCAACTTTCAGAATGACAATGTTGGACACAGTCTTATGATCACCGTATTTGCACTGTGCACAATCCTTTACATACTGCAGCTGAAATATAACTGTTCTGTCTAATTATCTTTTCTCCCAAATTGGCGAGTGACAAATTTATGAAACTATTACAAATTACTGCACAACAAAAAGCTTATTGACACAAAAACTGGAAAAGGTCGCATGCTCGAACTTAGAGCATTGCCAAATAAAAAAATCAAAGCATTATTTAATTCTTAAAATGTCAATTGATTACGACAACTGGTCACATAATTCTGTCATAAGACCTGCCTCATTGTTTCTTAAGGGCAGTTATTCAAGGGTGATTTGACTGCACTTGCTGCTCTATGTCACAACATTTTTCTGTGTCAATAACTTAATTTATAAAATGACAAAATGGAGCAAGTGACACAAAGTCAACAAATAACCATGTCACAAAAAAGTACTAATAATTTTTATAAATACACTTAGTCAACTAGTCCAAAGAATAGTGTACAATTACTGTGCTGTAATATGCACAAGAGAGCAAACCAAAATATGTTTTGTCCGATATTTAAAAAACCATCATCACTTGCTCACTTTTGTCATTTCACGGCAATATATTGTAAAATGCAAGGTCACGGATTTAAACACCAAACGCACACAAACACCCACATTACATTCTTTGTACCTCTACAGAATGGCTGACCTTATGAGAGGGGACTACTGGCACAGTAAAGTACAAACAAATGCAAAACTAAATTGCCGTAGTAACAATTAGTTGAAATTTGAAAAGCATTTGAAAGACATAGTAGCAGTGGCATGATTTAGATGCCCATGTCATTCTGCACACACCAAAGAAGGAACAATATATTGCCAGTAGATACAATTAGTGAACTTCCTAGTATGTGAAAGCCAAGGATTTCATCCATAGATTTATTTTATTACAAGTTAGCTTTCATGAAAGTTAAAACAGTCAGAATGATGACATGTTAATGGGTATTTTCATTTCTATCCATGATCAAGTTGACAAGTTGAAAGTACTGAATATAATAACAAATGCAAACTGCCATTTTCAAACAGCCCGGCTGCTGCACACAAAATGTATTCACTGTGTTTATTGCATGGCTGGGCCACATGTCAAATTGCTATAAAAGAATATGCCTGGACAACATTCTTACCTTTTGTCTCATGGAATGAACAGGATACAAATCAAATCATCCAGAAGTCTTCTTGACCCTCACATAACCCTCATTAGCAGACCCTTAATGAGACCACTGGGGCTCTGAGAGTGTGGTCTCACTGCATGTGTGTCACAAGTGTTATGTCATAGGAGACTGACCTAAATCTAAATCTCATGTCAGGCATACATTTATAGAGCACACACACTGACAGTACTTTTAAAATCAAAGTGTGCTGAACAAAGATTACACTTATGCTGAATACCCGATTAATAAATTTTTATTTCATGTGTTCTTGATTACTGTAAATTATGCTTGGATGAGATATTTTACATCGTATCCTAGCTCTAGTAGTTTATAAGCACCTGTCCATCAGAAATAATTAATGCAATAGAACCAACATATTTTTACTCCAAGAGCCAATAGCGAAAACTTATGTTGGAAATTTCACTCATATCGCACGTGATCTGATAATATATCAAAAATATTTTAGTGAAATGATAATCAGTAATATTACATTTAAATATTATTTGGTAGCGGACTTGTTAACAAATGCAAATGCATTTGAATGCACATTTTGGATGGCATGCAGTAGCCATGCACATTCATATGCAGTCGTTACATTTTCAGTGCATTTGATTGCATACCACAAACTTTTACACTAAAATTGTTCTATTCATGCAATAGCTAAAAAATTTAATCCAGACTCAACAGAGAGCATGTATTTGTTTCAAATGTTTTTCTTAAGTAAGAACATTTTTTCTTAATTAAAGAAAAAATTATAGCATTAAGAATATTTATCTAAAATCTTTCTTAAGAAAGAAATATCTTCTTCGTTCTAGAAAATGTCCTTATTCAATCACATATCTGGAACTTGCGAAGAAAAAATTTCTACACTTTTTCTTAATTCAAGAAACTTTTCTTGTTTCACGTGCATTTACAAACATTTGTTTTCTTTAAGGGTCCTCAATTCAGTTTCTTCATTCGTCTCATTTCAGACACATTTAAGACCTACTTAGTATCCACTATTATATACTAGTTCATTTGTGCAAATTTGTTATTTAATCTTGGTGAAATCATTGGACAAACTATTAAACTATTTTTGACTGGATTTGGAAAAAATCTGGGGAAAAAATGGCAAAAGTGGCTCTGCTTGTATTATTGTGGCATAAGGCTGTTCACACTTTCTGAAGTTACCCGATCTAACGATCAAAATCAATTCTTTCTATGCTTTAACAAAAGTATGCAGTTTTTTTTAAAACTAACTGCCCAGAATACTTAAACTATTCACACACTACAGATTTGAACAACATCGAACCTGATTGACGATGTGCTAAATCAGTCGAAGAGGGAGTTTTACAGTGTCATCTCACCAGGATGTTCTCGCCTCGCTCTCGTGTGTTTTCCTTTCCTTCTAGTACCTGTTTTTGCATCTCATTGTGTCTGATCATATGACCACATTTTATGGGCAATTCAAGGCGTTGTGGGTTCTCAACTTTCATTCTTACCTCCAGATTTGTGATCTGATCTACCCATGAGATTCGCATCATTCTCCAATAAACCCACGCCCCCACCCACATTGTCAATTTGTTTAGCATGTTTTTTTTCTACTCACTCCAAATCACTTTGCAGATCCATTGTTAGTGAAGTGGACCTAGGCCACACCACCGTCGTGTACACCGGTAAAAGCTATTAAGTCTGTGGGCGAGGTCATGTCCAGCTGGGGTGGGGATGTCTGGATATGTAAGATGCACTCTCTTCCATACTTGAATTTGGTAGTTGACCCTCAAAACGTGCATCTTCAGTGATGATCGGCATGGTGGCAAGAGACTTAGATTGATTCCATCATAGCTGAAAAGGGGTGGCCCAGATTCTCTGTGGAATTTCTGCCTGGTCAAGTCACGGCATAATTTGTTGACATCTGTATATGAAGGTTTACCATACATACGGCAAACAAACTTCTCCAGCTCAGTCTGACTACCTTCTGGATTGCCATCTGTCTCACCAAATGTCCCCAAAACATCCACAAACACAGGATGCTTTACCAAAGTCTTTCTTGCTGTGATTTTAAATTGTTCTTGGCACTCATTGGGATGAATCTACCCATTAGACAATGTCCACACAGCCTCACCCCCTGTAGTTGCATAATCTGTCTTGGAAAGGAAAGCATGCTGTGTGACTGTGGCTGCAAGCTGGTACAGTATTAGACAATTGTAGCCCAGACTGTCTCACTTGAGTCAACATACTGAATTGGTAACAACTAGCACAAGCTCTAAGTGGAACAAACACATCCCTCAGATAACAGCCTCAGCTAACGGCACACTTGCATTCGTCAGACAGAATCTCCACTGATGCCCCTAAAACATCAAAACAACCGCCTACACAATCCTTGTTCGCCCATTCCTAAAATATTCATCATCCGTATGGGACCCCCACACCCAGGTTCTCATTAACAAAATAGAGATGGTACAAAGACTTGCGGCTCGCTTTTGTCACAACGACTACACATCCAGAGAAACTGGGTGTGTGTCAGAAATGATTACAAAATTACACCTAGAGCTACTAACAACCAGGAGAACAAACAGACGGCTCACCATATTTCACAAAGCCATCCACAGTCATCTATCATTGCCTGTCGCAAACCTCCTCCAACCCATCAAACGCCACTCAAAGCCTTCAACAAAGCAAAGCCTTCAACACCATACACATGAGCAAGAACTGTTAAAAAAATTTTTATTTTCCCCGAACAATAAAAGATTGGAATTCTTTACCAGATGCAATAGCCAACATCACAGAACCACAGCAATTTAAGCAAGCTCTCACACACTTAGTCCCAAACAAACATGACTAAATAGCATGCGCACCCAACCCTGACCGTTTGACTCCATAGGAGTGTTTGCCAGTATTACTACAAAACAAGACAAAACAAGACTTGAAAAGATACTTCCTCTGGAAGACAAGTTAGTGTGGCTTCACTGCATTCAGAAAGGGAATAGCTCAAACATACACAATGTCATAAAATATTTGACTTTAAATACTGGGAATAATCAAATCTGGGAATAAGGAACAACAACAACATATTATTTCAAAACTTTTATTGTACTAAATGGATTCAGAACAGAATCAACATATTTACAAAACGTGCTTGTAAACAATTATTCATATAAATAAAAAAAAAATTTTTTAAATCAATGATTTTTACATTTTTTTGAGTGATTTAATCATGATTTAAATCAAACAACTCTGTACATCCGAAGTTCCTCGTTGTCTTCTTTCAGCTGACTTGATTGAATTGTCCTTGTAGGTGCCAGTTGCAAAGTCCACTCTCTCCTTGGGCAGCAGGCTGAACACTCTCAGACAACTCAACAAATGTCTGAGGCAGAGCAGTAAGTGCATGCAGTAGGGCGTTCCCGTCAACTACATATGCACCCAAGTCGTCAAGGCAAGGATGGTGAACCAGAGCGGCATCATCTTCGAGCTGGTGCATCAGTTTGGCCTTGTCTGTCTTTACTGGAAACCCATCCGGCATAGCTAAAGCCCATGAGACTGAACCATGTAGATATTGTGGTTCCTACTGTAGACTAAGGTTGTTGTCTTCAGAGAGAATTAGAAGCTGTCCAAAGAGATTCTGTTGTGCTGATATTTGGACTATCTTCATCTTCAAGGACTTTACCTTCTTGGTCTTTTCTACTCTAGAAAACCAAATGTCTTTAAGGACTGCCTTGGAAGAGGTGCATGGAATTTGAGAGTTTTGGCAACAAGCCTCTTCTGGATAAAGGTTTTGAATGCTGCTTTGCCAACTGCTTCAGCATTCAAAATATCATTCGCAACTTCAGCTTGGGCTCATGCACCAGAAGAAATGCAAAACAGGTCTTCAATGACCTGAGCAACTGTCTGAGCACCGTGTCTTCGGAACATACCTACCATCTCTGATGTGGTTTCTACGTAGCCTGCTCTGGCATGTCTGGTCATACACCATCAGATAGTCTCTGCTGAATCCAATGATGCCTCCCCTGCACTTCGCGTGGCGATCGATTGTCTGTTCAAAAGTCAAGTCAACTGGATTTCTTGATGCTGGCACATCTGATATGGACACACTGAACCCGCAGTTTCTTAGCAAATTGTCCACTACTGGGTGACTATGTGACAGGTTCAGGAGTGTTAGAAACTAGACGGACAGGTATTGAGCATAGTTGTGGTGGTCCACGCTGAACAGCAAAGGACACAATTCTTAAACACAGGCCAGGTGCAGATCGAAGTTGTTCTTTTTTGTAGCTCGAAGAAATTTCAGCACAAACCAGGTCCTGTCCATGTACTGGACCCAAGACTGTGCAGTTCGTCCCAGTTCACCATTTCACACCTTGTCCTTGTACTCACCGTACATTTCATGAAGACATTGAGATTGGTCACTGTTTGTCACATCTTGCATCACTCCACGAAAGGCCTTCCTTTCAATGCACATCGCACTACAACATGTCAGTGTCATCTGAAAATTGGGATTTGTCGCCGCATCTGAAATTACTTTGCCATGTTCCCTCAATTATGCGTATGCACAAATATTAACAGTTACAGAGAGCACTGATTACAAATAAAACAAAAAACATTATGGTCAGAATACATCAAGCCTGAAACAAAATGTTAAGTCATTTATATAACATAGTTCATGTGTAATGTCATTCATGCATAATTACATGTTAAGTGTAACAACACTGATAAGTGTGTTCAAATAACTTTCCATTGGAATCACGGACAGTTGCTCACCAGACAGTTGCTCACCAAGGAACTAAAAAAGCGGACAGTTGCTCATCCTGTGTTAATGTTATTTTATGTAAAAAAAACGTAGGAATTGCGGAAACAGGGTTTATTGAGGGAACTAATGTAAAAATATAATTTCCCTTCCCCTGCAAAATGACAATAAATAAAATAAGTGAACGTATAAATATCTTAATTCAATGATCTTTCCATTTGTGTTACTGTTAAAACAACCACCAAGAGGTGCCAAAATTCTCATATATCTACATATATATCCTGTGGTAAATATATATATATATATATAAATATATATATATATATATATCCTGTGGTATAATTAAAAAAGGACACTTCCAGTTACATGACGATCAACATTTAAAAACGCTAACATATTGGCTTTACAGAAAGTTGCTACTACTATCATTAATAAATTTTAGCATTATATAATGGGTAAACTTTATGTTTGGTCTGATTTGATTTATTATAATTTTCTATATGTATTATCACTACCTATATTGATTAAAGCCTCAGGTTGTAGTATTTAATAGGATGGCTATTTGTACCTTCAGAGCGACGCCTTACAGACTTTTTGTCTCAGCACGCATGGACATAATACCGTAAAGCAAAATGTAGTTTTTATTTTGATTGTTATAATATATATATTATTGATTAAACATTTTACACCCAAATGAAGCCGGTCAGCCAGCCACCAGTATCCAAACGAAGCCATTCCTACCATTAGCCCACAGGTCACACAAGACCATTTTACCAATTTAGGGAAGCCATTACATTCGCTTAAATCACATTTCCAGATCGTAGGGCATTCCACGCCTGTCAATTGAGAAACTGGTTTTGTACATCAGTCAATACATCTACAAATTTAGTTGCTTCAACTCTATTAATTGTGACCTTATTTGTATAGAGAGAGACGGTTTCAACTGCTGATTTTTCCAAAAATCATATAATTTGTTTTTGTTATGTTTAATAATAATCTATTCACTGAAAACCACACATTGAGTTTTCCAGCTCAGCATTTGTCTGCCGGATAAGTTCATTGATGTCATTATTACAATAGAACATGTTCATGTCGTCTGCAAATAAAATAAACTTAAAACAATTTTGAAGCATTGAAAATGTCATTGATATACATTATAAATAATTTCGGTCCTAAGATGGAACCTTGTGGTACCCCACAACACACCCTAAGTACCTAAATTTTATTAACTAAATAATTTTAATACTGAACAAACTGTGATCTATTTTCTAAATAACTCAAAATCCACTTATGTGCTATACCACGAACACCATATAAATATAATTTTTTGCCACTACATCATGATCAACTGTGTCGAATGCTTTCTTGAGATCTATAAATACACCAATAGAATATTTATTATTGTCTAGAGAATTAATAATTTCTTCAACCAATGTTAAAATAGCATGACAGGTTGACATATTAGATCTAAGCCCATACTGGCTTGGGCAAAGTAAATCATACCTATTAGAAAATTTTCAAATCTAGCATTATATAGTTTCTCCACAATTTTTTTTAATTACGGTATTAAAGAGATATAATTTGTGAATATACTTATACCCAGCCTTAAATACTGGAATAACTTTGGCAATTTTTATTTGGTTGGGGAACACACCTGTTTGGAAAGACACATTGCATATGTGATTTAAAGGTTTTACAATTTCATTAATAATTGTGACCATGCTCATTTTTAATATCAACAAAATCCGTTGACACTTTGTTTTTAAATTGTTGTACAGTTCTAATAATTTCTTGCTCATCAACCGACCTTAGAAACATACTCCCATTACATCCTTCCCCCAAATAACCATAAATAGACACATCCTTGTCAGGTGAAGAAATGGTCTTTGCTAAGTTAAAGCCAACATTTGTAAAATAATTGTTGAATCCATTTGTAATAGCCTTATTTTCTGATATTTGTTTGTTGTTTATAAATATATATATATATATATATATATATAAACAAACATAAATGTATGTGTGCATGCATGCGTGCGTGTGAATAACACGAATACATATACTTTTTTATGTGCATGTGTACATATATATACTGTCATGAACCGAATGTGTCATTTAAAATTAGAATAACATAAATGCAAATGGAGACCTTTTCCTGATCAAACAAGCAGATTTTCAAACCATTAACAAAATGTTCAATGATGAGACAAAATTCAGAAAGGGGGTATTTAATGCAGTAAATGCCAGTCAGCTGTTCTGGCGTCATCACTTGGGGTGACTACCGAGGACACACCAGGCACACTTCTTGAATAAGATGAACACCCCATGTGTCAAAGGGTTGTTCATCCAAGGGTGCTTTAGTGGGGCTCAAACTGACTGCATTGACAAATGGTAGGGTCTTAGCCTGTCATGGAACCACTGGTGGTCACGCGTGGCCAATTCTGTTGTCCAGCCTTGTGAAACAGTGTGGCAGCACCTGGAGTTGGCAGAGGATATTTGCAAGTCACACAGAGCAGTCGCTGTTGTGGAATTATATAAGCACAGCTATCGCTGATCTGTTGGCTGCACGAAGCACTGGAGTATATCAACATTTTATTTTTGGTCGAACTATTACCTTGGTAAGTTGTCTTAATTTTATGATGCTGCAGGGTTAACATAAGTGTAGTAGTGGACATTGGTGGTCACTTATGACTTGATTGATGTTTGTAATTCTCCCTTTACAGCTGATCACGGTTAACCTGGGAGTTAGTAGTGAGTTTATAGATCAAGATCACCAGCTCTGCGAGGCACACTGAGTCCACAAAAAAATTATTCATTTCCCTGTGTGGGAGCTTTTACTTCCCCTGGCATAGACCCCACCATATCGACGGGACCAATGCATTTTAGTGTCTCTTCGGAAAGACAGACAAATGGGATGAACAAAACTGCCCAAGTTTCAAGACGGCAGCTTGTGGATTCGAACCTTGACCAACAGTCTGACGCTCTACCACACGGGCATTGTGTTCTCACTGTAGTTGCAGAGCTATATAATTATAAATTATGAGTAAAAAGGTATGTTTGCAGAGCAAAAATGTAATTTGTAGAACATTCATGCTAAGGTGCACTCCCTTAAATGGTTGTGTTTGGTTCAAGGGAACATAGCTGTATTGAGTTGTGTTCCTCTTTATGTAATGTGGAAAGTCTCCTAACTTAGTATATTAATTAATTATTAATTATTATCATGAAGGGAAAGAGACATTTACTTTTAGATACTACATGTGAAGTTATTTAACAATTCTTTCTCTTCATGTGATTGACCAATGGAATGGACTTCCCCAAGCAGTGGCTGATGCCAAGACAGTCCCTCAGTTCAAAGCCAGACTAGACAAATACTGGAGTAGCCAGGGATATGGGTGCCAGGGATATGGGTGCCAACAAAGGCCAACGACCTAAAATAATCCATTAACCTGTAAGTGTAAGTAGTACAGGACATCTCATAATTGTAAGCAATTAATGCAACTGAACCCATTTTGACTTTCTCTGTGTCTCTTCAGTTGTGTAAAAATCAGTTTCACTGCTACTATGTAAGCATGAACTATGGAACCATAATATTAACATACAGCCTGGTATTAAAAAAACATTAATACAGCCAAACAAATATATTTTGAATCATGTCTTCATACATTCAGAAAGGATAATAAGAAATACTAATGAAAAATCAAACAGAAAATTCCTGCAATTAAAATAAATAGATAGAAATAAATTGGAAAAAAACACTGAATAATCTCAAATAATGTCAAACCTAATCATATGTTCATAGCAAAGGTTACAGGTGACTTCATTGTAGCAACAAGATAATAATAAATATTAGTTAATAATTTATTTATCTCTAGGTAAATCAAAATATCTCCAAACGGGACTGCTTATCCGCTTTAATCTTTGAGACTGTCAGTTGCAGGCAACAGTATAGAAGTGGAGCCATCTGTTAGTCCATGCCTTCCAATAATGTTCACTGACAGCTGACTAAATGTTTTCTCTCTGAATGTACTCAGGCGAGCACATGCGAAACACAACAAACTTGTCACTTAATAGCTAAGTCTGGCTGAGACGTTTGTGAGGGAACTTTGTCTGGTGAATGCCAGGGGTCAGAATAGGCCAAATTCCACCTGGAAATGGTATAATAGTAACACAGTGATACTATGCATTTACCTGATACAACGCATTAATCTGCATGCTAGTAGTCTGCCTGGATTAACTTAATTGAGCAGGTCATCTTGTAACCACATAAGCTGTTTGTGCCGTCTAATATTTATTTATGTGGGACAATGCTACTTGCTAATGTTATTGACTTGGAATCTTGGCTAGTTTGCTGAAGACAAAAGTACAAGTCAGATGTATGTTTGTATACGAGCTTTTATAGTAAGCCAACTGATTATGCAAGAATACAATATGCATATATAATATAAAACGACATCATCAAATCTAGGTAATTGAAAATTCACCAACTAACAGCAAAGGTGGGGGAACTGACCACACCAGGCCAATTCTGTAATTTCCCAAGTGGTAAGCTGTATTTCATTACAAGCAGTGCCCCGTCTATATCCGGAGTACATAAATATATCGCAATGTTTCATCTGTGCCTGTCTGGTTTCTTTGCATGCATGCTTGCGTGCACTGCACGTGCATGCATATATTACACATGGTTGCACTGTGCTTTAAAACTGTCAATGTTGGTAACTTGAGTGGCTGTTTCTGGTCAGTTATTCCATCCTTTAATTGTATGAGGAAAAGGAGTTCTTGTAGTAATTAGGATGTCTGAATGGCACTTGATAGTTACTGCTGTTAGAACGATGAAGGCCTTGTCAGTCAGTACACTGTGGTTAGTTACCAGTCACTCTGGATATCCACCTAGTAATTTTTTTTTTATAGAGTAAGGTCAACTGGGCAATTTTGTTGTTGAACCTGTAGAGATGACTAGTTTAGGATAGTCATAGAAACTTGTTCAGTGTGGCTGATGGAAAATGCCTCCTAGTTATGTAACTAATTGTTATGTCATATAAAACATACAACATTTTTCACAGATAACTGTCTTTACTTCATCATTGTAAAGCCACATCATATATGTTATTCAGACCACACATGTTTTGTTTGATGTCATTCGCTCAGGTATTTTTTGTTTTGTATATGTCATTCACCCAGGTATATATGTGTTTTGTATAAGTCATTCACTCAGGTATGTATGTGTTTTGTATGTCATTCACTCAGGTATTTTCTCTAATTGATTTCTGTGTTGCAACATGTTGTTGCAAGAAAACTTAGAAGTGTTTTTCAATAGGCGTAGCAAACAATAGTTTTGTAAACGAGTATGGTCTGGTGCTCTCATGTGATCCCATGTACTTAATGGCCGATGTGGACAGGCATGACCGATTCTGTTGTCCAGCTGGAGAAATAATTTGGCAGCACCTGCAGTTAAGTCTGTGACAGAGACGATTTCAAAATCACTCAGAACAGCCACTGGAAACGCCTTCCACAAGTTGGAGATTTTCATGAACGCAGTCATCTGGGATATAGAAACTGAGGAGATGTAGACATATGTAATGCTTGTCTACATTGTTTTCTTAAATTAACAGACAGACCAGGTAGGTCATGGCATTGACACATTACATAAATGTTTTTATGTGTGGTTTGTTACATTATCACATTATGCAAGTGTTTTTACGTGTGGTTTGTTAATATTATCACATTATACATGTGTGGTTTGTTACATTAACACATACAAGCATGGTTTTAACACATTACACAAGTGTTATTTGTCACTTTAACACATTACACGTGTGTGGTTTGTTACATTTACACATTACACAAGTGTGGTTTGTTATATTAACACATCACACAAGTGTGGTTTGTTACATTAACACATTACACAAGTGTGGGTATGTGTGGTTTGTTACATTCACCTATGAGCTATGAGCCAAGATTATGTAGACTTAAGCTGCCCACATTGGTCTAAGACTTAAGCTGCCCACCTTGGTCTAAGACTTAAGCTGCCCACCTTGGTCTAAGACTTAAGCTGCCCACCTTGGTCTAAGAGACAGAGAGGAGACATCATCAATATGTACAAATACTTACACCTATCGATGCTCCCCACTGGAGCAGATGTTCGAGCCAGCCCAGCATGGTGTGACACAGGGCCACTCCCTAAACATATACAAAGAACAAAACTGTCGGAACCTGGGAAAACACTTTTTTAGTCAGAGGGCAGTAGATGCATGGAACTCTCTGCCAGAATATGTTGTGATATATCCCACTGTAAATACCCGAACAAATAGACTGGACTGCCATTGGTCTGGTCAAGAATTCTAATATAAGAGTAAGTCAAATGTGATGCACGTGCATAAGCTCCACAACGGGCAAATTAAACTGATCGGTACATACAGACCGAAGAGGATGTGTATGTATGGATTAATATTACACATGCGTCGTTTGTTACATTAACATATTCAACAAGTGTTGTTTGCTGTTATTTTTTGGTACAGCTCTTGTAAATCTCATGAGTAAAATATATATGTGTATATTATGAAAATTATATATTTCTGTTTTTGTAATAGATACATTTAAAAATGCAAATGCTTCTAACTGAGAATGTGCCATACAGTGCATATGCTTCTAACTGAGAATGTGCCATACAGTGCATATGCTTCTAACTGAGAATGTGCCATACAGTGCATATGCTTCTAACTGAGAATGTGCCATACAGTGCATATGCTTCTAACCGAGAATGTGCCATACAGTGCATATGGTTTGCAGTGACTAAATTATAGTGGAACAAACTGTCAGGTGCTACAGAATAGTCTGGCTTTTGTTGTGAAGAATTTGTATATAAAAAACAATTGATAATTATTTTCTTGGTTTAATGTTTTGCCCACTGGAAATAAATTATCAATTATATAATGCAGATATTTGGTAATGCTATACAATTTTGATGGCACTATTCTTAAATCTGCATTTATTTGGCTAACTGATTTGATTGCTGCTGCTACTTTATATTTGTACTGAAACACTATAATACATGTACACTGATGTCATTGTTAACTGTTTTATTGATGTCATAGCACAAATATAGCTCACTATAATAAACCAAATTAAAAAATATATTTTCTTAACCAACTGGTAGTGGGGGCACATCTGCATAACTTTGTGCACTTGTGGAATGATTATAATAATGTTCAGATAATGTGGTGGTATATGATGTAGACATTATAATAATAAGGCTTACATGTTTCATTGTAACCACCAGTCAGATCACCAAGTAATTCATTGGAGCTGACGTTAACCATGATAATAGATCCTGTGTGAATTGGTTTCAAATTTAACAAGATTTAACAAGATTTGCCATCCAAGCCAAAGGCCCAGATGGCAAGTGGACAAGGAAGCCATTGGCTTATCGAGAGTCCAACAATGTTCATCTACTTATAGCCCGCCCTCCTGAGATATGTGTCAACCTTGTTTTTAAACATATTCACGCTGCTAGCAGTTACACAATCTGTAGACAATTTGTTCCATTCATTTATTGTCCTCTGTGAGAACGAGTGCTTCCTGATGTCCAATCTACATTGATCCTTTACTAATTTTACCTCGTCCTCTAGTTCTGCTATCCATCTTGAGTGAGAAAAACATATTTCTATCAATATTTTCATACCCATTCAATATCTTAAAAACTTCAATCTGATCTCCTCTTAACCTCCTTGTCTCTAGAGTTGTTAAACCACATTCTTTCAGGCGTTCTTCATAACTAAGGTCTCTCAGTTCTGGAATAAATTTAGTTGCTCTCCTTTGTATGCGTTCAAGCGTATTTATATCCTTCTTACGATATGGTCTCCATGCTTGTATACAGTATTCTAAATGAGGTCTAACTATTGCTTTATAAAGAGGTATAATTAACTTTTTTCCCTTGTATGTTATGTTTCTTCTAATCAATCCAAGAATTTGATTACCCTTTGAAGCTGCAATACCACACTGCTCTGAAACTTTCATATCAGCGCTTATTGTAACTCCTAAGTCCTTTTCTTTTACAGTAGTACCCAGAACAGTATCTCCCATTTTATAGTTTACATTCAAGTTCCTATGTCCTGTATGTAGGCATTTACATTTCCCAAAATTGAACAACATCTGCCATTTCTCAGACCATTTCACTAATCTGTCTAGATCATTTTGTAAATGTTGTTTATCACCATCAGTATTAACCTTTCTAAACAGTTTTGTGTCATCCGTAAATTTCAGTACGTTACTTGTTATACTGTCGTCCAAGTCATTGATATAAATTAAGAATAATATAGGTCCTAATACTGATCCTTGAGGTACCCCACTCAAAACCGATTTCCAATTTGAAACTTCTCCATCTACTACAACTCGTTGTCTTCTGTCAGTCAGCCATTGTTCTATCCAGTCAGTTATGCTATCCCCGATACCATGGGCTTTTAATTTAAGTAGTAATCTTTGATGTGGCACTTTGTCAAAAGCTTTCTGAAAATCTAAGTCGATCCCACGTCTATCCACTTAGTGATTTCTTCCAAAAAACATAACATATTTGTTAAGCATGACCTCGCTTTAAGGAATCCATGTTGAGATGAATTTAATAATTTATGCTTAATGAGGAAGTCCACCATATGGTCTTTAATTAACCTTTCTAATAATTTACAAATCACTGACGTTAAACTCACTGGTCTGTAATTCTCTGACTTATTTCTCGAACCCTTTTTAAATAATGGTATGATGTTTGCTTCTTTCAATTCAAACGGAACAACTCCCTCTTTTAATGACAAGTTGAATACTCTTGCAAGTGGTATACTGATTTGTTCTACTGTTTCCATTAGTAATTTTGGAGGAATCCCATCCACTCCCGGTGATTTGTTATCCTTCATTGCCTTTATTTTCTTAGCTACCAATTCTGGAGTTACAACCTAAATAGTCAGATTTAGCCCCCTGAAATTTAGCATCAGCAACTGGTAATGAACTAATATCTTCTTTGGTAAACACTGAACTGAAGTAACCATTTAGGTCTTCCGCCATTAAAAACCCCTGTGATATATTTCCAGCACTGTCTTCTAGAGGTCCAACCTTGTCTTGTACGTTTTGTTTACTCCTGACATATGCATAAAAACTCTTGCTGTCATTTTTTATGTTACATGCTAGTTTTTGCTCATAGCTTCTTTTAGATTGTCTGATTTCAGTTGTAGCTGCATTAAGTGCCTCTTTGTATTTTGCATAGTCTTCGTCCTTTCTGGTACGCCTATAAACCCTCCACATAGTTTGTTTTAGCATTATTTTTCTAATAGCCTCTTTTGACAAGTGTTTCTTTCTACACCGTTTTCCTTGTTTTTGGAAGGGAACAAATTTATCGATGATACTCTCAATTTCATATTTTAGAATATTCCAACATTCAATTGCGGTCTTATTCATCAGCATGTTATTCCAATCTAGCTTTGCTAAGTATTTTCTCATATCTTTGTAGTTACCTTTGTGGAAGTTTCTCTTGTACGTTTTCTTATTTTTACTTTCTGATTTTACATTGATGTCAAAATGTATTTGATTATGGTCACTATTACCCAATGGTTCAAATATTTTTACATTGTCCACTAATTCTTTTTGTGATGACAAAACTATATCTAATACATTTTCTCCCCTGGTTGGTTCTAGTACGTGCTGAGTAAGAAAGCTATCCTGGATTAAAAATAGAAATTGTTGGTCCTCAATCCCTGTGCTCTCTAGAGAATTCCATTGTATGTGTCCATGGTTAAAATCTCCCATTATGATACATTCCCCTTTACTAACTTCCTTTATAGCGTTTTTATTTTTGTGTTGTCCTCTTCGTTTATGTTTGGACTTCGGTAAACTAATCCAATAGTTAATTTTTAATTTCCTGACAGGCATTGTGCGATATTGTTCTGTGTGGCGCATGGGTCTGTTGGCTTCTGTGATGTGGGCAATGGCCTTTTTATCAGACCTTTTATCCTGGACAAGTAACTGCCAGTGTAATTTGCATTCTGCTTTGATTGACTTCGCTTCCAATTGGCTAAAATATGCAATGTATATTTGCAGTTGCAAAGTCAAGCCTGTTTTAATTGAATACTTAATTGATGATCGAAAAGTGGTGTCTTAATACAGGTGATCTTTCAATACAGGTTGTACCTTAATACAGGTGGTTTCGTAATACAGGTTGTACCTTAATACAGGTGGTTTCTCAATACAGGTTGTACCTTAATACAGGTGGTTTCTTACTACAGGTTGTTTCTTAATACAGGTGGTTTCTTACTATAGGTTGTACCTTAATACAGGTGGTTTCTTACTACAGGTTGTACCTTAATACAGGTGGTTTCTTACTACAGGTTGTACCTTAATACAGGTGGTTTCTTACTACAGGTTGTACCTTAATACAGGTGGTTTCTTACTACAGGTTGTACCTTAATACAGGTGGTTTCTTACTACAGGTTGTACCTTAATACAGGTGGTTTCTTACTACAGGTTGTTTCTTAATACAGGTGGTTTCTTAATACAGGTTGTACCTTAATACAGGTGGTTTCTTACTATAGGTTGTTCCTTAATACAGGTGGTTTCTTACTACAGATTGTACCTTAATACTGGTGGTTTCTTACTACAGGTTGTACCTTAATACAGGTGGTTTCTTACTACAGGTTGTTTCTTAATACAGGTGGTTTCTTACTATAGGTTGTACCTTAATACAGGTGGTTTCTTAATACAGGTGGTTTCTTAATACAGGTGGTTTCTTACTACAGGTTGTACCTTAATACAGGTGGTTTCTTACTACAGGTTGTACCTTAATACAGGTGGTTTCTTACTACAGGTTGTACCTTAATACAGGTGGTTTCTTACTACAGGTTGTACCTTAATACAGGTGGTTTCTTACTACAGGTTGTTTCTTAATACAGGTGGTTTCTTAATACAGGTTGTACCTTAATACAGGTGGTTTCTTACTATAGGTTGTTCCTTAATACAGGTGGTTTCTTACTACAGGTTGTACCTTAATACAGGTGGTTTCTTACTACAGGTTGTACCTTAATACAGGTGGTTTCTTACTACAGGTTGTACCTTAATACAGGTGGTTTCTTACTACAGGTTGTACCTTAATACTGGTGGTTTCTTACTACAGGTTGTACCTTAATACAGGTGGTTTCTTACTACAGGTAGTACCTTAATACAGGTGGTTTCTTACTACAGGTTGTACCTTAATACAGGTGGTTTCTTACTACAGGTTGTACTTTAGGAGGAGTTGCTATGGTCGTTAATGACAGATGGTCTCTTAATGCAGGTGGTCTCATAATACAGGTGGTCTCTCAATACAGGTTGTACCTTAATACAGGTGGTTTCTTAATAGGTAGTACTTCAGGATGAGTTGACCGTGGTCGTTAATGATGGGTGGTCTCTTAATACATGTGGTCTCTCAATATAGGTTGTACCTTAATACAGGTGGTACTATGAGAAGAGTTGACTGTGGTTGTTAATGGCAGGTGGTCTCTTAATGCAGGTGGTTGCATGAGCAGGTTTGACTGTATATGCACATCTGACCTACCTCTGTAATCAGGCCACCTGCTTAATTGTTTCTTTAGAGGGGTTCTACTGTTTTACATAGTTGTGATAACAATTTGCAGTGAACTTGGGATAACGTGTCTACTCTCAATTCATCACGGCTAAGTCATTCATGTTGTTATTGAAGGGCCATTAACTTGGACCGAGGAGTGTACCACCGAGGCCACCAGCGCTTTCATTTGACACCTCATTTAAAGATAATGTTGTCCTTAAAATCCTCTCAGTTTTATGTGGTACGCTGGATGTCATAAACACCCGTTGTTTTGTGTTTACTTGTTTATTGCGGTGGCAGACACGTGAGATTCGTGACCTGGGCGTATTCATATAAAGTAACTGCGCTCAAACATAAACTATTAGCAAAGGCTCTATAGTAAGCCTTTTGTAAGCTGTTTGTTTACATAGCAATGAAATACCTATTGACAGGCGATATATTGTCAGATGACTGAAGAGATGTACATCGCAGACTTAGCCCCTCGATGTATTTCCATAGATGCTATGTTCAATGAGATAGGAATGTGGAATGTTTGCCTGGAATATCAATACTGCAATTCTCTGCGTACCATTGAAATCTTACTGTAATCGAGCATTTGCATGTGTGTGCGTGTGCGTTTATGTATGTTATGCTACTCCTAGATGCTTCATATCTCGGGTGCCAAAGTTTCCGGGGTTCCTCTGTGACCCCAGGAAAAAGTAGTACCACTATTATTTTTTTCGAAATTCTCATTATTACGCTTTCTGCGAACAATCGAATTACCTTTTGTAGTTATTATGTACAATTGTCCTCAGTGCTTTGCGAACAATCATGTAGAATTGTTTGCAATGCCATGCGTCTTTTCTACATTGTTCCAAGTTACATAGACCACCATTAGATGCTACTACAATTGCCAATATTACGTCGCAACTTTGAGAGTTGGATTCCAAGAAGCCATCAAGATATTGACTGGCAGCACCAAATACCAAACCATAGATTGATATTGATGTGATAATTTTGTGTATCTTGAAATTATGTAAATGTTATCATGACAGTCACTTATGAACTACCAAGTTATCCTGTCCAGAGGGTGGGTTTTTTGTTAGTACAAATATTAAATGATGTCAGTGACATATGACTAATCAGTAGAAAAAACAATGTTTCAAATTTCTTTTGGATGGTTCTTATGTTTGGAACTCTCCGCTATGTGCTTATCTAATATATGAATCTCTGAGATAAGTTTATTGCATGGAATAGAACATCAGCATATTAAAACATTGATGGTTCTTTTCCTGTTGGAATTTGTAAATAATTATCTTGCATAGTAAAAGAATTAGTGGGGCCCTGTAGCACAATGGTTGACACATCGGACTCTCAAATCAAGAGAACCCGGGTTCGAATCCTGTTGCTCTCGTTTCGAAGCTTGAGCAATTCTGTTCACTCCTTGTTGGGCTGTACAAATGAGCACCTGGCTACAGACGGGTGGATATGTGAACGCGTAGTCACCATGCAGTAATTGCAACATGGCTGAAAGCTTCCCAGAGAAATCGAGTTGGTTTTGGAATGAACAGGTCTGTTGAGGGTGAAGTGCTTTGAACGCATCCCAGGGAAGAACCTAATAGTGTACAGTCTTCCCATGTTTTTGTAGACTATGAGCACTGGCCACCAGGGGCAGCATCTGGGACAGGAGAACATGGCTGCCACAGATGGCAGTGAGGGGTATGACAACATTGCAATGGCAAATACACCAGCAGACCCTTCCCATGTCTCCATAGAGGACGTACAGAATGGCAACAGTCATCCCATGCCTGGCATGGATGTTGACCCATCCAAGCAAGCAACTTATACCCTGCCTGGGAGTGAGGACCGCAGCAGCGAACTGAGGACGAGTGTTCTCGATGTGAACTACCCTGACACTGAGGATGTTGCGGGTAAGTGGCATAATAACTACCTTGATGCAAATGTCGGAAGAGAGCTTTTGCATTCAGCCTTTGTGCATCTCATTGTGGCTGATTCTCTTGGACAAGTGCTCTGAGCTGAGATGCCCTGGGCCAAAGTACACTGGGTGGAGATGTTCTGTGCCAAAGTGTTCTGGGCTGAGATGCTCTGTGCTGAAGTGTTCTGGGCCAAGATGCTTTGGGTTGAGATACTTTGGACTGAGATGCTCTGGGTTGAGATGCTCTGGGCTGAGATGCTTGGGGCTGTGGTACTCTGGGTCCAGATGCTCTGGACATAGATGCTCTGGACTGAGATATTCTGGACTTAGATGCTCTGGGCTGAGATGTTAAGTGCTGAGATGCTCTGGACTAATATGCTCTGGAGCAATATGTTCTGGACTGAGAGGCTCTATGCAAAATTGTTCTGGACTGAGATGCTCTTGACTGAGATGCTCTGGGCCAAAGTGTTCTGGACTGAGATGCTCTTGACTGAGATGCTATGGGCCAAAGTGCTCTGGACTGAGATGCTCTGGGCTGAGATGCTCTGGAGTGAGATTCTCTGGGCCAAAATGTTCTGGACTGAAATGCTCTGGTCCAAGATGCTCTGGACTGAGATGGGCCAGTTTGGTGGGTGTTTTGACGTTTGACCTGGGTTTTTTTTACCTAAGGAGTTTTGACCAAGGAGGTTTGAACTAGATGATTTTAACCATATCCCCCGTGACATACCCCAATGACATAACTACTGTGTGCACTCTGCAGGCAACACTTGAGTCAAGTTTGCTTTCCAGATAACCAAATATGGGATGGTCTCAGTCTGTAAATAGATCTCTCCATTCCAGGTACATTGTAATACATTAAATGTACATTTAAATCTATGTAAAGATTAATAGTAAATATCAGGTGTTATATCAAGAAACATTGAATTTCTTCTACACCAGTTTTTGTGTTGATGTTCCAGTCCATGTATAAGTAGCTTAATTACTGTTATTGTGTTCCAGTCCATGTATAAGTAGCTTAATTATTGTTATTGTGCAGTTATGGCAAGATTTTTGTTAATAGCTTAATTATGTATTTACAGTAAAACAGTTAGCTTATTTAAATGGTTATATGGTTAAATGATATGGTCCATCATAATGAGCCTATTTGGTTCTGCATTATAAGGGTCCTATTCTGCACTTTTTTGAAGTTGTTCCATAGGTAAAATACTCAAAAGTACACAATTATGTCACCTTGCCAGGGTTCTCAGAATAGATTCCTTCTGGAGCGAGATAAGCCCACAAATAGACAGGTGCCATGAATGCAGCACGAGGGGTCCAGCATATATTTTGGCTGAACAATGTAGCCATGCGCTTGGCATGTGCACATGGCATGGTGCACATTCGAAGACCTCTTTGCACCAATTATCTTTCTACTGCCCAGTTCTGTTTCATATATTTAAATAATGAGTGTGAATATTTATTTATTTCAGGATCAAAATCCCATATACATACAAATATACATAACAAATTTATAATTTAAAATATAAAAAAAAAAAAAATATAAATAAATAGGATAGAATTGCATCAAGAAACATTGAATATAAATAAATAGGATAAAATTACATCAAGAAACATTGAATTTCTTCTACACCAGTTTTCGTGTTGATGTTCCAGTCTATGTATACGCAGCTTAATTATTGTTATTGTGCAGTTATGATAGCTTAATTATGCACTTACAGTAATATAGTTAGCTTATTTAAATGGTTATATGGTTATATGGTTAAATGATATGGTCCATCACAATGAGCCTATTTGGTTCTGCATTATAAGGGTCCTATTCTGCACTTTTGTTTGAAGTTGTTCCACATGGCAAAATATTCTGGTAGACAATTATGTCACCTTGCCAGGGTTCTCAGAATAGATTCCTTCTGGAGCGAGATAAACCCATCAATAGACAGGTGCCATGAATGCAGCACCAGGGGTGCAGCATTTGTCATGGCTGAACAATGTAGCCATGCGCTTGGCATGCGCACATGGTTTGGTGCACATTTGAAGACCTCTTTGCACCAACACTTCTTAAGTCTTATTCTCAGACCTCAGTCTTAATTATCTTTCTACTGTCCAGTTCTGTTTCATATATTTAAATAATGAGTGTGAATATTTATTTATTTCAGGATCAAAAACCCATATACATACAAATATACATATAATAAATAGGATAAAATCACCATTGTGCACAACAATAAAGTGCTCTTTTGTAACAATGTTTATCCTATGCTATTTCTACAGACATGTAAACTTGGATTAATTTCATATATGATATACACTTCACATTTCATTAGTAAAATATGGAAGTGATTCTGAAACAATCCGACGGGAACTCATAAGAACAGTGCTGTAGAGCTATGAATTATTAGTATTTCAAATGGAGAGAATCACTTAATAAAGTAATATGTTACTTATGATGTAGTCATTTGTTTTGATGCAGCTAAAGTATAACATAGATGTGCAGCTAATTTTTTAATATATAAAAAACTTAAGATCAACAAACCTTTGATTGAGAGAATGTTGTCTTATGACTTCCTGATATCCTAACAAACGCATGTAAGCATGTAAAATATATGAATTTGTATTAATGCACCTTGGAGCATGGCAGTATTCATACACATATGCATACACTTAATATTTGTACACATAGTATTCATACACATAGTATTCATACACATAGTATTCATACACATAGTATTCACACACAGTATTCATACACATACGCATACACATAGTATTCATACACATTTAAGTATTCATGCTGCCATAAATAATTCACATATAAATAAATAGACCATACATGCACATGCACACACACTGTGATGTGCACGTTCGCATGCACGTAGGTGACTGGTGCAGGTGACTGGTGCAGGTGACTGGTGCAGGTGACCAGTGCATGTACATGAACAGACTTAGTATGTGTACATTGAGATGCACTTAGAACTTGTGTTTGCACACCTCTGTCGTTGACCTCTGACCTACAGGGTTCAGGCTATGTAGCCTAAATGATGAGGGCCTGAGCATGTCCCAGGTAATTATATAGTCCAATGATGAAGGAGGTATTTTGGCGAAGTGGTCATAACTCATTCTCTCTGACTTGGCGCAGACTAGCTGTTTTGTTTTTGGCAAAATGGTCCAGATTGAAGACGTATGCGATCCTCTCTATGATCAAGCTACAGGTACTTTCTTGTTTCAATATGTAATTTTAAAATAATGGCTTACTCATATTCAGTTAGTCCTCGTTTAGTGAGATTTGAACAGTTTGTGCCTGTTAAATGTTTATCATCGCATTGTTTTGATTCCAGATCTAGATGAAAGATCATTGATGTACAAACGCTATGAGGTGAGTTTTCTTGGCATGGCTTTTTGGTTAAAACTGATTGAAACAATCAGAAATAGTTTATTTAAATCTTTGACAATTCTTAAAAAATGTATGTGAATTATGTGAAGTTCTGCAATAAAATGGCTCATTTATGTAACACTATAATGTTCAGATATTTATGACGTCTGCCATTTTATTTTGTAGATATAAAAAGAATGTTTCTATAACTATTGCTGTGGCAGATAATGACAACAATAATAATACTAAGACATCCACAGCCCCTAAATCCTCAGAAACCTGAGCCCAGAGGCACAATAAACCAGAATCATTCAGCTTAATATCATGAATAGGGATACACAAAAGTCACCATCAGAGCGAGGAATGCAAATTGCAATTTTGAAAAAATATGTCTTGAGTTTTTTTTTGGAAGGTAGCTATAGTTTCAGATGATTTTAAGGCGATCCAGATTTTGGACACAGTTACAGAGAAATCACGCTTTCCAAGTTCAGCTTATTTTTAGGAAAAAAAGCTGTAAGATAGATGATCTGAGTTGCCTCGGGATATTTTAAGATGCTAGAGATTAGCCAGCTAGGGTGGCTGAAGTGTGGGACAGTTTAAATTTAATGACGACAATAATAATAATATGTAAAGACAAGCTAGGTGTGTCTAGTTTTGTCCCTATTGTTGGTCACCACTCAGCAGACAAAGCAAAGGGAAAAGCACCTCTTAACATACCAAAGTCACGAGTATGACCTACAATGTAAGAGGTAGCAAGATATAAATAGCAATAAAGCATTATTCGGTGAGTAGTGTGAAGGTCGGTGACATAAGATGTCCACACACAGTGGCCAACAACATCAATAAAATTTAACGATAATATAAAATAAAAAACAATGATAATAAAAAAAAAAAAATTTATTATTTTTTTAACAATGATAATACAAAATAATACAAAAACTTATATCGTGGCTAAGTCATCAGAAAGCAGAGCTTGTAGGCGCATCAAAACAAAAGGGTTGGGCAGTCTCAAAATTAATGAAAGCAAAATTGTACTATGTTTCCTACTAACCTAACACTCAGAGGGAGTGGATTTCAAACAGTTGGTATAGCAACCAAGAAAGCCTTGTTCCAATGTTTACCTTCATTGTAATAATAAATAAATAAGTATTTATTGTAATAATAAATAAATAAGTATTTATTTCTCCCTGCCAGTTTTTTTCTCATTTCAAGGGCACATCAGTATAGTAACTTGCAATCCATGCAAAAAGGACTGCCAAATGTGAAAAAACTATTTCCTCTTCATCAGTCGGCAGTAGAACAGTAACTACGTCCATATTGTGTTAATTTGTGCTATGAGTGCTAAACAGCCTTGATTCTCTATCAAATTATTTCATCTTAAACCATAGTTGTGTTGGCAGCATTTCCCAACTTAAGCTTCGATTGTTGGCGGTACACTCCAACTTAAACCTCAGTTTAGTTAACAACACATCCCTACTCCAACTTCAATTGTGTTGACAGCACATCCTAACTTAAACTTAAACATTTTTTATTAACAGCACATCCCAACCTAAACTTCAGTTGTGTTAACAGCACATCCCAACTTAAAGCCTTTGTGTTGGCATTTGGCAGCACACCCCAACTTAAACTTCAATTGGGTTGGCAGCACATCCCACCTTAAACTTCAGTTGAGTTGACAACACATCCCAATTTAAACTTCAGTTGTGTTGAGAGCACATCCCAACTTAAACTTCAATTGCATTGGATGTTGAGAGCACATCCCAACTTAAACTTTAATTGTGTTGGGAGCACATCCATACTTAAACTTCAATTGCATTGGATGTTGAGAGCACATCCCAACTTAAACTTTAATTGTGTTGAGAGCACATCCCTACTTAAACTTCAATTGCATTGGATGTTGAGAGCACATCCCTACTTAAACTTTAATTGTGTTGAGAGCACATCCCTACTTAAACTTCAATTGCATTGGATGTTGAGAGCACATCCCAACTTAAACTTTAATTGTGTTGAGAGCACATCCCTACTTAAACTTCAATTGCATTGGATGTTGAGAGCACATCCCTACTTAAACTTCAATTGCATTGGATGTTGAGAGCACATCCCTACTTAAACTTCAATTGTGTTGGGAGCACACCCTTACTTAAAATTTAATTGTGTTGAGAGCACATCCCTACTTAAACTTCAATTGTGTTGGGAGCACTTCCCTACTTAAACTTCAATTGCATTGGATGTTGAGAGCACATCCCTACTTAAACTTCAATTGCATTGGATGTTGAGAGCACATCCCTACTTAAACTTCAATTGTGTTGGGAGCACATCCCTACTTAAACTTCAATTGCATTGGATGTTGAGAGCACATCCCAACTTAAACTTTAATTGTGTTGGGAGCACATCCCAACTTAAACTTTAATTGTGTTGAGAGCATATCCCTACTTAAACTTCAATTATGTTGGGAGCACATCCCTACTTAAACTTCTATTGCATTGGATGTTGAGAGCACATCCCTACTTAAACTTTAATTGTGTTGGGAGCACATCCCTACTTAAACTTCAATTGCATTGGATGTTGAGAGCACATCCCAACTTAAACTTTAATTGTGTTGGGAGCACATCCCAACTTAAACTTTAATTGTGTTGAGAGCACATCCCTACTTAAACTTCAATTGTGTTGGGAGCACATCCCTACTTAAACTTCAAATGTGTTGGGAGCACATCCCTACTTAAAATTCAATTGCATTGGATGTTGAGACCACATCCTAACTTAAACTTATGTTGTGTTGGGAGCACATTGTAACTTAAAATCAGGCAGCTCATCCCAACTTAAAGATACAGAGGTTGTATCATAAAATCATGTTATACAGTATAAACTATATCTTTTCTAACATGTTGACTGCCCAAATATCTGTTAATAACCCACTACTAAAGATATAATTTGTTAACTGTTAATGAATATCATATCAGCTGAATTTCATGTCAGCATGCTATGTAAACATGATATTTGAGTTGAAAAATTTTGACTAAGCAGATATTTGGAATATTTTATAACAAAAATCTTTTACCTTTAAATTTCAGTTGTGCTGGCAGCACATCTCAGTGAAAATTGCATTATATTTACAGCCCATCCAAAGCAAGTGCTTTGTGTCGGAGGTGCGTGCCTACATGGATGTGGAACAGTTCATCAACCAGGCTCAACTGATTCTCGACCTGCCGGACACCAACCTGGCTGGCATCATTGATCACATGCTTGCGTTCATGGTCCACAAGGGCAACGCCTCGTGGACAGTGGAGGAAGCCAAGCAGGAACTGTTCACACACGACTCGGGTAATACAGTACTTTTCATCAAGGGAATAATATATTCCTGTTATGTCCACATAGGTTCCTTCGTAATATCCCCACCCCTCAATTTTCTTAATGCACAAACTATCTCCATTGGCCCCTGGCATGGCTACAAATTTCAGCTCCATACATGTGAAAGTGACAGGGATATGAGGCAGGCAGGCAGGCAGGCAGGCAGGCAGGCAGGCAGGCAGGCAGGCAGGCAGGCAGGCAGGCAGGCAGGCAGGCAGGCAGGCAGGCAGGCAGGCAGGCATGCATGCATGCATGCATGCATGCATGCATGCAGACACAGCCACAAACTACTTTACAGCATAGATGCACATTAAAACTGGCTGGTGTGTTTTACTCGCAAATAACCGAGTGGTAGTGATAATTTTATATTAACATTGTATTGTCTTTTTAAAATTGCACTTATGCCTTTGTAAATATCACTGTGTACCGCAGGTAGGTCTAGGCCTAATTTTATTTATTTATTCAATTATCTATATGCAATTTAATGTTCTCAGTTGTCTGCTTTATAATTGCTCCAATGCATTTTACATAATATATATCACTACACAGGTCCTGAGCTAATTTTTAAAATTTATTTATATGCAATTTAATGCTCTATTATTTTATTGTATTTAAGGTGGCTGGGGCGGCTAGATTGTCAGTTGATTTTTTTCTTCATAACATGCTAGGATATACTGAACTAAACATCGACACCACAAAAAATCACCTGGCACTAACATCATATTTTGCTAATCCATCCTTTAAAAATGCAGTCCTTTAAGAAATCCCCTTGAGTTCCCGGAAAAAAAGACAATGTTTCCATAGTAATGATCACGTGCGCTACAATGTTCGAACCAGTTATGTTCGTTCGCTGTTAAAGTGAACCACATCGTCCGGTTACTGTAATGCTAGTACACATCAGTATTATATCTACCTAACTAAATCATGTACTTAAACCAGCAAATATCAGCGTTCGTAGTTTTTTGTGCGTTTGACACAAATGGAAATGCCGACGTGTATGTGACCTGGTGACCCAATGGGATAATGGGCCAATCAAAATTACCATACACACACCCTGCCATGTGTTTGTTAGATGGCTGGTGTAACCTGATACCATAGATGACAATACGGTAGAAGTACAGATTCAAGGGCTATTGTGGCGGCAAATTAAGGGGACATGTCAATATTACAAATGGCCATTATGTTTTGCCAACAATACATGAAACACCAGTAAAAAACCGTAAATTTCAACACAAAAACAAGCATTGTGTTTTCATTGATAACCAGGAAATAATGTTGTTTGAGAAAAATTACAACAATCACTACGTTGCAATTTCGCGTATGAACACATCTTATGTGCATGCAGCATAATACAGCAGTAAATTACGATTGGTGAAGGGTTTGTGTCAAAAATACAATGACGCTTTAGGCTGTCATTCAACTTTTGCTTAATTCAATCACGGTGGTGTAGCAGACATAATTGGTTTATGTTAACCAAAATCTACTGTGGTGTATACTATTCTGTGTCTGTTTTAAAATTGCGTCAATGTTTTTATATATTGCCATAGAGGTCCAGGCTTAATTAAATAATTTTTTTAATATGTAGTAAAATATTTATTCATTTATTTATACACAATTTAATGCTGTGTATTGTCTGCTTTAAAATTGCACCATCAACTTTTTATATATCACTATACAAGTCCTGGCGTAATTTTATTTATTTATCTATTTATTTATATGCAGTTGAGTGCTCTGTTATTTTATCGATTGATAGGCACACAGTGCTGATTGCAGAAAATTAAATAGATCTACAAGGGAAGTAAGAAAACATGTTCTGTAATTCGATAAAGTGCCCAAACCGATATATGGTTTTGAATCATGGTCGATGAATAAACAATTAGAGAAAAACAGAAGTGACAGAAATGTGTTTTTAGAGATAAAAACTTAGTGTCGTGGACAGAGAACAAAAGCAATGATGAAATTCTAAGAACAGCCAAACAGGTTTCAAACCAAAATAAACTTATAATTAATTATTATTGTAAAAAGTTTAATATGTAAAATACGTTTTTGTTGTGTTTAATAGTTCACCAACTCCGACGGACAGTTCAAGGGGCGATGAGAACAGAGGAATATGGGTTTGACTACGACCAACACTGGGTGTGCGTCATGTAAGTACACTACTTGGTCACTTCTAGTCTAAGGAGCAGCATATGATTGACAAGTATGTTTGAAACGTCTAGACATTAGAATAAATTCAACAAATAGTCTCTGTCATTTGCTGACATTTGCAATTGTTGGACTAGATGGGCACGAGCACTTTTGTGTGTGATGGTGATTTTACATCCTATTTATATATATTTAATTATTATATATTTGTTAACATATTTATATTTCAACGTACTTATATTTTTTCATGAATATACTTTTTAACTTATTTATATTTTTATCATATTTTTTTAATGCATCTGGGTTTTTACCTAGAATAAAAGTATTTGTATTCATATTATTCGTTTAATCTAGGAAATATGTCTTTATTGCAAGAATTGTTTGGGTTAATCGTGCCATGTGGACATGCATGCTAGGTGTACGCTGGCGACTGCACAGACTCGATCGGTGTCCATTGCACGCCTCAAGACCCCCGCCAACTTGAGTCGGACCCTGCAAGAGGCTCGGTTTATCATACTGATTGTTGCCCCTACTAAGGAGGTTAGACCAGCTTCAGAAACAACAGTTCTATTACAAATGCATCAGCGTGTTTTGGTTATGTCTTATATTAGTAGAATATTGCATACATGCTTGGAGACCATATTGTAAGAAGGATATAAGTAGTATTATTAGGTACACTTGAATGTATACAGAGGAGAGCAACTAAAATTATTCCAGAACTGAGAGACCTTAGTTATGAAGAATGCCTGAAAGAATATGGTTTACAAACCCTAGAGACAAGGAGGTTAAGAGGAGATCAGATTGAAGTTTTTAAGATATTGAATGGGTATGAAAATATTGATAGAAACATGTTTTTAGTAAAGGATCAGTGTAGATTGGATATCAGGAAGTACTCGTTCTCACAGAGGACAGTAAATGAATGGAACAAATTGTCTACGGATTGTGTAACTGCTAGCAGTGTGAATATGTTTAAAAACAAGGTTGACACATATCTCAGGAGGGCGGGTTACACATAGATGAACATTGTTGGACTCTCGATAAGCCAATGGCTTCCTTGTCCACTTGCCATCTAGGCCTTTGGTTTAGATGACAAATCTTGTTGTTAAGTCTTGTTAAACTACAACTCCATTTATCTGCAACATCATTCATTTTAATTATGGAAAATTAAATGTCAACCTGAAACACAAAAAGACACAAGAAAAATATTAAAGCGTGAGAACATCACCTGATAACATCACTATTACAAACATCTTACTTAAATTCTCACTGTCAAGAGAATACAGCATAGTGTACAGTATTATTTCATCTGATTAAAAACGTTTACACAGAGTTGTACTTGCTGTTTGCAGAAGAGCACGAAGAACGCGTTGGAAACGGCACGCACGTTTGCGACGCTTTTCAACAACATGGAGCTGCGGAGCAGACTGCAAGCAGCACATTCTATGGAGTCATTCAAGAACTACCTGTTGGAGCATGCGAAAGAACTCGCCTCAGATCAGAGCTCGGAGAATCGCAAGGCAACTGCTGAGTCACTCTCTGTCCCAGCTCAACCGGTCAGTGCCTCATGTCTCAGCAGTCTATTTTAGCTCGGTTGCCATTTAGTTATGTCCTCTCTCCTCTGTCCATATTTGTGTGGTCTTCACAACTGCTCGGTGTCTGCAATGAAGTGAAAATGAAAGCGCTGTATCACAGTAACATCACCCTAACTTTGTCTGTCAAGAAGTGAACATGAATACACATTGCCACTTAGTCACATCACCCTAACTCTGTCTGTCAAGAAGTGAAGATGAATACACATTGCCACGTAGTCACATCACCCTAACTCTGTCTGTCAAGAAGTGAACATGAATACACATTACCACTTAGTCACATCACCCTAACTCTGTCTGTCAAGAAGTGAACATGAATACACATTGCCACGTAGTCACATCACCCTAATTCTGTCTGTCAAGAAGTGAAGATGAATACACATTGCCACATAGTCACATCGCCCTAACTGTGTCTGCCAAGAAGTGAAAGCACTGTGCCACGATCACATCATTCTAATTGTGTCTGCCAAGAAGTGAAAGTGCAAACACTGTGCCACTGTCACATCACCCTACCCGTGTCTACCAAGAAATGAAAATGAAAGCACTGCTACAGTCACATCACCTTAACATCCATTTTGTGATTACAGGGCAAGTCACAGTGCTGGTTTGCAAGAAACTTGAGAGATGACTTTAGGAGAAGGTTCAACCTTTATGCATCTGACTTCAAGGACGGTATGTTAGGCAGTGTCTAAATAATGCCCATTTCATATGACATTATAAAGCAACAGGGAATAACTTTCTGCGTTGAGAGATCAAGTTTTTAATTGCACTGGTTTTTAAAGTCCATTGGAACTATGTTGCACAGTGAAGGGTTTTTGCAGGGAGAATACCTATATATAATCCCTCGATAGCTTCCTAGTATATTAAACCATCTATTGACAACTTTAAATTTTAAACAGGATCACGTTCACTCACTCATTCATACTAATCATAAGACATATACATATATTCTACAGTTTATTACGTATAAAAATACACAATGATTACAATTCTTCAAACTACTATATATATATATAATGCTATGTGGCTGTGTTCCATGCCAGAACATTCCTCGGCACACAAATCTACCCTCTATACTAATTCACTGTCTACAGAGAGAGTGTATCGCGCCATATTCCACACAAATCTCAGCCAACAATGTGCTGAGAACTATATACTCATTGGTCATACGTGTAGCAAACTCCTGTCTGTAAAATATACAGAGCGACATCCGACTCTTTGATCAGACTGGTAACTGGTGACAAGTGTAACTTTCCCACGACGTCATCCAACAATTCATTGGCCTGTTACAGCAACAGCCCATAGCTCAGTCCTGGCCTGCAGCCAGTCCAGAACCCATCTTGACCACGACCTGTTCTTTCCCACAGTGTCGCCCAGATCCTATGAAATGGCCCCTGTATATACAGATCCTATGAAATGGCCCCTCTATATACAGATCCTATGAAATGGCCCCTCTATATACAGATCCTATGAAATGGCCTCTGTATATACAGATCCTATGAAATGGCCCCTGTATATACAGATCCTATGAAATGGCCCCTCTATATACGGCTAAATGCAGTGTCCTAGGTTATGTGTTGACCCAGAGTAGGGTGTTTGCTCAAGACTCTCTAGTTCACTCACAACCTAACTCTTGGTATCCAGGGTAGCTGAATCGTAAACTCTACCGAAGCCCTACCAACAAAGACCCCAGATGTCCTAACTTGTCGAATATTCCAGACATCTCCCCTCTGTAGTTGCATCTCACTTTCTATAAAACCCAGCGATTTACATACAATAGTGATTAAGCATGTTGAGCTGTGACGACATGAAACACTGTATGATACAGAAGATATTGAACGTGTGTTAACCATCTAAATATGTTACAATTCTATGCCAGTTTTGAGCTTGCTGAACCCTTTAGTTTCCATGGTAACAAGTGTAACTTTTTCTAAAGATTTAGGCACAATAGAAATGTTTGTTGTTATTATAACATTTCATCTATGTAGCTACAGTAGCACAATGGAGAACACATTTTTATTGTTTGGTTATTCACAATTTTGGTATCTATGGTTAGTACTGCAGTTATAATGTGGCCGGAGACAGTAGAAGTAATTCTGTGCACGTGCTTGCTAAGACACTTTCTGTGTGTGCTTGTAGGAATAATGGGGCCTGGCACACTCTACAAGACATTGTCAACAATCATATTTCTCTACTTTGCTGTTCTCCTGCCATCGATTGCCCTGGGAGAACTCAACTCAACCAACACTGATGGCAACATTGGTAGGTTGTCACACTGTTGGCGCCATCTGGTGAATGTCCATTACATTGTTGCACCATCTGGTGATTCTCCATTGCATTGTTCCTGTGCAAATTTCCAATTTGTATCTTACCTTATCTTAACCCCGATTCAAGCTCCAGTGTCTGTGCGTGTGCGTATAATGTATAATAACAATGATATATAATGACATACATATTGTAACAAAATAACATGTAGATCAACCTCTATGTAACTTATGTATTTATAAAGTAAAGTAAAGTAAATGTATTCCCTCATCATCATGGTATACAACGTAAGTCAAACAAAAGCAATAAAGATGAGGTGGCTACCAGAGAAATTTAAACTTATCAAACTAGTATACTCACAAGTAAATAGTGTTACGTAAGGGTAATATTCGTAATTTTGGTGGCATCGCCTTACGGGTAAGGAGATCCATTTACTGTAATTAGAGTTAACATATCAGCACACATGAGATACATTTACTGTAATTAGAGTTAACATATCAGCACACATGAGATACATTTACTGTAATTAGAGTTAACATATCAGCACACATGAGATCCATTTACTGTAATTAGAGTTAACATATCAGCACACATGAGATACATTTACTGTAATTAGAGTTAACATATCAGCACACATGAGATACATTTACTGTAATTAGAGTTAACATATCAGCACACATGAGATACATTTACTGTAATTAGAGTTAACATATCAGCACACATGAGATACATTTACTGTAATTAGAGTTAACATATCAGCACACATGAGATCCATTTACTGTAATTAGAGTTAACATATCAGCACACATGAGATACATTTAAATAGAAATGTTAATTTCTGTCACCCATTTTTGTAGATGTGAAGAAAGTGATATACGCACAGTGCATCGGAGGACTCTACTTCGCACTGTTTGGAGGCCAGCCAATGATTATTCTGTTGACTACAGCACCACTGGCTCTCTACACAAAAGGTGAAATATTAAGTAATGTTTTTTTCTGTAACGTTGCCAGAAATACAACTTTTTGGTTTGAAATCACCATTTTGGCAACTTGAAATTCGTTACAAAGACGTATAATTCCATATATCATTTGCATTGGTTAATCGACCTGTATAATTAAGTGTCGCCATCTCTCAAGCTATAAAAAAATATGGTTGCAGCCAATATAAGACAGTTGCACTAGATTGGTTGCCGCCAATGTAAGACAGTTGTACTAGATTGTTTGAAGCCAGTATAAGTCAGTTGCACTGGACTGGTTGCAGCTAATATAAGACAATTGCACTAGATTGGTTGCAGCCAATATAAGACAGTTGCACTAGATTGGTTGCCGCCAATGTAAGACAGTTGTACTAGATTGTTTGAAGCCAGTATAAGTCAGTTGCACTGGATTGGTTGCAGCCAATATAAGACAGTTGCACTAGATTGGTTGCAGCCAATATAAGACAGTTGCACTAGATTGGTTGCAGCCAAAATAAGACAGTTACACTAGATTGGTTACAGCCAATATAAGACAGTTACACTAGATTGGTTACAGCTAATATAAGACAGTTGCACAAGATTGGTTGCAGCCAATATAAGACAGTTACACTAGATTGGTTACAACCAATATAAGACAGTTACACTAGATTGGTTACAGCCAATATAAGACAGTTACACTAGATTGGTTACAGCCAATATAAGACAGTTGTACAAGATTGGTTACAGCCAATATAAGACAGTTGCACTAGATTGGTTACAGCCAATATAATACAGTTACACTAGATTGGTTACAGCCAATATAAGACAGTTGCACAAGATTGGTTACAACCAATATGAGACAGTTACACTAGATTGGTTACAGCCAATATAAGACAGTTGTACAAGATTGGTTACAGCCAATATAAGACAGTTGCGCAAGATTGGTTACAGCCAATATAAGACAGTTGTACAAGATTGGTTACAGCCAATATAAGACAGTTGCACAAGATTGGTTACAGCCAATATAAGACAGTTACACTAGATTAGTTACAGCCAATATAAGACAGTTGCACTGGATTGGTTGCAGCCAATATAAGACAGTTACACTAGATTGGTTGCAGCCAAAATAAGACAGTTACACTAGATTGGTTACAGCCAATATAAGACAGTTGTACAATATTGGTTACAGCCAATATAAGACAGTTACACTAGATTGGTTACAGCCAATATAAGACAGTTACACTAGATTGGTTACAGCCAATATAAGACAGTTGTACAAGATTGGTTACAGCCAATATAAGACAGTTACACTAGATTGGTTACAGCCAATATAAGACAGTTGTACAAGATTGGTTGCAGCCAATATAAGACAGTTGCACTAGATTGGTTGCAGCCAATATAAGACAGTTACACTAGATTGGTTGCAGCTAATATAAGACAGTTGCACTGGACTGGTTACAGCCAATATAAGACAATTGCACTGGACTGGTTACAGCCAATATAATACAATTGCACTGGACTGGTTACAGCAAATATAAGACAATTGCACTGGACTGGTTACAGCCAATATAAGACAATTGCACTGGACTGGTTAAAGCCAATATAAGACAGTTGCACTAGATTGGTTACAACCAATATAAGACAGTTGTACTAGATTGGTTGCAGCCAATATAAGACAGTTACACTAGATTGGTTGCAGCCAATATAAGACAGTTACACTAGATTGGTTGCAGCTAATATAAGACAATTGCACTAGATTGGTTGCAGCCAATATAAGACAGTTGCACTAGATTGGTTGCAGCCAAAATAAGACAGTTACACTAGATTGGTTACAGCCAATATAAGACAGTTGCACAAGATTGGTGACAGCCAATATAAGACAATTGCTCTAGATTGGTTTCAGCCAATATAATACAGTTGTCTATTTGCAGTGGTGTTCACCATATCGACAGACATGGGCGTTGACTTCCTGGCGATGTACGCATGCACCGGCCTGTGGAACATGTTCTTTCTGTTCATCTATGCCTTCTCTGGGGCCAGCGTCATCATGAAGTGGTCAACCAGGTACATCATCTCTTCTCTAATTAGGATTTTTTATTACTATATTACTTAAAAGTCCTTCTTCAATTAAATGTTTCGCTCCTCTCATTTCTGACTTATTTCATGAAAAATCAAACCTACCTAGTATTATATACCTTGTTATTTAATTTTGGTGAAATCATCAGACAAACTATTAAATAATTTTTTACCGGGTCCAATAAAAATTATGCGAATAAATGGCAGAAGTGCCCAGTATGTTGTTAACAGTAATATGTTGTTTCCAGGTCGACAGAGGAAATATTTGCCCTGTTCATCTCGATTGCCTTCACCGTGGATGCATGCAAGGGCGTGTCAAAACGTGAGAATAACTAATTACTAAAAAAAACATTTTACTATTCATTATAGGAATAACGTATGAAAGTTGACTGCTCTGACAGCGTGGCATAATTAAAGTTAACTATAACTGCTTTGGCAGCATAATTTAAAGATAATGCTATATAAAAAAATTCCCAGTTTCTTATCAAAACGTTTTCAAAAGGTAATAATAATAATAATAATACATTTTTATATGGCTTAATTCCTCATCACTGCAAATTCACAGCTGAGACTGCTTTGGGCTGCTCCAGTGGTGTCTGTTGGTGTTTGTATGGGGCGGTGGCTCAGTGGTTAGAGCACTGGACTGGCAATCGAGAGGAACTGTGCTCGAATCCACCTGCCCCCATTTTGAAGTTTGGGCAATTTCATTCGCACCACTTTGCCTCAGTACATCAGCTGCATAAACAAGTACCTGGTGTACAACCAACAGTGATAGGATTCCAGTGATGGAATTATAAGAACGAGCAACTTTCATGCAGCAATTGCAGTGTGGCTAGATGCTTCAATAGAAGGTGAAATGGTGTTTGCATGAACAGGTCTGTCAGGGGCAAATTGTAACGCGCTCTGAGCAATGAACATTTGCAAGGCCACTGAATAAATTTAATTCTATTGGTTTTGCTTTGGTGCAGAGTTTAAAGAGACCTATAATTCGGGATGTGACACGTTGGTTGCCAATGCTACGGAGGCTGTGGGAGAGGTCTGTGCGAGAGAGAAGAGCATCCTGTATCTCCTGTTGGTGCTGGGCACTCTCTGGCTTGGGCTCACCCTCTTCCACTTCACTAAAACGTACGTAGATTCCTTTCCTTTCCGTCTTATCATTATTCTAAAGTAATACCTTTTATGCACTGTATGTCATTGGGCAAATCTTGTTTCACAGTTAATATATGGGTTTAACTAAAAAAATGTTTTACAATTATATATATATATATATATATATATATATATATATATATATATATATATATATATATATATATATATATATATGACTTCACATGCTTTTTTATAGTTTTAGCTAACAAATGGTTGTATTTGCCATATAATTTATGTGCAATGCAGAAGGCACACGATATACACAACAATTTGTGTTGTTTGTGGTAAATTATTGTCCTTGAGATAATATTGCTCTAACGTTTGCGTCAGTCCATTCCTGAACTCGGGCAAGCGAGAACTGTTGGCTGACTTCGCCCTTCCAGTCTCTGTGGTTGTCTTGTCATTCTTTGGCTCATACGTCTTCAGTGATATTGACTGTAAGTATATTGACAGTATTACATCACTGTTTCATTCACATTAGCAGACTTGCCACATCATATGGCTTTCCTGCATGCAATATGGATTTCTGTTATTAAAACAGTACCTACTATGCCTTCTAGGGTTTTGAGACATTTCACCCTCAGTGACATAAAAATATTTGTGTTAGCCTAAGATTGAATTGTTTAAAGTGCAGTTAACACATTATATTTAAAACAACTATTGGATGAGTGCCAACAACTATTGGATGAGTCCCAACAACTTTCAGACACAGTATAATTTTAAGGTGACAACTAAATTTGCATTATTAATAAAATGAAAATGAGACATTTCAGTTGAGCAGTGTAAGTTCTTACAATTGAAAATAAAATGATCTCTTGTAATGTGTGAGTGTCTTGCTTGCAGTGAATAAATTCCGCTACGAAGACAAAGCGGTGTTTGTGGTCAGCAATCTGGGCAAGTTGACGTTGACAACGGTGTTTACTTCAATGGGCCTCGGCTTCTGTCTTTCACTGCTGTTCTTCATGGATCAGAACATCTCTGGCGCAATGGTCAACAGTCCAGAAAACAGGTGTGTTGCAACTCCTTGTTTGCAAACACTAGATAATAGCTGTAGGCTCCCGCAACAATTAATTTAGTCCATTGCAAATTAAGTGCGTATTTAAAAAAAAATAATTGAAAGATTTGCCTATCGTCATTAGATGGGGTAACTTGCAAAAGTGTGAATAGTTGTACACTATAATATATATATATATATATATATATATATATATAAATACTATATTATATTATGCTATGCCCTATATATATATATATATATATATATATATATATATATATATATATATATATATATAATATATATAATATATATATGTTATATTGTGCTATGCTATATATATATTTATATATATATATTATTTATATATATTATATTATAGCATATTGCTATTCACACTTTTGCAAGTTACCCCATATATATATATATATATATATATATATATATATATATATATATATATATATATATATATATATATTATATATATATATATATATAATTTAATTGATGTATGACCTTTAAACTTGTATTCAATTTGATAAGGTTTATGTGTGTCTACTTGCCCTAATGTTGCCTAAAAATAATCATTAAGATATTACATGTGAAATTTAATTATAGGAAGTAGTTATCTCTTTATTGTAATTCAAGTAATGGTATCTCCACTAGTGTTAATAGTATTAATATATTTTTTTTGAAATAGTGTCAGATCCAAGATTGTTTGTGGCTCTTCACAGCATATTAAAAATTAATAACATAATAATAATAATAATAATAATTTATTGTCTATTGCAATCATGAGATTGAATAAAAGTACAGATACAAAATATGCACTTGCTAAAATTGTATGTGTATGTTTTAGGTTAGAAAATATTTAAAAGAAACTAAAAAATGTATATATATATATATATATATATATATATATATATATATACATATAAATATAAATCATAAAACATGTTCCAGAACTGCTAAACAAATAGATTAAAACATTACCAATACTAACATTGTTCCTTGTGTGTGACTGCCAGGTTGAAGAAGGGAACGGCCTACCACTGGGATCTGTTTGTGGTGGGACTATTGAACGGCGTGCTCACGTTTATGGGTCTGCCGATGATCCATGGAGCTCTGCCTCACTCCCCCCTACATGTGCTCGCCATGGCCGACGTAGAAGACAGGGTGGATGGGGGCGTCATCAAACAGAAGTCAGTGCCTTTCCTCAACTGGCAAATGAAAACTATAGTTTGAAATGTAATTATTGAAACTATTTGAAACAAAATTATGTTGTCGCATTTTATACACAAATATTTTATTAACTTTTTAATATTGATTTTTGCACGTTCTGTTCCAGCTTTACCCGAGGGAAGAATACAAATATTTCAAACTACATTCTGGCGAAAACAAAATGGCCACTGAAAATCACATTAATGCTCATAACTGTGTTTCTACTTGAGGTAGATTCCAGATTTTAAGTGTGTTTCGAATTACTTTTGACATCACAGAATCCAATAACTACAATGATATGAACTTTATTTTAGCGTTCAATAATGGATGGTCAAGGCAGTGTATCACATGTTACAGGGTGGTGTTTGTGCGAGAGAACCGAGTGACCGGGGTCGTTGTCCACATCCTAGTTGGTCTGTCGTTATTCATGCTACCCAACCCCCTCTCCTATATCCCCCCCGCCGTACTAGATGGACTCTTCCTCTACCTCGCTATCACCGCTCTCAACAACAACCAGATGTTTGAGCGACTCACGCTGCTCTTCACAGAACAGGTACAACTTTGTCATTCTGTGTGAAACCAACCACAAAAAGGGCAAGTAACCTTTGCAACAAAATATTTTTCAACTGTGATGTGATGCATATAATATATGGATAGAAAAATATGTCAGTTTTCTCTTAAGACCAATATCAATTCTTTATCATCATAGTGATGTCTACCTGTTGAAAAGTAACACGAAATTGTTGCCATTTTTTATCATTTATATGCAATAAGTTTAAAACTATTTCACTCACTGACATTTTGCATAGGTAAATATCAGAACAGGTCCAACAATTTCATTCAAATCTGAGTGGGTAAAAATATTGCTGGTTGATTTTCATTGGTTATCTGATACACGGCTAGTTAGGGGTATTGTACAATTAGAATGACCTAATTCTCTGATTTTTTCTATATCAAAGTTCATCTGAATTAACAATGTTTTATTCCATGTTTTAATCTTTATTGCTGTAGTATATTCATTGTCAGAAATTGTATAAAATGTGAATTTGACAGACTTGTCTGTGACACACCTGTCTCTGTGATACACCTGTTTGTGGGACATGATAACTGTTTTAATGTGTACTGTTGTTCAAGTAATCAGTTTGCATTATAAAACAGATTTTAAAATAATTTCTTTAAAAAAAATTACCTAAAATGTTTGCATATAACAACACATTATTTCGCATATACTGTACTTTTATTCAGTAGTATGATTGCAAAAGAAATAAGTAATTATTACACAATTATTATTATTATTAATGTTTCTGTGACATGACTGTCTGTATTGCACACCTGTGTGTTGATGTTTAGGCCCAGTACCCACCCAACCACTACATCAGTCGGGTGCCCCAGAGAAAGGTTCATTTCTTCACCATCCTGCAGCTGCTTCAGCTGGCAGTGCTCTGTGGGATTGGGTTCGCTCCCATGCCCTTCCTCAAGATGGTCTTCCCTGTCCTCATCTTCCTTATGCTCCCAATCAGGTGAGTGATGGGAGAGTGGAATCACCATACCTTTCAAACTGCTTCCAACTGCAAGAGTTGCAGTGTATAATATGTGACATATTAGGTTATTAACTCAACAAGCACTTTATTGTGTATAATGTTGATTTTACATCCCATTTATATTCATTATTATTCTATATTTGTTAAGCATATTTATGTTTTAACTTATTTTTTAAAACTTAGTTACATTTTCAACTTATTTATTTTTTATTCATATATATAGGTTTTTAACCTGAAATAAAAGTATTCGTAACCTCTACCCCTTATTAACTGACGTGAAAACCAACAGGGCAAAGAACTGCTTTATAAGCTCATGCCCGTTTAACCAGTAGCAGTTATTCATGTGCGTGCTCAGAGATACATAATTTTTATAATGTAAATAATACACTATTTAGTCACTATACTTTATAATAACTACTTTAACTTTCCTTTGTAACTAAGCTTTTATTTTATATATGATTTTTTACTTTATTTAAAATATTTTCTAACCTAACATGTGCGCATATAATTTTAACATATACAACTCCTTTCCAGGCACAAGATCATACCTTTCCTTATTGATCGGAAGTACCTGAACTTCATCGACAATGATGCAAATCACTGAGAGTCTGTCACAAGTATCAAGATAGACACTGTGACCATCAAGAGAGCCTGGATAATGCAAGGGCCGACGCACCACGGCAAGATGTGTTTTATAAAACATGACTGGGTTAGACACTGCAGTAGATGTGGTCAAGAACAGGAACATTAGCAGCTAGACTTGTGCTGTCTGCTGGAGAGGGCAGTTCCAAACATATACAACTAATATCACATAATATGTTGTATTAGTTGTGCATGTTTGGAATATTACATGTATGTATATTATTATATGAAATGTTTACAGTCTGTAGTAACAAAACTCGATATACTTGCACAAATTGAGGTAGCAGTGGTTTTGTGCTGCCATTAAGTTGATAGTGGTGGAGGTAAGAGCTTAATTTGCAGTAAAACATGTCATATGCTGTGCTATTGACTCGAGAAATAACGGTTTTCATATATATATATATATATATATATATATATATATATATATATATATATGGATCATTTTCATATTGTGGCATTCAATTCGTTTTACCATTTTTTTAGTCGCTGATCATACATTTTTTATTCGGTGGCTTGGTTTTTCCGCGAGATATGATGTATGCAGGTCATACTGTGGGAGATATATTTCAAGATTGCAGTAGAATGTCTAGGCCAAAGTGAGTTTTTCTCAAACTTTTCTTATTACGCTTCGCCCATTTGGTAGCAGATTATTGTTACAGGGAGCGTCATTACAGGCTTGCAGCACACAATAATTGTTTTATTTCCATGTGCTATGTTACGTGGCATGTCTATATTGTCTATATGTATTTACTAGCTAGTTAAAGTTACAATCATACAGAAAGACTATTGTTTTAAGAAACAGAATGGCTCCGTTGGGGTGGTCGTGTAAGTTCTCAGTTTACACATGTAGCATGCGTATTTGCGGGTAGTGGTTTTGTAATCGCCATGTTGTTGGACAATGCCATCACCAGTGGCGCCACCCAACGAGTGGTACATTGACATCATTGCGGATATTACAACCGGACGCGATTTTTTTTAGCAGGTCGGTTGAGCACCATGGGCATATGTGAACCAATGCGGTGCTCAGATTTCATCACGTGATGTATGATGCATACATTATGGAGAATCTTAACAAATACAAGTTTTACGCAAAAGATGGCTTTTGTTTGACGTTGTTGGGGCGATTAATGACCAACATCGCGTTTCGCGCATGGTATGTAAACTCCCGTGTGCGTGATAATTATTTGTTTAAAACAAATATATAACTGCGCGCATGCGAATCTGATGGTCATTAATCGCCAACTTTTCCATAATTTTTTTTAGTAAACAAGTGTTGTCGCAAGCTGCCGTACCACACCACGTGTAAAGATTCTCCATAATGCATGCATGACGTGATCCGAGCACAGCATTGGTTCACATCCGCCCATGGTGCTCAACCTACCTGCTCAAAAAAGCACGCCAAACCGGACAGCGTAATAGGTATCAGCCACCATGTCACGTTAGTGAAATTGGCCTTCCTGATTTTGTATAGTTGGAATAAATTTATTAGCGAATATTGAAACCTCGTTATAGTTTATATTCATGGTTGCATACCCCTTAATCGATCTATACAGTAAGAAGCCGGCTGTTATTGGCAGTGTTTTTTATTAGCAACATGCACATAATCTGCTATTTTGTGAACTTAGGCGACTACCCCTGTACTAGAGGGGTTGGAATAACTCCTTTATAAGCTTACATAATACACGATTACATGGTACAACTGGGGTATTGACCTACAGAGTATGGTGTTGGATTATCCAATGCAGGTTTTTGCAAAGGTAAAATAAGATCAAATGAAGCACTTAATAAGATTTTATTGTAAAGGAAAACATCACACCATTGATGCAATGAGGATAAAGTGTACTTGAGCTATGCAGACATACAGAGCTGATACATAACCAATAGACCAAAACAAAAAACTGGCTCACATTTTAGTAAAAAAATCAAGTCTACCTGGTTTCTGGCATGAGCAGCCCCATCATTCCGACAGCACCACCAGTTTGAATATTCGACCAGTAGGTACTATGCATTATTGTATACACCTGTATATAACTATCCCACAAATGTCCACATATACAGCATTCTAAAGGACCTGTACAAGTTTTAGTATCTTAACATCTGAATGTTCCGCCAATAAGCACTCAGTGGTGGTCCTTTTGTCACACCCAAGTTAGTTGCCTTATATTTCCGCCGCCATTCCACAAGTGGAGACCCAAGTGGAGGGTACGCTTACACTGCAGCAAGTTAGTGCAAGAGTTTGTACCAGGTACATGTCCTAAGAAATCAGCAACTCTGCCTCCTCCGGCAGCACAAAGTAGCTGCGTCTTCTCTACGACGCAACAGCCTTTCCAAGGCTCGGGAAGTCTTGCTCGTCCTCGACGTTCGGGACTTCTTCGCTTTTGCGTGGGGGGCGGGGGTCACGGCCACCACCACGCCCACCACGACCTCCCTCTCGCCCTCGGAATCCGCCACCGCGGGGACCACTAAATCCACCTCCTTCACGATCACCACGGCTGCCAAAACCACCTCCCTCTCCGCCACGGCCACCACGACTGCCGAATCCACCTCCTCCACGGGGGGCACCGCCTCCACTGCCACCCTCAGCATCACGATCACCACGACTACCAAAACCACCTTCATGGTCACCGCGATTTCCAAATCCACCCTCACGATCGCCACGACTACCAAATCCGCCCTCACGATCACCACGACTAACAAATCCGCCCTCACGGTCGCCACGACTACTGAATCCACCCTCACGGTCGCCACGACTACTGAATCCACCCTCACGGTCACCACGACTACTGAATCCACCCTCACGACCTCGACCACCAAAGCCACCACCGCGCCCCCGACCACCTCCGAATCCACCACCACCTCTACCACGTCCACCACCAACACCACCACCCCTGCGTCCACGACCCCGTCTTGGGTTATCACTGAAGGTAATCTCGATGTCCAGGAGGTTCTTTGGTCTGCCATGGCGTTCTTCGTATTCCTGCAGAACACAACCGGAGGTTAGACAGCAGAAACAGTAACTGCTTCAGTAACAGATGTGACACAAGAAACATGTCAGATAAAGGCGACCTTAATTCAGATCAAGACAACCTTAATTTTGACCTTGACTGTGCAAGCTACATAATTATAAAATACTTGCACACATGAACCAAAAATAAAACTCTTAGTCGCATTTAACAATTCTTGGAAATCAAAATGGTGGAGTTTGGGAGCTGTTTTACCATTATTTTGTTATCATACAGATAGTAGTGAGGGTGAAACTGTTTGTGTTTGATAGGCATGAACGAGAATGTGCCACCTTTCATTGATAAGTTAAAATCACGATTGTCTTGGTAATTAAATTATCAGATAAATATAAATAAATCAGCATCTAGGAAATCTGCGATTGTGATTGACAAGATTATCACATAATGATAAACAACACAAGTTTCAATGGCACATTCCACACAAATCAAGTCGAGCCTGTCAGCAAAGGAAAAATGCTGAATAAGTGACTATACAACAGCTTACCTCTTCATCGTACTCCTCCTCATCTTCCTCCACCTGTGGCGTTTTCTTCAGCTCATATGTCTTCTTCCACTGGTCATCGTCCACACCTTCGCCAGCGCGCCGGATCTTGAACTCAGCCTGTACTCGGTTCTTGCGTTCCATCTCACGGTACTCGTCCAACGTCATCTCAGCAGGCTCCTCAAACTCAGGGTCCACGGGTCCTTCTCCCTCCTCTCCGTCCGCAGGGGGTGCTTGTGTCTCAGTGCTACAATGACGAGTGGGTCAACACTATCAATCTTGTACAGTTATGTGACCCATGTCTCATCTATCCGGTCTTCTATAATGCGGTTTTCAGTCATTTGCATGCTTTTATATGGAAAGAAGACAAAGACAACGCTTGTTTGTTCAAGGTCCTGTCAGTTACTGGAGATCAATAAAATAACACAACAGAAATTTCACGAGAAACGCATTACGGAAACAAGTCCACATTACAAGATAGATCCTGTGTTATAGCATATGTAGATATTTCTGGTACTAAAAGATTAATAGCACGTATTCAGCAACAAGAGAAGGAATTCCAGAAATCTTTTAATTTACCTTTTTACTCGTTTGTACATTGGATTCCGGGTGCGTATTATACATGGTGATTGGGCTAAAAAAACATTTCTCCAACCAGATATGGATAACCCTACCGGAACACTAGTACTATGACGTCAATGAGCGGGAAGCGCATGCGAACGGGAGCGTCGCCGACCAGGAATAACGCAGAAATGTGTGGTGTCGGATTAATACGCTCAAATATATGTTGCTCCCTGAGTGCCAAAGCACCATGATTGGCGATCTTGAATCACGTGAACGACCTGACTAGTCAATGTCACGCCCACGGTTCAGCCAGTGTGGCTCCATGTTTAAAGTTGTGAATGCAAATAAAGATGATTGTACCATATGTATGTTTCGCAGTTGTGTGCGTGTAACATATCAGAATAGAGCTTGGTATTAATTTTAAATTGAGAGCAGAATGACAAAGTAAGTTCAAGCACAAATTTAATCAGTTGCGCAATGGTCAAGCTAAAAGTTGCAAGTTACGTAGGGCTTACACGACTGACCAGGCGATATATCGTCGCGTGCGACGAGCCGGCGGCAATGCCGTAACTTGCGTGACATGTTTACGATTCTGAGATGGATTCAAGGATCATCACACAAACGAACTTTGTTGCTTCAAGCAAACTATCAGAAGCCGGAAAATCTGGGGTCAATGTCAAAAGTTGGGGTGCGTATGATACATGGTAATATAGAATTCTATCAGAATTTAGCAAAAGTCTGGGCGGGTATTATACATGGGGGCGTATTATACACGGAAACTTACGGTAATAATTAGTGAAATGATATTTCCTTTTGTTTTAAACTCCATGAAGAATTTTTTCCCCATAATTTTCTCTTCACAACAGACACCCGTCTATAACGGAAACAGTTCTGAATATTACTACAGCTCTATTATTTGCAGTATATCATAAACTGACTACTCACTTGGGCTCTCGGTTCTCAGTCTCCTCTGTAGCCGACCAGTCTGGGTTGGGTTCTGATACATTGTTGTCGTTCAACTGCTCCCTACAAGAAGTGGTAACATTGAGGACACCCTGTAAATTACCATTCTCAACACTGCACTTTAGTTGATGTAGCCCGCGCATGCATACAAATCTACTGGCACTGATGCACTTTCAACAAAGATTCTGCAAGTGTGTACTGAAGAATTAGTACTTGTTGTGTCCCCAGTATGATTAAGAGTTAAACCACTTACCAGTTTGACCAACACCAGCCGAAGCTGTTGAAAGCATTAAAAACAATAAATAGCTACACACAAAATATAGTGCAGAGAAGTGGAGTGTATTAGTACAAGCCGCTACAGCCATATACTACAGCCGCGATGTTTGGGAATACTCCAACATGCCACGGAATCATACAAAATAAACAAACCAGAAAAGCAACGCTACAAACAAGAAGATGGTGGTACATACAACGGTATGTTGTCATCCAATACAAACAACACTTAAACACGGGGAACTTGAGTGAGATCAGATTCCGGTAAATTTTTTCATCACGTGTAATCGAGATTGATCTAATCATCATGTCAGACTCAAGAACTCCTGTGACAACTAACCGAATACGAAACAACAGAATAAACGGGAACTTAACCTGCGATTAAACAACGGTCCAAGGTCGCCAACTACACGCCCAATCTGCAGTTACTTACTGAATGTCATCTTTCGTGCTGCCCCAGTTGTGTGCACCACCACCATCTCGTTTGTTCGTTGCTTTCACATTTCTGAAATGTCAACACAAGACTGACTCACTGTGCCTCCCCATTACTTACTCTATATCATCCCTGACATTGCCCCAGTTGTGAGCACCACCACCTTCTCGCTTGTCCACTGCTTTCACACCTCTGAAAGTTTAACAAACGTTCCAGCATCGAAGCAGATAATAACAACACAAAATCTTCCATCTCACCTAAATCCTCAGTAACTCTAGCTCCCAGGTGCATCAAAATGAAAGGATAATGTAGTCTTGAAAACAGTACACAAAGTCAACATACTTTTCAACAAGACCATAACCAAAAACAACTGGTTCAAGGGAGCAGTGTCATATGAATACTTGGTTTAAATCCTGAGATATAGAAAACAACAGAAATTATAAGGAACAAATCATAAGATGCAGTGCCATCAATGTTGGCACAATTAGTTTTGGTCTGATGATGTGCTGTTTGAATTCCCAAACTTGCTTTCTATCACACTGATTAATATATATATATATCCATGACACTTGATAAGATATCATCTCACTGCAACCTTTTTACTTTATAATAATAGGGAGTTCAGCGATACCACTGTGGCTCGAGGCAACGGTGGCGAAAGTGCTACGTGGCATCCGTATATAACAAACTTCAAGAACACAGTTTTCATATGAAACGTCCCTCATAATGTTTTCAAGTAATTCATAATAGTGTTATAACATAACTTAATTATAAATTAATCCACGAACGTGGCACTGCATCCAGCGGACGCATACAAACGGTGCCATTTTTGTGGGTGATACCTACATTTCAAAGGAGGATAAACAGTTGTTGCTGTTTGGATAGGCTATCTTAAATAGCCTCATTTTGACCAGGGAATTCCCAAGAATGATGTCAGTGATGCCAAATTGAGATAAACATTATGGCTTCTTAATGAGGTAAGAATTACCAAAAAGTTAGTCGATTTCTTAAAAATCTCACGCCTCGATTTCTAATCGGCATGTACGATTTAATAGAGTAATTTATGTAGATAAAAATCACCTACGTGGTTTTTGATGCTAATTTGAAGAACAAGTGTAAAACCGTACCTTTCCCCGACAAGTCTGACCCATTTCAACCATGGCCTATACCGCCGAGGCGTGCAACACACTTTTGGACATAAGTGGGTGGACCGAATCAAAAATTGACAATTTTCTCCAAGGTAAGGATGATACTTATCAATCTTAATATTTAGTGAACATATCATTCTTTCAAAATCCACAATTATTCATTGATATATTAGCATCAGAATAAATTTACCGTAGTTTGTTTACGTCTTCCATTAAGGGGACAGGCGCTGCGGGATTTTTGATTTTTTTATGATTTTTAGTGAAATTTCGTTTTCAGCGTATTTCACTACAAAAACATCTTATCTTTAACTTCTAATTCAAAAAAATTCATATTGATGTGTCTATATGTGAATAAAATGCTTTATTTGATCACCAGTGTTGCCGAGAGTTCCTTTGTCTTGCTAACAAATGCAGAAATTATGCGTATTTCACTCCTTAGTTACCGGTACTTTGCCTTACTGGAGGCGGCCATGTTGGATATCTAAATTTAGCTCTTTCTCCCGGCTACAAGGCAGGCTTATGTCCAGCGGTAAATGCTCATTAGTATGCAGCCTATCGGCGTTAGAACGCGAGCTGTATCCGTACGGAAATTTCCTTATATGGCACAATGCTCCGCAGATCCGCACCCTCTCGATTCTGATTGGCTCATGACCGACCTTCGACCTCTTCGGCGTAACAACAGAGCGATTCAATATGGCGACCGTTGTTTTTCCTCAGTGATTTTCTCAGTTATTAGTACGCGATTTCTAGTCAAGATGTCAACGGATCGTGGAATAAAACAGTCTACGGCGAAAGCGTATGGGACGAGGAAGCGAACTCGGCTAGAACAGATGAAATATGCGCGAGAACAGCGGCAAAAATCGACCAACATCGCCGGCGATATTGCCGTGGCTAGCGGCAGCGGCACTGCCTCGAGTGGCAGCGTGGTCGTCGTGGAAGGTGGCGTCGCTGAACCTGGCGAAATAGACGTTTGTGCTGGAGCTGACGATGACGATTCCGTTAGCGAACCCTCGATCGCGTCCTCGTCACAGACAGATGTTGCCGATGACGGCGAACCTCGACAACCCGTGACAGACGACAGTTGTCTCTTTGTTCAAGTGTCCTCGTTGAAGAAACTCGTGGAGAACCTTCCGTGTCCAGTTTGCCAGGGAGACTTGACAGTTGTTGTCATCGACAAAAGCAAGGGCCCTGTCGTTGGATTCCGCACTGAGTGCACCACTTGTGGACATGTCTGCAGTGAGACACTGTCTTCAGGCAGGATAGGTAATCGTGGTAGTCGGTCTCCATTTGCCACAACGAGGAGAATGGTGGCAGGCACCATGGACTGTGGTGTTGGATTTTCTGGGCTACGACGGATTTGTTGGTGGCTGGATTCACCCTGCATCCACCAGAAGACATATGCCAGACACCAGAAACAGGTAGCTGTAGCAGTTGTGGACACAGTGACCAATTGTCTCAACGATGCTGCTGTTTGTGTGAGGCAAGCATATGCTGAGCTGTCTGGTATCCCTCCAGAGGATGTGAGAGACATCAACGTGTCATACGACGCATCGTGGATGACACGAGGACACCAGTCCTACTATGGCATTGGCAGTGTGATCGACTTGATCACCTGCCTTGTGATCGACTACACTGTACTGAGCCTGTACTGCCATGGCTGCACCACTGTGGGGGACCATATGGACAAAAACACAGACGACTACCGAACATGGAAGGCAAACCATGTTTGCAACAAAAACTTTGAGGGCACTGCAGGTGCAATGGATGCTGAGATTGCAGAGATCTTGTGGCGCCGCTCAGAGCAGAGACACAGCTTCCGCTATGTCACTGTGCTGTCAGATGGTGACGCGAAGACGTACAACCACTTGGTCTCCCTCAATGTCTACGGAGATGACTGCCAGGTCACGAAAGAAGAGTGCGTAAATCATGTGTCGAAGAGGATGGGCACTGCTTTGAGGAAAGTTGCAGCCGAGGGTCGACAGGAAGGCGTCGTCACTGGTGGAAGGGGCCACGGAAAGCTGACAGCTGCTGCGATCACCAAACTGACAAAGTACTATGGTAATGCCATACGTAGCCACCCAGACGATCTGGACGGCATGAGAGCTGCAGTGTTCGCCACATTCCTCCATGCGCTGTCAACTGATGATGACCCACACCACGATCGCTGCCCAGCTGGGATTTCAAGCTGGTGCTTCTATCAGCGTGCAGTTGCAAAGGGTGAACGACCAGGGCCGCATGAGGACAACGTTGGCACACCACTGTCACGGGAAGTCGGTCGCTTCGTGAAACCAGTCTACGTGCGTCTTGGTGATGAGAACCTCCTCCGTCGCTGCCTCAGAGTGAAGACGCAGAACCCGAATGAAAGTCTGCATTCGGTCATCTGGCGGAAGTGCCTCAAGACGGACTTCCTCGGGAAACTGCGTGTTGAGGCTGGCGCTGCCATCGCCGTCAGTGAGTTCAACCAGGGAACAGAGAAGACTGTGGCAGACACAACAGCTGCCCTGGGGTTTCAGCTTGGTGAAGCCCAAGTGAAACTGACACGTTCGAAGGACCGAGAAAGAAAGGCTGACGCGCAAGAGAAGAAGAATCGTGAACGTCGACGTCTTCACCGGATTCGCCAGCAAGATATGCTTACGCAAGCTGAAGGTGGACCATCCTATGCCTCCGGAGAGTTTTAGGGACTCGTGAAAAACAAACGGCTCTCTTCAGAGCCAACACACAAAAAACGGCTCTTTTCAGAGCCAACCACTCTTGGAGAAGAGCTTGCTATATCATCAGATTATGTTGCATATTTTGTCCAAAAGGTGTATTTCAAACATATGAATAGTAAGAAAAGGTGTATGCACACATTTGAATAGTCAAAAACCACCTGAATAGTCAGAAAGTGTATACAGATAAACACAAAAGTTTGTTTTGCTGTTTTCTCAGAATTCTGTTTTTATTCAATACATAAATTTCATGCGGATCCCGAGAGAAAACCGTAAGACATATCTACTCCAAATTTGAAATACAAATACTCCAAGACATGCACTACAAGCTGTCAAGAGGGAATTTGTATATCTATCCATGTTTCGAATTTACCTCCCTGCACATTCATGCACCCTATCTAAATAATCGGAAAATTTATCTACAGTTTTCAAAAAACATTTCTGACATATACTGCTTGGAGAGTAAAAATTCCTCTTGACAGTTTGTAGGTACATGCATTTACAATACATGTAGCATGTTTTGAATGTTGTAACAATGTGTATTGTTTTTGGGGATTTGCATGAAAATGGGTCCCCCCAAAAAAATGGCTGCCATTTCCATGGCACCCATCTGTCCCAAAAATTTTTTTTCACCTGTTGTACCTACCTTGACCCACAAAGATCATTTCCACCAAGTTTCAGTTCTCTAACATTAAAAAAAAAAAAATCCGCCGCAGCCTCTGTCCCCTTAAGAGTAGGTAACTGGGGAGTATCGGCAATAAATGTAACAGCAGAATAAATTTGCATGCGGCATTGTTCGCATGGAATTTCAACAGCTGTGCATGCGTAACAGCTTACTATGCTGATCCATTTATTAAGTGCACTCCCTACATTCAAGTCGGCCGATCGTTGTATAGGGTTTTATTTTTTCGGTTTAATTATTCTGTGACCTGCAATGCATTTTCATACTACATTCACATGATTAATTTATTTCCATTATTGCAGGCGAAGCTTACTGCAAACAGGATTTATGTAGCCATTTTGTTTTTACAACTATATTGTAAAACATAATTTACTAATCTTTTTCATGTCAGAAGATGGTGTCTTAATATTTCTTAAATAATATGAACACCTTTAGTATTGCTGTATCTACATTCTCATTATATATTTAACGTTTTGTAAAAAATATGTTGTTTCAAATAACGTTTTGTAAAAAATATGTCGTTTCATATTTGTTAATGCATTATTTTTAACTGTTTCAGATAACACTTTACCAGAGGAAAAGGCACCAAATGTGGCCTTTTTCATATTCTAATCAAGAAAACTAATTGAGGAATCCGACTCTTCATCTGCACCACGACCTTCTTCGTCTCCTTCCCAATTTGGGACTGCACCTGCCTGATCATGTGTCATCTTTTCTTCGGTTCGTTTGGCGGAACACAGATAAAGCTAGAAACATCCTCAAAAAAGCTGTCACTTTGAAGGAGTGCAGCACCAGTAACTCCATTTCCAGTTTTGAAAAGCAGTAGACAAGAACGAGTGGAAATTAAATTCTGTGAGGGGTCTGTGCCAGTGGACGCTTTTGTGGCTGTTGCCTTTGATGACAGATGGTATTTGGGACAAGTTGCAGAAATAATGTCTCCAGAAGAGGCAAAAATAAACTATATGAAAGACACAAAGGCTATTTACCTTCTCGAGGACGGCATATTGATAGCGCCCGGATTCCGGACTGAGAATTTGAAAAATGCATACTACTTCAACTATGCATCTTGATAAGGAATACAAGCGGTATAAAGAAGAATACTTGTCAAGTAAGATGTTGCACTCGACAGTCATTGGTATTCAATAAATAATTTTGAAATGTCCCCCAAATATTTGGTAATCAATGCTTACCATGTGTCTTTAGCTACTTGGTGACCAGTTATCGTAAATCAGAAGGATTTACCCTTTATTTTGATATCATAAAAAATCTTGGAAGATGAGTCAGTTTACTATTTTGTTCCCATTCAGTTAAGTATTTTATACCTTAGAAGTATTAGAACTGATATAATGTGACTATTTAGGCAATTAGGGCATTTGCATATGCAAATTAGGTAATTAATATTCGCAGTGTTCAAAATCCGCGACCAGATTTATATTCAGCAGTTAAAATTATGTAAAGATGGCAAGTTTTATAATGATTCGTTTAGAAATAACCATGTTAGTACATAATAAATGGGGGAAATAGCTAATTATGCACCCAAACTGGTGCCATTGCTAAGACAAAAGGCTGTTCATGATCTATATGAATATTTCATTGAAATGCTTATTTTTCGGATATTAAAATATACATAGAAAATTAATTTAGAGCAGGCTCTTTCCAAAGAGTAGAGATTGAGGTTCGTGTGTCCAAGTTCATTTTTCTGCCTGAACTCCCTAATAATAACATGCTTGCTGCCAGTTCAAAAATAAATGTAGGCTCAAGAATATTCACTATCACAAGCTACTCGAACTAGCGGTCAAAGTCAACGGGCTAAATGAATTGAGGAAACAGCTTTAAGTTTTTGGCCACAACCCATAACAACAACATGGGTAAAATACTGCACATAATAGATATGCATAACTATGATAATAAAATATTAAAAGGCCAAGTAGTGCGGACTGATGGCTACAACAATTTCCTGAACACCTGCAAACAGAACGGTGCATGATGCGAACTAATAAACAATACAAGTACAAATTATCTGAACTGTTCACCTTTTACCAGCACTTCTTATTCTGAAACCTGGTGTAGGGGAAGGCAGTGTTAGTTGAGACATTTTTCATTCTTTTTGATATCTAGAGCACGATCATATTCATAAGTCAAAACTGTTTTTACTCACATAAATTATGATTATTAGTACATCATTTTGTACCAAGATAATATTTCTAGTATGCATAGATAATTATATGTATCTGTTTCAAATAGGGTTGGTAAGCTGGCTCAACTAACACTTGGTGTAGGTTAAGTTGAGCCAAAGTGTAGCGTAAGTTGGGTAAATGTTTTATTCATAATAAATTTCTCATTAATGCGCAAAGTGATGTAAATAAACCATTAGTGTGCAGAAAATAAAGTCTAGCTTACATACCGGCAGACATTGATCACAATCTCCAAAAGTTTTCAAAGACATAAAAACTGACTGTTATTACAAATTACACTTATTGTATGTCAATCGTGTTCTAATAACATGTTCAGTCACTGGATGGTACCATGTAACTGTCACTGCTATAGTTTCCTGGGAAACATGGGTGGCTCAACCAATACTGCTTTCCCCTACAGTCTGTTAACCCCTTCAGACACACATGTACATAAACGCATCATTTATGTTTGATGTTATGGTAATGCCAGAAGAAGTAGCCATGTGCATCATGCTGACAAATTGTGTGCGTGCGTGCGTGCGTGCGGGCATGTTAGTGAAATTCAGAAATTTCTTCAAATGTCAATATGTAACTTGTCTTTGCCAGTGACCGATTGATATGCAAGTCGGTAGCATTTGGACTATCGTTAATTCCGACGTGAATGCCAATACACCGCCAAACGCTATATTCCAAATTGCAACCACCTTATACAGCCAAGGACGAAATAAAATAATCTTATGCCTGAAAGGATATGGATTTAAACAATACATCATAAAAAACTTGCGTTTGAGCCAAACTCATAGGACTAGGTATGTATAATTCATTTTGAAATGGCAAACACAGGTGAGATTGTCACTTGTGTGGCGAATGCCTTTTCAACAAAACTCCAACAGAGGAACAACTTTAAAAAGGGCCAGAACCGCAAAGATTCTCAGCCAAGATATGTTGCATAATTTGTAAGTAGTTTATATATATATATTACAATGATTATGCCTCATTGCAATAGAGTAAACCTAGTACCCCAGTAACGACATTACTTATGTGACCTCTTGTTTAAGTCCAACTTTACACAAAACCTCACGTTTTGTCGCTGCCACTGTGCCGTTCGTAGTCCCGCTTTCCAAACCGGTCAAATCCTCCTTCTGTGTTTCCGCCCCGTCCTCGGCCTCCCCGTCCTCGTCCAAAACCACGTCCCCGTTCTCCACCTCGGTTTCCACCCATTTCATTTCGTTCCCTGCAGTAGAAATATAAACTACATTAATGGAAGCAATCATTACACTTTCTGACTTATGCAATAAAAAGACCACTTTCACCCCCACCAAATTTATTACAAGCAGGGTTCAACATTAACAGGAAGATGGTGACGCACACAACGCCATGATTTTATCTAATACAAACAAAACTTAAACACGGGGACTTGAGCGAGATCAGATTCCGGTAAATGTTGTCATCATCCACAATCGAGACTCATCTAGTGATCATCACACCAAACTCAAGAACTTCCCTGCAAACTAACAACCGAACACGAAACAACAGAATAAACAGGAACTTCAACAACCTGCTGTTTATGTCATTGGGACACCATTGTTTCTTTTGCTAACCTTCTGGCACTACAAATTAACCGTCATAGTCAGATCACCCAAATCAACCCATCTATGCCTCAGTCACAAAAACCACCCATATTATATTGATGATATTGCAAATGAGAGCGACTCCCCCGGATAAACGATATAAAGAAGGAGGGAGAGCGACTCCCTCTCGATACATGGTAAAGAGGAGGGAGAGGAATGATTTTTTATGCACATCTATTTGTATTCTTCAATAAACTACTGGTTTAGGTTTCAATTCCTCTCACCTGTCACCACGGTCCTGTTTCCGTCGCAGAGGTCCACCATCCCGGTTCTCCCTAACTGGCTCCCTGTTGAACCCATCTCTGTTTTCCCTCGGCTTCCTTAACTTGTCATCACCCTGGTCTCGTGCTGGCCGGTTCCGAGATTTATCTGAATAAGAAAGACTATACTTAGCAGCCCATCACGTTTGAGACGAGCGATCGCTCTCATTCCCTATCGCTCGCGCAAATCAATAATCTAGAGAGCGATTTATTACTCGTGCCAACTGCTAAAATCACTCGCGGTCTACAAGTGTTCGTCTTGACAAGGAGCGTCAGATTTGCTAGGAAAGCCTAGCCTCTTCATATCACGGGATCCAATATCAGCCGTCACCGGGGAGCGATCGTCGCCAGCTGCACCGAGATTGCAAGAACGCCACTGAAGCCAAAAGTGAACTAGCGTCAATGTGTACTATTTTTTTAAATGTGACGCTGTGTAATATCAAACTGAAAAAATGCATTATACATGCACAGTTATGGAATAGATTAGGGATTGACAATACTTTGCTATGATCTGATTGACTGAAAAAGAAAAAAAATAATAACCTGGATCTGAGCAACTGAACACGCATGTTGAGTTGATACACATTTTGAGTTGATTAAACATTGAAATATTAATACAATATTAATAATTGTTCCACTTCGTCTTTCAACCGCTCTGAACACATAAATTCATGATGCACATCTCCTATACCACTTAACATTGAATCACTGTTTTATGTGTGGATGACTCATATTTTGTGAATCAAGTTTGAGTTGAGGGTTTGACATAGCGATTTATAATGCAATGGAAGCATGTAATTTCACATCAGTTTATATTGGTGTTGCCTACTAAGCTATATTTAAGATCGATTCTTATACAAGGCGTATTTGTAAATCTCGATTGCAATTTTCAAACTGTGTAAGCGAATCCGAATGCGATGCCAGGGCAGTGACGCCAGTCCTCTGCCACGGCAAACTACCCTACCTAAGCTACGCCTACAGTGATCGGTGACATGGTGCAATTCAAAACTGCTTCACCAAATGCAATGTACATGGTTTACCAAAGTAAACATTTATTTCATTCTATAAAAGTCATACAAAGTAAATATTAAAATGTCATGGCGATGTAACAGCAGAATCCAAATGGGAAATGGTGGCGCCACCACACAATAAAAAACCAACTAACAAATCAGTCGGCTAAATTAATTTGGCACATTCAGGCAAGAAATTTACCGCTCGCCTGTTGTTTTCAAACGTGAAGCACTGACTTAGACAATACTGTGGTCCCAGTCTGATGTTGCCACCTAATTAATGTGGCTAGTAATTAAAGGTTGTGACATAAGTCCCACGCCTTCTCACATTTCTGCCTGCCAAGACAATGAAACTGATGTTTTCATCAATAGATGCAGGGCTTCATATTTAAATATCAGGACTTCACGTTTGAAATATAAATAAATCACTCGCCTAAATATGCCAAATTAATTTAGACGAGTGATTTGTTAGTTGTTTTTTTACCGTGTGGTGACGCCACCATCCCATTCTGTCGTTGTTGCCATGACATTTTAATTGGTGCTTGTTGGCGCTGACTTTTGTACAAAGAAATAAATGTTTACTTTAGTAAACTCCATACATTTTGATTGCAATTAGTTAAACGGTTTTGAATTGCAACGTGTCACCGATTACCTAGGCCGTAGCCTAGGCAAAGCCAGTGTACTGTGCCCGGGCCGTGGCCACGACACGGTACTGGTTTTGTGTGTGACTTCGCTTAGGCAGTTTGAAAATTGCAAATGAAATTCACAAATATGCCACATATAAGAATTAGATGTATAGTCATAACTCATAAATGCAGCTTAGTAGGCAACACCAATATAAACTTGGGTGAAATGGCATGCTTCCATTGCATCAAAATGCCAAACGCACAACTCAAACTCGGTGCACAAAAAACATGAAACAGTGAATCAATGTTAAATAGTACCGGAGATGTGCGTTGTGAATTTATGTGTTCAGAGCGGTTGAAAGACGAAGTGGAACAATTATTTAAATTATCGTTTTCAATGTATAATCAACTTTTACACTCCTTGTCAACTCATATGCTTGTTCGGTAGCTCGGATCCAGGTTATTATTTTCGATTGCCATTACAGCCTAGTTGGTCAATCAGATCGTAACGAAATATTGTTGATTCCTTATCTATTCCATAACTGTACATGTATATATGTATTTTATTCAGTTCAACATACAACTGTATGTGACATTGAAAGATAATACACATCGACGCTGGTCCACTCATTTGATAACTTTTGACGCGAGCGATAAATCGCTCCCGGGATTATTGATTTGCGCGAGCGATTGCTCGCCTCAAAAAATGATGCCCTGAAACATACTGTAATCCGTGAGCCAGTGTTCGCGTTAATGGTGTGCTTCGGCTATGTTATGCATTTTTAACTTTTGCAACGTCCTTTGGATGCAATTTCATGGTGGTTGGAAGTTGACTCTAGGCCAAGTTAGTTCAATGTTTATGAAGACATTTCACAACGCAGTTATTTTGTAATGTACGCCTGATGAAGATTGATGGCACCACCTAGTAAATAAACCTTGAAATGGTTTGATACAAACTAAGTCTACATTCCAACACTACAGGTTTGGACATCATACTCTGAAGAATACAGTTATGAACTATTGTGTACGTTATAATAAAATTCTATATCAAAATGTACAAAAAAACTGCTTTGACAGCACAGAGCAACCTGTTATCTTGTTAGGTGTTCAGGTACCTTTGGACCCCACTCTTGTTGTAGTAAACCCATTTTCTTCATACTCATGAACTCCAAGGACCCCATTTTTATACCCTAGTTCAAACGCTGTGAATGAAGTGATTGTACCTGAATATAAAAAAATTTACACACTAATTCAAGGGCTTAGCCACACCACAGAGTCCATAGCCATTAGTCCACGGCACATGTCATGTCTACAAAGTCAAAGGAAAGCCATCTAAGACCAAGTATTACTACATCATATATATGACATATATCATATGCCAGACATTTAGCGGTTAAATGTGTATATTTTGCATATTAGGGCGAGTAAGGCTGCACAAACAACGTAAACTCAAATAACTGCTAAAACTTGGGACTTTTCAAACCCAAATATGGTACCTTATGATCACACTTCTGACATATCATTAACAAAAGCCATGCGGCAACCCACGTGGGAAACGAGGCTCATTAAAAGATCAATAATAAAACTATTCAGAGTTAGTTTAATGCACCAATAGCAACAACTCTGCCTAGATATGTGAAGTGCACTTAGTACTGCATATGTCGAAACATATTATTTATAAAAACAAAAGTATGTGTTGGCGTGAACAACAACAAAATAGTCAATAAACAAGGACGATGGGTGATCTCGATACGAGACCATACACGTTTCATGATGTCGCGCTCAGTTTTCACATATATTTAACAACGTACCGTCTTTTCTGATTATATTTTGATCCAGTACATTCTTCTGATCTTGTACAGGGGTCAGGACTTTCTTGTTCAGTTTTGTTTTCGCAGACTTCGCAGCCTTGTCGTGTTTGCCGTCTTTCTTCGTGGGTTTGTCGTCTTTCTTTTTCAGTTTTGCCTCCTCTTGTAACCGTAAAATTTCAAGAGGATCCTCATCCTCGTTCAAAAACAGTTCATATTTATTTGTCACCGCTATACCGTATTGGCTCTCCATTGCTGCTGGAGGATGGCAATGGATTGATACCAATCGGTAATTATTACCTCGTACCTGCACCACTAAAATGGCGTGTTCTCGCTGACCACCAAAAGTATGACGGGCTTCCCTGGATGGTTCATGACGTCATACAAATCCCTATGTAGTTAACTGGCAGGAAGGCAACAGCAATTTGACTTGTAGCTACACAGATTATTCGTTTATGTCATAAAATACTACAATAAATAATTCGCTATATTGTTATCAATAAAATTTGCAATATGAACACATTTTCAAAAATACGAACATCGAATTGGGAAAGATATATTACCCATGATCCTTTTCAAAATAACGCGCGAAATTTCATTTGGAGGGAAATACGGTTTTATCCAACAACAAAACAAGGTCGAAATTTTTCTTCGAAACATGTCTTCAAAGCCAGCTTTCATGTCGCCAAAGAGAGGAAGCAGGATGTTTATGGATCCCGGTGGCATTCCAAACAGTCCTCCTTTCAAAGATGCAATGCTGTACCCGTGGAACTGGGGTTTTGGAGCACAAAATATCGCACTAAGTCCAAGCAGTTCTTGCGGGTCGCCAGAAAGTGACAGGGATTTTAAACTCCGACGCGGAAGGCCGAGAGCGGACAAGATTTCTTCTCTTATCGTCGAAGGGTCGAATACGCCGAGTAGCATCAGATGTAAGATCTGCAGTCGAATCTTTCCCAGAGAAAAATCTCTGCAGGCGCATCTTAGGACGCACACAGGTAAGTTTCAGCAATTCAGGTTATGAAGTAGCTATGCTGGACGATTTTGAGATAATTAAGCTATTGCAAAGTGTTATACGTCATTGGAAAGGTATATTATTAAGATACGTTATGGTATCAGTTATATGGCTGTATGTTAATTAGTTTTCATGTTAGAGCACTTTAAAGACACCCCCCGTCAACGTTTTCAAGACACGTTTTTTTTTTTTTGATCAAAAAAGCGTACCTGGCCTAAAAAAAATAGACTAATATTAACATTAATGTAATTTTTTTACATATTGTGGAAGTACTAAATGTTCTCAACCTGTGTGGGGGTCATTCATACCAGTGCCGTGGCAGTGCATCCATTATTTTGGTTGTAAGAGAGCTGTAAGTAAGCAGTGCTATTTTTCACTTAGTTTGCACATTTTTACAGGGGTGGTTGGTAAAAAGTATAAAAAAAACAGTATATACCCTACAGAGACATTTTTTAAAACCCAGTGTTTACTTCTAAGCATGTTTGACATGTATAGGTCATTAGCATTATTATCAATTATGTATATGAAAAATATTTTTTACAAGGTTTTTTTAACTGCAAACTATTACGCAGATTTTTACAGAAGCATGTTCACAGCTGAAGACATACTGATGCAATATGAATATTTGACATGTGTAACATGTAGGATGAACTGTAAGCTTATATTGTCACACTTATTGCATTATCAGGGTGTGTTAGTACTTAAAGTAAGAAACTACTACTATAAATATGTACATTACATGTACGCTGGTGTCCACTTTGTCATCATATCAATATGTGTTGAGTGAATAACCATTCTGACACAATACCAACTATCAGTTGTACATCATTTTGTACATAATATGTTGTTTCTTTAATTGGTGGCTAATTAAACAAATTTAAGTAATTTATTTGGTAAAACACTGCATGTATGAAGAAAATGGAAATCTATGCACAAGTTTTAAAGTAAATGTCATATAATGGCATGTTCATCTAAAACCATATAATTATATTACACTGTTGAAATACTGAAATTATCATTAAAGATCAAAGTAATACAACACATTAAAATGATAACCTTTTGTATCAATAAATGTTGGCTTTAAAATCATACTATCAAACTTAAAAGACGAACAGGTTTTTTAATTAATGTCTCACATTCCCTATTATGTCACAGACAGTTTCATACATTTTCACCCATCATCATACCCAAAATGGATAAATTTGGCATAAGCAAATATTTATATAACTAGTCATTAGTCACTATATTACATAAGTCGTATCCACGGTTATAACAATACTTATAATGAAAAGCAATCAGAAACCACACTGTAGATCATATTAACATTCCAAGTGTAAGACTGTCAGCCTTGAGCTAATGCCAGCAATGGATGTCTTTCCTCCGTCTTGTCTATTGGGACATCGTTTGACAGTCACGCTGTCACTTTGTATGTTTGTTTACATGTTTTATCTCCCGCCAAAATGAGCAAAACACTCCAGAACTTCAAACATACACTGCTACACGATAATATAGTTTGATAGATCAATTACTACTTACACACGTACTTGAAGAATGGATCTTTATGAACTTTAAACAACTATGACGAGAAAGATGAACTTGAAACAACAGCGGCTAGAACATCGCATTTATTATTCTGAAATGTGTGTGGCGCCACCTAACGTTCTCATAGCAAGATAATTCTTGGCTTCAGAGGACAGTGATAGGGGTTGTTTAGTTGTACAGTACATCACTAGCCAGACCTAGCCAAAATAAAAATAAATATTGTGTTAATAAATTATCAATGAAAGACATACAATTGTTTTTTTCGTGAATTAAGGTGAATCCCGGATTTGCGAGAATCATGAAATTTTAACCTTAAAAAACAAATTCTTTTACCTATAGAAATAAAATACGATGTACATCAGAGTAAAGTATGTTTATTCAGCTTTACAGACATATGCACATTTTTATTATAGGTGGTCTATGTCAGCTGCTATGGACCGTTAAAGGCACCCCCTATAAACGGGCCTCTGTGGGTACACGTTTTGGTTGACTTGCCGATCACAGCACTACTAGCGCCGCCTCACGAGCTCCGGCATTGCTATATAAAGCAAACATACATATTTATAATTATATACACACATAATTGATATGATATGGTATGGTACTCCTATTTTAGCCCCAGAAGGGGCCGTTTGGAGTAAGCGAACCAAAGTCCAAAGCATTAAAATATAAGAATTAATGTACCTGAAACATTTCTGAGTTAATTGTACGTTAATTTATTCAATAGATTAAAATTCAATCTCTTCAATAATTTCTAAATCAAATTCCAATATAATCCTTTTATATTATAGTCTATTATATAGATTAAAGTTCCTCTTCAAAATCTCTAGTTTGAATTAAGTCCATTCCTGTTTACTTTCGTGTTTTCCTCAATAGTTTTGTATTTGTAACTTGTGTTTTCTTGACTTATAATCCCACTGTCCTAACTTATGTTAGTGTGTGACAAAGGCAAAGTCTTGATTAAAATGTGATTATATTTTCCGTTTTTTATATTTTGTACTGATTAATTTTTCAGATATATTGATATATTACAAATGCCAATTGTTTAACAACACTAAATGTTTTAAATGTAATTGTTTTGTTGAAAGGGCTTATTGACATGGTTGGGTTCAATTACAGGGTACCCAAATTACAATGGTCAATACACAGCATCATAAAAGTTTAATTATAGCATCTCAGAAAATCAATGACAGCACTTCAAACAAAGCTAATTTAACAAAGGGTATATTGCAATAGTTCCTTGTATGAATATGACTACATTGTTTTATAAAAGAAGATTACATGTATGTGTGTGTTGTATCATTACTACTCATTTTTAAACAGTTCAGTTTTTTTTATTAAACTTGGGTGATTTAATGCATGCTTGCTGCCAGGGTTATGAATCAATTATGCAATAAGAGTTGAACAAGACCCTGATGAACGAGGTCGGCTTGTTGTTATTTAGCCGTTGCATTGTCTTTGACCAGGTGAGCGTCCCTATGTGTGTGACTATCCGGGCTGCGAAAAGGCTTTTTGTCAAAGTGGCCAGTTGAAAACTCACCAGAGACTACACACTGGAGAGAAGCCATTTGTTTGTCCCTCCCCAGGCAAGTGCAGTAGTACACAGGGCGGTATCCGGACATTTTGCTAACCACAAGGTTGGGTTTCTGACAGTCAGGAAGGTATTTCTGACGCCAGAAACCTGTCAGAATCTAAATTAAGTAATATATGCTATAAAGTTTACGAAATGGAAGAGTGATAATTAAATGTCTACTGACTTCATTTGACTTTGGAGAAATTATATACAGTGGACTCTCACTATATTCAAAAAGAAGTTCAAGGAACACATTGGGACTTGGTCAAACTCTTCCTTATATTTGTTGTTCCTTATATCCATGGTTATATAATTATAACAGAGTACTGTAACAGGGCTGCATGGGGATTTCCAATTTGTTCCTTTTAAACAGATGTTCCTTATATCAGGAGTCCTTATATAATGACATTCCTGTGTACAATTATTTTTGCATAAAAAGAACAACAAATTCAAGAGTAATTGTACATATACAATTAATATATATTTTAATAAACATTTAAAGGTTCATTACATTCATTATTAGTGTAGCTCAGAGACAAAATGTTAAACTATATGCATTCACAATTTATCATTTGATGTCAATCTGGAAATTGCCTGGACATGCCCTGAATCTTTCTTTGATATTGATTTGTCTAATTTTACACATTGAAGCTGTGCATAGCTCACTGTCAGCTTGTAGCTGTACAAAACAGTACAAAACAGTACAGTTCTGTCTGAATTGCTTAGTTTGAACTCTTGTTGGCTTCCAATTGGTTTATTGACAACCACACAGGTCTGTGCACAGTCCTAACCCAGTCCCTTGAAGTCCTCTCCAATGTTATTATGGTATGCACCTACACCCACCCAACTTCTTTCATGCTTTCCCAATTGTGATTGACACCTGTCCTGTTCTTTTAAAAGCTAGCTGCCAAGTTAAACCATGCTGCAACCATTACATACATCTGTAATCATTTCTATCTACTAACAAATTGGTAGAAAGTGCAAACATAACAGACTGAACAGAGTAAACGTTGCTGTTGTATATGACGTACTAATGCATTACTACGTTGATTTTCTGACATTTTGATGTCAGAAAGGTATTTCTGATGAGGCGGTAGATACCACGGTATTGACCGTGGTATTTACCATCCCGTCAGAAAGTTGCCAACCATTATTTTTATATTTATTTAATTTGAATGATTTTATCAATGTTATGATCAGCAAATGCAGTTTATGAATGCATCAACATAGTACAAATGTTTATTGTTCATCACGTTGCTGATTGGCTGTTTGTGGGCTTCCAACTGATGTTATGCCTTATTACCCAGCTCCTCGCAGAAGTTCTTTGACAGTTTTGAAGCACAATAAAATCACCTTAACTAATAAATTTTTTACACCTAAAAATTCAGATAGATAAATGTTAAAAAAACTAAGGTAGGCAAAATGTCCACCCCCTTCACTGGTTGGTGAAATGTCCCGGATTCACACAGTTCTTGTAATTACTATTTAAATATTTTCTGTTTACCCCTATCTCACATTGTAGTCTGTCTGCCTGCATATTAATTGTCTACTTTTCACTATATTGGAAAAGCGTTATTTTTAATTACACCTGTTGTATGATTTGAATGAAGTTACTCAAATATGACTTGTAATTTGACGGACACAGGTGCTGTATACCTCTGTATTGCGCACATGAAATTGGTACGATGCGGCAGGTTGTTGTAGGCCACCTAATAACATTGCTTATTGTGACACCTTTGACATTTGTAGGATGTAATAGTCGTTTCACCCACGCCAACCGCCACTGCCCTGACCACCCACTGGTGGCACTGCGGAGAGAGAAACTAGAGGCTCTCTCTGACCAGCTGGACAATGAAGTCAACAATCGAGAAGCAACATCTCCACCACACAGGTACCGAGACAAATTAACAAATTCTAAGGGAGACTCGCCTAGTGACAAACATTAACACTAGGCTGACATGCAATATATTGATGTTGTAGTGAGGGAAATGCACATTTTCAACTGCTAGGAAACAGATTAGTTCACAGGCTTAATACAATTAATTTTAAATGAAATGTTGCTCTGGCTGCATTACTGTTCAGATCTATTTCATGATATGTATCATCGTACATGCTTTGTGGACAAAAATGCCTTTTCTTACAGTTGAATTTTTATATGAATGTATACATTAGTATCAAATTCCAAGTCCTAACTGCACCTGTTTGTCAATGACTCACTTTTTAAATGATCACCTACAATTCTGAATGATACCATGCAGTGTTTGTTGCTTATTCAAAGGGAAAGCCATTTTTGTGACAATTCTCACATGTTAATTTCAGACAAGAAGAAGGAACACACCGGAAATCTCGGCCGTCGGGAACGAAACGTTCACTAGAGCTGGACATGGAGAACGATTGTTGCCACCACAGTGAGGCGCCACCAAAATCACATGTTCGACTGGACTATGACACAGCACTAGTGCAGCGTGACCCGAACGACATGGCCCTGCACCGAGATACCATGCTGGGGGCACTGGCATTGATTCAGTTGGCTCATGGCCAGTAGGGCATCAAGTTATGGTGGAGCCCATCTATTATCACTCATCCATATCAACACAAACAACTGAAACAGATCTTGGCAGGAGTAAATTATGAGATCAGCCATTTTGAAATGATGCATCCATATTAAAATTTCATAAGTACAGACTGTAGCTAATTTTCGGAGCTGATGCTTTACAGTACCATGACTTTACAGTACCATGACTTCAGTTATAGCTGTTTGGTCAAGTTAGACATTTAGAGTAGCATATGATATTCATGTGCTCCTTCTTCTAGATCATATTGATCATGCATGCATGTGTGAGTTTTATATATATATATATATATGACCATAGTAGCAAATACGTGAAAAATCGTAGTGTATAATTCTATACTGTGTCAACATTAATTTATTTATTGGTTTTAACATGTGTTTTATATAGACGTTCACGGCATAAAAAATACTTGTTTGCAAGTCGTATTTATTGCCAAAGGGTGCTTTCTTGTACATATGCATAGTATTTAGTAATATATTCTTTGTTTATTTTAATGATGTTAGTAAGTATATTTTCTTCGAGCTGCACACATTACAACTCGAATACTTTATGAAATCATTCTTGCAAAAACATAACTAAGGTTTAATACGTACTGGTACATACACACATCAATACATACATACATTCGTGGTGTAGTGTGAAATTATAAAGTTTACAAATTCTTTGTTTTGGCATCCTTTGTTTTTTTTTTTGCTAGACTACATAATAATTTTGTTAAATGCTTATCATGGTTTGCATTGTTTCAGTAATTTCTCTCACTGGTCAAATCAATTATATAGACTTCCTACACAAATCACATTAATATATATATATTTTTAACAGTAAAACATACTGCATGAAGTTCATTGTGCCTTAATCTAGCTTTAAACACTTCATGTTGTTTTATTGTTATCCTTGTTGAAAGCTTGTCACATATTTCGTGTGTGTGTTGATGTTTTTTGTAATTAAAATGTCTATTCAGATATTGGCCATTACTTTCAGTGTAGTCTAGGCCAGCGATTTTTGTAAGGCAATCTATGTTGTAATTTTGTTATACTGGTTGGGAGCATGGGACTGTAGAATTAAGCAAGGGACTGTAATTTTTAAAAAAATTGCTGACCTAGACTATATATGCAGTGTGCTGTCTTGACTCTGCAGTGTATGGTCTATAGATGCAGTGTACTATTGGTTGATGTTATTATGACTCCAATCTCTACCATCCCAAGATGATTTGGTAGTTCATTGAAGGCTGTTGACATGACTGATACATTAATTAAATTGTGAATATAGAAGCAAGGTAGAGAAGACAAATTATATTTAGTATTGCATTAATTGACAATTCAGTGATCAATCTGGTAGCAGTATAACAAATAATATGTGGATTTTCCATAAATCTTTCACAGAACAATGTATTTTTGTGGAACAAATTAATAAATACCCGGCACGCACGCACGCACGCACGCACGCACGCACACACACACACGCACGCACACACACACACACACACACACACACACACACATTAGTATTTCTGCAAATGTTCACTCTGCATTTTCTGTTGCAGACCAAATGCACTCAGTATGTTGTAAAATATGTTTAATAGTGTTTATTGTCTCCAAAGCAAGTGTTGGTGTAACAGCAAGAACAACCACTAGATGGCGCTGTCAGTGATGAGTTTGTTCATGCCAGTTCTGTAGATCTGACCAGTTCTTTGAAGTCGGTGACCTGTATGAGATTTGACTAGTTGCCAGTGGAATACTAAAGAATGTAGTCATCTGAATGATACAGTTCACTCAGCAGCCTGTATATGTAGGAAGGTGCATTCCCACCACTGAAAATGTAAGAAAATAATTATTAAGTAGGATAATGATATTGTAAAGGTTGCTATGCAACAGTTTCTTGTATCATTTATATAAAAACCTTTGAGAGTAAACTATGAGACCTGTGGCTTTAACAATAAACACCATTTTTGAAGATTGCACCACCAACTACCTGGTATTTGTAAATTGACTGAGTTGGATTGTCTGTTGAGCTAACTCAGCTAATATTTAAAAATAACTGGTACATATTTTTTTTAAATGTTGGCGATGAATATATAGTATTCAACTCGTGTTTTAGAATAAAATAGAAAAACGTCGCGTCACATTTCATGGGCGAAATTAGCTGAAGTAAAAAATTGGAAAAGAAACATCCTATTTTTCCACATTGACATTGATTAAGTTGACTATCAGCTAAGTCCACCTGTAGACAATACATTCCATGTCACATACAAAGTTACCCTATCACCTTGTACATATATATATATACAGCTGTATATACATATACAATATATTGTCTATTTTTTGGATTTAATTAAAAGATACAATTTTTTAATTCCTGCTTAGTTGTGCAACAGGATGTACCAGTAATTAATTTCATCCTTACCCGGGATGAAAATGCATCAGTTTCAACATACACTGCATTTGGAAATGTGACACTAGAAATCATGGGTGTTGGGGATGAAGGGTTCGGCAATCCAAAGTATAAGAAATGCCTTGTGTAGGCATAATGATGCTTCATGCTTGTATCTTGCTTGTAACTGTTTTGCAAATGTTACTGTTGGTAATAATTGGAAATAACTTACATATTTGAGATGAATAGCGTGACGAGTTCTGGAGGCACATAATCAAAGACAGGATTGTGGATGTGAATCTTGGAGAGTATCTCGCCAGATGAGTACTTCAACACATCTTGTGGACTCGCAAACTTGTTGAATGCATTCTGTAGGTACAAACACACAAAGCTGCAGAAAGAGATCAACTCACCCAGAGAAGTTGAACCCCATTCATACACACATTTTATCAAATTTAGAACTAATCATTGATTATGCAACTGATGTACCATATTATGCAACTGATGTAGCATATTGCTATGAATATAAAAGAAAATTGTGTTGTTACACTCTGACAATGATGCATGCAGTAGTTGTATGTTTAGTCAAGTATTAATCTAGGACTGTTACTAATATTTGACATTATAAAAAACTATGTAAGTATTATACATCTTTCTGCCATTAAAAAATCCAACTTAATTACACCATGTAACTTTTAAATCGATCTATATGTTGCACATGAGGTCATTCTAGGCACATTATTTCTATGGTCTCAAGTGATTTTACATTTTCTTGTGCACGTGTCCACAGCAAACAAGAACGGAACATCAAAATTGCTACCCGTAAAAATCATTACTTCAGGTATTCACCTGATCTGACGAGCAGAGGTATTCTGGGGACAACTTGAACATAGCTGCGCACACTACCATCTGTGGCAACAGAGAAAACATCTGATATTCACAAATACAGAAAGTGACAAAAAGTCCCGACTGGTCCATCAATGCAGAGCATGCGTACTGCAAATAATTCCTTGAATAAATCATACATTGATAATAACACATGTATTTACACCATTTCTTCATATTCATGTTGTTTTATATTCAGCAGACACAACACGGAAGCATTTGTGAATAGGTTTTGAAACATATACATGAAAATTACCAGTTTGCTATTTGTAGATATGTAGTAAACTTGATTAGTGCAAATATAACTGATCATTGTAACAGATATGTTTTCAACAGATGTAATATACAAATAGCTAAAGAGAAGCAGAAGTCTTAAGTGATATCTGCCAATGAGCTGACAACATAAGGAGTCTTTATATGGTAGATATTGGTGTCTTAGAGACACTTCTTCAAGGAGGAAATATAATACACTGTACAACAACAAGACAAGAAACAACTCACAGGTACAGAGTGATGTTTGGCTGCCAGTGCTATGCCGTAACTGCCATTGAATGCCTTCAGTCTGACAACATAGAGCAAATGTTAAAATAGCACTGTGTTTAGAAAGAGACCTGTGAGACACTAACACAATAAGAAAGTTGTTACATTAATGTATTCAAGTACTAATTTGGTGTCTTATATTTCTTATAGACTAACATGATTTGACAAAAAGCTAAATGTCATTTATGTCTAGACTGACACTGCCCTGGAATGAATATAATCAAGGAATAACTTATGTTTTCGAGAAAGAGCAGATTAATGATTATAGTTGAAAGGTTAATTTGAAGCAGGAGAGGAAAAGTAATGTAATGAGCTAGCAATGCATGTGTTATAGAGAATGAGAGATTTTGTCCCATGGAAAGGATGAATATAATATATACGACCAACAAGAGCTCTCTAAGACAGACACCTACCCTCCATTGGCCATAACAGTGTGTGTCTCAATGATGACTTTGTTCACCCGAGACATCATTGCAAACACAGCTGAATCAGTGATGACAGTAGTCTCAATCTCTGCCTTTGCTAACTGCACTGCCAGTTCTTGCCCCTGTCATCCACAGAAACAAGCCATGTCAAACAAAACTCCTCTGTCATTTTCACCTAAGCCGTGAATCCTATTACCTACAATTTACCAGTGCATTACCAAGAAGCTCATCAGCGATTCTGCATTTGGCATAATGGCACCCTACTGTGAAATACCCTGCAGGCAGACATTCGTACCAAACACTTATCAGTTTTAGAAAGCCTTTAAAAACTCACATTTTTATAAGCAATTTCAATTAATTTCAATTAATGGACATAATTATATTTGTTGGCATAAAGTAATTTTTATTTATTTATTTGTGTATTTTTTACATTATGACTTATTGTTTTGTGAAATAATAATAACATATATATATTTTATGATGTATATGTCATTTATCCAACAAGTGACAATTTGCGCACTATAAATGCTTTATTACTATCGTTTTATTATCTTGGGCACTAAATTACTGTCTACCTTGTAAAAGATGACAAATAGACACACAGAAAAATCAACTGATCAACTGCCAAACTACCAAACTTCACAAGGATTTCTTGGACGATGACTTGGTATTATGGAAAACATTATTTACTTAATTTTTACTTAATATTGTGTACATAAACCTAACTGCTTACGTGATACTGTGGCGCACATTCGACAACTATCACCTGGAACCTCCGCTTCTTGGCAGCCCTCTGAAACAGCACATCGGTGTCAGCACTGTTAGGAGAAGCTATTTGGATAAAATGTCCCACATTTTTGTAATAAAAAATTCAGTCATATTTTTCATGCATGCGTTCACTGCAAACGCGATTCAGCTAAAAATACGATAAAAGCTCAGTGTTTCATTCTTTCCATGAGCAGATGCTGGCACATATGAGCATTATTATTTATTCCAAGTCTTACACTATTTTTAAAAAATGCCGGTTGCTGACTTTTGGCAAGCTTTGTTCACTGCAAACGTGATTCAGCTAAAAATATGATAAAAGTTCAGTGATTCATTCTTTTTTTTGAGCAGATGTTGGCACACACTATATATCATTATTTATTCCAAGTCTTACACTATATTGAAAAAATGCTGGTTGCTGACTTTTGGAATGTTTCGTATGCTACTGTAAATGGTTGCTAAATCCAGCACTAATATCAACATCCATTCTCGTTGATCAGTCGCAAATCCTAATACATTGATACTGAAATAAGTTTTAAGGTGACAGGTTTCAAAGTTCTTCATATCTGCATCACCAAACAATGATACATTATTTACAGTGAACGTTTGAATGCCTGATTGAAATAAAATAGACAAAAAGGATAATGACCTTGAGAAAAGCTTCGACAGTCTTGGACACATCCCCTCCAGTGAGAACCACCTCATTCGCATGAATGTGCTCCAAGGCTTGGGCTGCGATGTTATCAGCACTGCAAGATCCATACAAGAACAAAGCTCAAATGAAGCGTTTATCTGCAAGATGTATCATACGCCAAAATAAAATAAATTTGTCAAGGGTCATTTTATGCTGCCATCAAGTTACGCTAAATATTTTTATTGATTTTATTAAAATAATTTATAATAAACCAACAACTTGCCTTGTTTCCAGTTCTGTGATTAGCTCATTCACGACTTCAATCGTTGATGCCTATAACAAAAATGCCATAATTTACTGTAAACCAGTGTCCTAGAAGCATGGCAAGTTATTAAGGAAAACAGAACAGTTACCTGCATGCGAAATACCACAGAAACACACAATTAACCATTTCAGTACTATAGCCCTGATCTGCTGTGACGACTGAATACTGCATTCCCAGTGAATATGCAAGAAAATTGACTGCATCACTTCAAGTCAAGATTTCAGCAACAAAAATGCATTTTATGAATAAGTACGATAATCAGCGAGTAAAATGAGCCATATCATTTTACATTTCATCGTCATGGTTACCAGATATCCAAGATGGCCACCACGATTTAAATATTTTTGCAGTTGCTGAACGCAATTGTATGCCAGTGTATATATTTAATGTAAACTACTCATGTTGATCATACTACAGGAGTGTATTATGAAATAAAATACAATATAAAGTACATTTTGTGGAGTATGAGAAAGTGAAAAACAAGTTATTTATCGGTATTTTAAACATATATGACTGAAGTGTTCATTTGTACATGTGCTAACACATTCATCACTACTGGACCGATTCCAATCAAACTTTGCATGTTGACGGATTCACAGACACCTTTTTCTTCTAACAAAATTGAAACTACGCATCATCCAGCATTGATAGTACAGTGCGCAGCTCATCCTCAGCATTGACACCATCACATTCTTTATCACTGACATCCGAGTAGCCATCAAAAATACTCCCGCTGTCAGTATCCGTTTTGCCTCCGGCTCGGTCGCTAAGTTCGCCAACAACATAGTTGTTTCAATCGTCAACATCCTACAAAGATTCGTTGCTAAAACTATCAAATAATCCGTCCAAAACATACGGCGGTAAATCGTCAGTTGAAGTAATGCCGTCCGGCATTGTGGCCATAGCAGATTTTTATAATCCATCATTAAAAACATGAAAATCTCCATAAAATAATATTGAGCGATAATAAACGATTACCGCTACCGAATAGCTAATTCATTCAACATGACAACCGTATATAACAATTGGCTCCACTTAGTGGATAATTACGAGTAAAAGCGATTTAAATGGTGAACGTAGCCAATGCCGGTATACCGGCCTGTCGTACTGAAATGGTTAAAGGTCCCTCCTCAATTAGATTTTTTCGCTTGTCTTTTTTCACTCATTATGTGAAAATTGTAACCTATCTAGTAGCCGCTATGACATGCTGGCTCTTTTGTACAAATGGGTTATTTAATCTTGATGAAATCATTGGACAAACCATTACCCTGTAAGTTATTTTTGAACAGATCTGGTAAAAAAAAATGTTTAAAGGGAAAACGTGTTCCTGTGCTATTGGTTCCACGCCATATGCTATGACAAAAGGCTATGCACACATTTGTAAGTTATCCGATCTAACAATCAAAGCCAAATCTTTCTGCGAATTTAAAGTTAAATAGTCCGATCATTGTTATTGTCAAATCATGTTTTATGGCATCAAATGTGAAGGTTTATCTATATTTTAACATCTTGACTGCCCAAATGTGTTGGAATGAACCACAATTTTTAAATATAATTTGATCGTTATTAGTTAATGAATATCGACCTTGCTGTTCAGAATGCAATGTCAACATGATAGTCAGGTTGAAACATTCAAATTAATCAATAACGGCCTATTTATGTTAACACACTGTGGTTCATTAAAACACCTGAGTGGTCAAGATGCTAGAACAAACATAGTTTATACTATATACTATAGTTTATACTATATAACATGATTTTACGATAAAAACCATCAGACTATGTATCTTTACTATGCACTCTTACATTAAACCAACTGCACATATAAATTTTAACATCAGTGAATCTGATTTGGGCTGGACTAAATGAATTGAGAAGGTAGTCTTAAAATACCACTGACACAATGTGACTCCAAATATGATAATATGCAACTGCAAACCTTCAAATTAGGCATGAATTTGCTGAAATCATCCGTTTCTCCTTCTGCCATCAGCAATTTCTGCAAACGCAACAGCTGATAATGTCATGTATTGAATTTATACAGCAGGAGAAACATGCTCAACAGAAATATTTCAATTCAACCCAATATGGGTTTCTAAAAGCATGGTCAAGCCTAACAAATCTCTTTTTTAGGAGTAATCACTAAGCAGGTTGATGAAGGGTCACCAATAAATACTATACTTAGTTTAAAAAAAAGTTTCAATAAAGTGCTCCCACAAAACTTGTTGCTAAGACAGCTCATGAATTAGGGGATCATCTAACTAATAAGATAAAAAGATGGCCAACCGAGAAACATTACTAATGGGTAAAAATATATTAATTTACATTACCATATTAGTGAATCACTTTAATGATAAGGAAATTTGTGTGTGTTGCTGTTTGTTGCTGTTTGTTGTTGTTGTTTGTTGTTGCTTTTTGTTGTTGTTGTTGCTGTTTGTTGTTGTAGCATTTCTATCTGTTTTTCAATGGTGTATGAATTTGAAATGTTACCTGCAGAGAATCCTTTGGGTCATCTTCTTCTGCTTTCCCAGAGGCAGCTCTGTGTAAACAAAAGTAACCATACGCAGTTCATTATACAATTGAAACTGCATGGATTTAGTAAAAAGGTCACATGTATCCTAAAATTAGATATGTAAAAAGTATACTGATGAGTCATACAACTCTTCTGTGCAATAGTTGTCAAGCGCCAAAAACTGAAATATTTTGGGCAGAGGCAAACCATAATAAGGACGGGAGAAGGACATCACAAATGTCTTTTAAATGACAACAATGACTGGTAGAATAGCTGGAGAAAGACATCGATTTCACAGCAGCATGCTGAACACGATATGTAAATTGAAGAATATAAGTTTTTGATTTGAACTAGAATCATCCAAAATAAGCCTGCATAACAATCACTGACACACCTGACATATTCTTCTCTGACAATCTTCAAAACTGTAACAAACAAGACATTTATTATTACTAAATAGAATACACATTTGTCAGTTTATTTCACAAATGATTGACACGTTTTCTCCACCCTGTTTCTTTGCACACTGCACCTCTGCACATATTAAAACATTGTACTTTTCATTAGTTGTCCCACACTTGCGATACACTTATTTAAAACTGACTGTGTTTAACATTTACTGGTATAACATTAGACATACCAGAGTAATATATGTGTTTCCGATTACCCGACTGATCCTATTAAAAGTAGCCAGTCCTAAAAGTTCTTATGACAGGGAATACACATCATTTGTGACCCTGTATAAATTAAATCCAAGCACAAGGAAAAACATTAATCTTTGCTGCCTGACCCAATTTCTCGCTGTCAAAATACTGGAAATGTGCTTTTCCTCTATCGGTCTGAAGAAATTGTAGGTGACATCTTTACAGTTATTCATGCTCGAGTTATTTTCACGCATGCGCAGAGGTTGAGGGCGACTACGTGGTCACCTGATGGAAGGCTTTCTCAACAAACAATATAATATTATAAATATATATATATATATATATATATATATACAAAATGCTGAAATGCTATCTACCCTAAACTAATTCCCCTGCAGGAGAATATATAAAAGAATAAAATCTGTCCTACCTACCTACCCTAACATTTGAGAGGGTGTAACAGGAAACACGGTTATTATTCTTTTGCTGCACCTACCTCTTCTGACCATATTGCCAACTGCAGTCTCTGATGGCGCAGCATCTATCAGCTTCTTTCCCTCTTCCCTGATCAAGGTCATCACATCCCTACGTAGACGTGCACACAAACAACATTCTTATTTGCCACATAAGCAAAAACAATTTTTTTTAATAACAAACTTACTCAATATTGACTAGCATTGAGTGACGTTAAGTCCAAAGTAAGAGATAGAAGAATCCCATCTGCTTTAATCTTCAACTAATTACACCCTAGTCTACATAGGTTTCACACCGGGTTTGATAAACTTTTAATACTTGGGAAGACTTTAATGAATGTAATATCTGAGTACAATGAAATAAGTAGACATTTTATTCCAGTACCATGTTCCTGCATATTAACGTGGTTGGTTATATTATGGTTCAAAATCAACTTTGGTCCGTGGTCTCACTGACCAACTCAATGATCATGTAGGAACAAGGAGCAAAATAAGAAGAAATAAAAGTGCCAATGAAGTGTTCCTTTTTTGCAGTTACTAATAAAGCATATGTAAAATTACCCAGCACTGTGCCATTTTGACTGAGCAATAAGTCGTCTCAATAGATGCACTGTCTTGTATGCGATGTTGAATGACCCTTGGATAGTCCTACAAACAAGGAATACAACTTGTACTGAAAACACTTTGAGTGTATTTGGCATATATATATATATATATATATATATATATATATATATATATATATATATATATATATATATATATATATATATAGCGTAAAATCAGCAAGAAATATAGCTTCATTTCGCCGTAATCTGAAAACCTATCTTTTCAAAATTGCCTATCCTCCTTAGCTTCTTGGCACCTCCATCCATCGGTTGACGACTTTTTACAGTGTACATGGACACGAGAATGCCTAATCCTTTGGTTTTATTGCACCACTGAGCTCGGATTTTCCGAGGATATTGGCGCCATAGAAGTCATTTTATTATTATTATTATTATATATATATATACCATAATTAACCTGCCCTAATTAGCATATGCCCCTTTTTTAATCAGCAAGATCCATAATTATTGTAATTTGACTTGTGTGGAACAACTGGTGTTAAACAGTTGGCACCACTTTTCAGTTGTTCTACACTAGTCACCAAATGACACCACCAGTGTTAAACCGTTACCTTACTGTCTAGAGAAACATATTTAGGTGTACACTTATATGAACAGATTCCTTGACATTTTTCCATGGTCCAATTTTTTTCAAGTGTACTGAACGCTTATTAGGTTGAATACTGTATATGGAATCAAGTGTGCCAGTTTATTTAAGAAACTTACGCTAATTAATGTGCAAACATGATGGATTTATTAAAATGATATTGTTTTGTGGTTTGTGTTAAATGCACCTTACCCATGTTTTAGGTCTCTGATAAACGCATCTATCCGCTCGTTTAAATCGACATCTCCACAAGGCATCGTGGCTGAAAACAAACAAGGAAATAGTAGACAAATGTCTGAATAATAAAACAGACAATGTCAACTGATATTCCACAATGTAAAGACTAAATATTACACTCCACCGAGCTTTTTAGACACAAGTGACAAGAACCATCTAGCCATGAACAGAGGTTGCATGTGACCACAGAGAGGTATTTAATACTAGTGCGGAAATTATCTCAAACATTTTAAGTGCTCCACAATAGATGCCGTATCAGTGTTCAAAAACATGACAAATTGTCCGGCCTTGTCCTTGATGCCAAATGTTCTGCATTGGCTGCCGAGTGATCGGACACAATGACGTACGTACGGGCGTAGATGTCATTGTACATGCAACCTCAGCTTTTTAGTCATATGAGGAATTAACAAGTAAGACTGCTGACAATACATGATTATTGTTCGCTTCTTAAAAAGCAATACAACACAATACTCGCCAGGCTTATGTCTTATGACCATGTGTAAGATAGTATCAGTATGTAACTATGACTATGTAAGTATGTTGGGCTTGGTACAAATTCAACAAATATTTAACTTTAGTCAAACCCAGACTGTCAAACTCAAAACTGATCAAAACTGTACTAGTGTCGCCTCTGGAAACCACATGGCAGTTACCTCTAAACACAACATGGCTTAGTGCGTTGCTACCTGCAAATGAATGTCTTAGCCCCACTCAAACGAAGTAGCAGCCTTGCACATTGATGGTAGTGAATGGAGGAATGATGCAATCGTTAAAACTGGTTTATACACAATTATTTCAGTGGCATCACGTTATAAATGTGATGCGTTTGTTTATTTGTGGAGAAACCATAAACATTATGTACAAACATTCTTACATGTAGTGAACTGTTGTTGGGCTGTGAAGCTGTTATTAATAACAAGATGGTTAGAAACAACACCATCTGAATAAATCTGGAACAGATTTGTTTCGCACGCCAGTTATCACACTATTTAACTGTCAATGCTTTTTCCGTTTTAAGATTACAGGATGTAATCGAGGAAGTCGGTAGATGCACGTTTGAGGGCATGCGGTTTGAGGTGTCGGTGCAGGTGTCAGCCTAGTTAAATCTTTAAAATGTTAAAACAACGTTTATGTCCATCCGGGTCGCATATCCGAATACTGAAACGCTGGCAACACTACCAGCAGCGAATGTCTCGCATGTTCCCTCTGCCGGGTCAAGTTGCGAGCGCCGAGTCGGGCGATTCGGAATGCAAGAGTCAAAAGGTTACAACTAAGTCTAAGTCTTAACTTGTCAACTAAAATACCGGTTTACAAGAGCGATTATTTGCCCAACCCCATGTCGCGCAGTGCAAGAATCGGTCGTGTAAACATCCTCGCAAAACCAATAAGTGAGGCCAATTTGTGGCTACCGCAACCAACAACTGGCCGGTTCACCCTTTCATCAAAGTTCAAATCAGGATTGGCGTGAATTAACACACAGTGTCAGTGTGTAGGTCACATACGTAGTGTGTAGACATGTCGCTTGTCTAAATTCACACAGTAATTAGCTGCGTGTATAAATCGCTTGTGTAATCCCGCCTTTGCTGTTTTACAACTTCGATATGACAATAATACAAGTCGGAAAGCCATGCACATATTCTCATATCATCAATGTATTGATAGTTTATCCATTCAGTAAAAACTGTTAAAATCAGTGAAATGTTTGTTCAATGTTATCACTAATAAATAATTGCATAATTCAATTATGCTAATTTAGGCTTGGCATCTGAAAGGGCTGAGCTTTCAAAAAAAGGAAGAGAACACCTTAATTTAGAACTATTACTGCAGCAGCTTTGACTGACTCAGTGTATGCACATACACATTATCTGTTCACGCTACATACCAAAATGAAATGTTCTCTGGCCCTCTTATCATCCAAGAAGTTCTTGAGAAACTCTCTTCATCACACCATGTCTAAATTCCTCTAACATTGCAGACCCACCAAGGCAGCAACTGCAGTTGTGCAGCAATTTTTGAATGCACTTATAACTCCTCTAGACCCATAATGGTTTAAAATATATAACATGAACATTTTAGATGTTAAGTATGCTGTGCTAATGTTTGTTTCAGCTGATGTTGGGAAGTAAACTATTGTATGGTGCAGGAGCAGGAACCTTCTCCTTCCTCCCTCACATGACGCGGGCTCTGGAGAAACTGACCACAGTCATTGACCAGGAGATGCAGGCAATTGGGGCACAGAAGATTGTTCTGCCCAACCTTGCACCTGGTCAAATATGGAAAGCAACCAGTAAGTTTAATCACATCAATGCTGTGTCACATTACACCAAGGCTACATGGCTACATGGTTACATGCAATCAGATGTTAGTTACCATGGTTAGAATATCAGTAGTTGCAAATATGGATACCTTTATTTGGGACTGTTGCCCTATATATAATACAGACATTAGTGTCCTGTTGGCATATGAAGCTTTCAACATGTAGTTTTCACCAATTGTTTACTCCGGGTGGTCTCCGGTTTGAATCTTCAGCATATTCCAGACAGACACTTCAACAGTTACATCCAGCATCACTTGCCCAGTGTGCCACAAACAGTTTTAGTGCAGAATCCACAGATAACAAACATATGAGGTAAGAATTAGTTCTTGATCATGTTCGGTTTGAAAGACAGAAATTAACGCACAACTTGTTCAATGTAGTGATGATTTCTACATGATGATGATTTATAAATTGATATTGTAATCTTTTTATCATTCGTTTATTTTTTTCCTCAGACAGATGGGATGAGATGGGTGCAGAATTGTTCACACTGAAAGACAGACGCAATGCTGACTACTGCCTAGCACCGGTAATTTGTGCCAACACCTAATTTATTACAACACTTTCCAATCGTGTTCAGACATATACAGCATGGCAGAAAATACAACATTACAAACATTGGTTGGAATATTATATCCTCATATCTAAAAATATTTACTTTAAATTGTTCTAATTATGATTTGCTACTACTGTAGTAGAAGCAGCAGTCTCCAGGGTAAGACTGGCACAGGAGGTATTGTGTTACTACAGGCCTGTGGCCATCCCAGCCGTTTTGTACACATTGTGTACCTGAATATAGTGTTCCATTTGTAGACACATGAGGAAGCGGTTACATCTCTGGTGGCTGCCGAGACACAGATCTCACACAAACAGTTGCCCATTAAACTTTATCAGGTGAGTCATGATATTGTATGGTTGCCCATTAAACTATAATTATCAGTAAGCTTCTGTGACAAAACAGTTAAATTCAAACTATTAAACGTTCAAATCGTTGACATTTTAGAAAAAAGTATTTTTTTCAATTTTAAACATTAGCAGCAACCAATATATTCTGTTATATTCTGCCAATTGCTTCCAGATAGGTAGAAAGTTCCGTGATGAAATGAGACCCAAGAATGGCTTGCTTCGGTGCAGGGAATTTGAAATGAAAGGTCGGTGATTTATGTTAATCTATGCATCTAACTTTCCACGAAAATAGTTTAACATAACTTTCAGCACAATATATAATAATTATTGCAGGTAATTTTTTAACATATGCTTTTGAACATATCCTAACATAGATATGTAACTTTGTTTAAATATATATATATATATATATATATGAAGCAGGCAGGTATGTACTGAGGTAAAAATGTATTTATTCATCAGGTTATCAAGACATGCCAGCCACCATACAACATGAGGGGTGTATGTGAGCCTACTAATTCACCTATCTGTTGCTAGATCTGTACACGTTTGATGCGGATGAGACGACGGCTCAGACAACATACGATGCAGTGTGTGAAGCCTATAATCGCATATTCCATCGACTCCAACTTCCATATTTAAAAGGTAAGCTGTCTTTATTTATTACAGATATCAGTAAAGAACTGATTCTGCACATTGGTCTAATGAGCCTCAGTAATGATAATCTTCAGTTCTACAAAATTATCTTTTGTGCATTCTGATCAGGTTTGTGATAAGTTATGTCAAAGAAAATGTTTTGTGTAGTTTTGGTCCTTTCTAAATCTGTTTTTGTACTTGACCATTGCATAAATCGTTTAGGCAAACAACATTTAGTCTATTGATTGAGTCAATTGATTTGGCCTATCACTAATCCAATTTATTCAAATCTGCAGTGTGCAAATAGTCTAATGAATATGCACAGTGGGTTTAAAGTCACTTAGAGATTTTTCGCTAAATGTATCTAAAACGAGACGAGCGAAAAATTCGAATTAACAACGGACCTTTAATTTAAGACAGACCTTTCATTTAAGATGGCCCTTTTATTATATCTAAAATGATCTAGACAGAAAATTGTACCTGATCGATAGCATGTTATGAGGAATTTATTAATGCATCTGTGTTGATTGAACTTGTAACAATGTGATGCTGTAAAAACCCGAATGACTTTGGCTTACTTCGTGTAACAAGTAGTACATGCATGCGTCATGTTTTTAAACTAATTTATTATTTATTTAACTTTTCTACAATTTATAATTATTCTACTATGCACATTATGTCATGTTTGAACTAATTTATTATTATTTATTTACCTAATTAATATTATATCTTTTCTATAATTAATGAGTTAAATATAAGATAAAAATAAGTTAAAAAAGTTAAAATAAGTTATTTTTATCTTATATTTAACTCATTAATTTTATCACTTATGTATTTTAAGTGCGTATGAATGGACTTTGTTCAGATATACAGCATTATGCAAGTGTACTTATTAATATTATTATTACTTTGTTATGGAGTTGAGGCAAGCACTGGAGCGATGGGAGGACAGCGATCCCATGAGTTCCAGCTGGTGGCAGGCGTGGGAGAAGACACCCTCTACCAGTGCACACAGTAAGGTGTAAAAGGAAGTGTAATATTATTTAAAGCATATTTGCGTTACAGACATGAAGTAAAGCAGGTATGTTTTGCTGATGTGATTTGCATTATGAATAAATAAGACATTTCAATATAACACAAACTGTATCGTAAGCTTGGTGATAGTTAAAAAGATAAATATGTTAATAAATAAATAAATAGATCAATAATAAAATGTCCATGTCATTAAAAATTGCTTAAAAGCAAAATTAAAAAGTTATTCATTAGTATATAAATAATTGAATTAAATAAATAATAAAAAGTCCATGTCATTACAAATAGTCATTAAAAAGTGACTGTTGTGAGGTCCCGCCACAACTCTTGACAGAATGTGCGCAAAGCTTTGACGTGAGTGGGGCAATGTAGTTCAAGTCTAATGCATTGTAAATCCACACCCAATAAATGAATAATGACAGATTGACTTGGAGAAATACAAACAGACCTGCCACGTTCTTTTTTGTTGAAATACGTATTTTTTATTTGAAGTTCTGTATATAGCCATATAAATCCATATAACATGGTTCATTTTATTATTATTATTCTAGGAAAAGAATCAATTTGTGGGTGTTGAATTATTTTATCTGAGTGAGCAGCCAATATCATTATGCTTTTTACAACTAATAATTGATAAGAAAATTATAACTAATTTGCAAGCACTAGCTAAAGTAATACATTTTTCTTTTGTAGATGTGGAAAATGTTTCAATGAGGAGTTAGTAGGTGAGTGGTTTAATAAAAGATTTCAATGAGGAGTTGGTAGGTGAATGGTTTAATAAAAGGTTTCAATGAGAAGTTGGTAGGTGAGTAGTTTAATAAAAGGTTTCAATGAAGAGTTGCTAGGTGAGTGGTTTAATAAAAGATTTCATTGAAGAGTTGGTAGATGCGTGGTTTGATAAAAGGTTTCATTATGTTTTGCTTGAACATGATTTTTGCGGGGTTTTACTCTTATCTGATAACTAACTTAGTCTGAGAGTCAAAGTGATTGTTTTATCAAAAACCAGAAACACAATTTAAAACATTACTGTGGGTTGCAGTATCACATGAAATCCCATGCCAAGATGGAACATTTTCTAGGAACTCATGAAAACATCGGAGAATGTCAATCAGGGGAACTTCAAGGCTCTCGTAGATCTCTGTGTCATGTCCGGGGATTCTGTATTTGACCAGCATCTGAAGACCTGGGCCAAAAATGCGCAATACATCTCAAAAACTGCACAGAACGATCTGCTCACATGCATGTAGGTGTACATGCAAGAGGAAATCGTAAAAGACATCATGGGACAGTCTTCAGTGAATGGTGCTGCATTCTATGATATCCAAGCTGATGAGATTCGTGATGTCAGTACCATGATGTAGAAGCTCGGAATTGTCATCAGGTACATAACATAATGTGAACCAGTAGAGAAGCTAACGGAGTTCATCGAATGTCCAGTAATCACAGGAGAGGCTGTATGACAGAAGATTATTGGCTGTCTAATGATGGAGCTGGTAACATGGCTGGAGTCATCAATCGTTGTGCTGCCAATTTCATGAAAATTGTGCCACAAGCACATCATTACCATTGTGCTAGCCACATCCTGAATCTGACACTATCTACTGCATACAAGGTTCCTGAAGCCCTTTGCTATATTCTTTAAATACTCGCCAACGAGACAACGGCGACTAGAGCAATCTACAGAAGAGATCAACATCCAGAAGAAGCGTGAAGGTTTGAAGGAAGTGGGTGTTGGTGAAGTTACTGTGTGAAACAAGGTGGGTGGAATGACACACTACACTGGAGGAGTTTTGTGAAATGTATGAAGCCATCCTTGATTGCCTGACTGCTACGCAGGGTGTTCTCCAGGCCTACAAAGAAGTCAGTGTGGTAAAGGACATCTTTATTGATATACAAAATGCAGGTGAGGAGTACGGTGAGATCTACAAGATGACTGAAGAGACTGCCAACATTGCTGGGACAGTGAAATTTACTGGCGAAGCATAATATACCTACCATTTGTAGACCATCTTCGCCAGGAATTTGACACAAGATTCAGTGCGATCATAGGGAAAGCTGTGCTCGACCTGAAGCTTCTACCCAATAACTTGGGCAAGCCGAAAGATGCCAGCATAACCGACCTCCAATAATGCTATTGCCATGACCTGCAATCCCCAGCATCCGTGCCAGCTGAAGTCAGACTGTGGAAGAAGAAATGGGATTCGTCAGAAGAAACAAAGCTCCATAATCTACTAAAAACAATGGATGCAACAAATCTGTTCTCCACTATTCACTTGCTGATGCTCATATCGGTAACAAGTGCTGGGGTGGAGCTTGTTAACTCTGCACTCAAACTGGTGACATCCGTAATGCTGAGCACCGTGCACCAGGATCGCCTCAATGCGTAGGTGCTACTTCGCGTACACAAGGACATCAAACTTGACTGCCAAGCAATTATTGACAAGTACAGTATTAAGCACCCAAGAAGAATACTTTTCATTAATCCTCTGAGCTCTTATTGAACTGCTATTGACTAACCAGCACACCGACTGTACGTACAATACACTAGCTGTATGTACAATACACTAGCTGTACGTACAATACACTAGCTGTACGTACAATACACTAACGCATTAAATGTTTCAACATGTTCCTTGATCTAATTTTGGTTTGTTCATTTCATTAATATGGTGATACAATTATCTATGGTGGTTCACAAATCATGCATCAGAAGTCTGAACATATGTTTACTACGCAATGCCCTGGAATACACCATTTGAAGAACAGTAAATACATTCCCCAGACACTCTTGCATGTTTGGCTGGCCCCCTCATTGATCAAATCCTAGATCCACCCCTGGTATAATAAAAGAGTGCATACTGTTTTTAAACCCAGAACACTTAGATAATCTGAAATGTGATTTATTAGATGTTTATCTGCCGCAGATCCAGAGCACCTAGATCAGGGGTGGCCAACCAGTCAGAGACTAAGAGCCACATTTTTTACTGTGTTACCGCAAAGAACCACATCATACATATGGGCACACATGAACATCACCCCATCCCTTCCTCTCTCTCTCACACACACAGACCTCTGCTCAGCCAGATTTATTGTAAATGTCACACACCAACATGATAATGACAGAAATTGACTCCTACAGTACTAAGACCACAGGCCAGTCATTTTCAACAATGAACATTGTGTGCACTGTCTCACACACACAAACTCTCAGTTCAACCAAGTCCACAAACAAAAATATAATAATTTACAATTGCGTTTTTCTTTTACTATGCATGTTGCTTAGTGGGACTTCTGGCATTCCTTGCCTTGAACAATCCTCTTCAAATCTGGCTTGTATTCCGTTGTTGCCACTCGAAGCAATTCTTTCACATGGGTGTCAGTCAGAACAGATCGATGCTTTGATTTCACGTGTTTCAGGGTAGAAAACACAGACTCGCAGACGTATGTTGACCCAAACATTGACAGTATCTTAAGCGCAGCCCGTTTGACATTGGGGTATTTTTCCATTGGCACACTTTTCCAGAACTCAATGGTCCCTTCCCTTAAAGCAGGTTTCAGTTGGTCCTCCTCACAAAGATCGATCATCTCCAACTCAGCCGCAGCCTCATCTGTGACTAGCGGGGCTTTCAAACAGTCCGTCTCCGCATTAAATGGGTCGACGAGGAACGTAATCTGTGGCCTTTTCAGTTGTAGATCACGGAACCGGGTCACAAAGCTTTCGTGCAGGTTTTCAACCAGTGTTGCATATCTGGCTGTTTGCTTATTAAGGGCGGCGCTGGTGACTTGCCCACTGGCTTTTAGCAGAGTGGGAAAATGCGTTAAATCTCCCTTTTGAATATGCGTCTTGAACAGCTTCAGTTTGTTGACACACGCAAACACACTTTGCACCAGGTCAGGCAGCATTTTTAACTTACCCTGCAGGGTCAGGTTCAGTCTGTCCAAGTGACACAGCATGTCGACCAAAAAGGCCAGATCCATAATCCACTTGAGGTCTGAGAGCTCGGGATAGTCCTTGTCCTTCTCTTCCATGAACAGTTTCACGGCATCCAAAAGCTCAAAGAAGCGAGAGAGTACCTTGCCTTTTGACAGCCACCTCACAGTGCAGTGCAGCGGCAGGTCACCTGGAAGCCCTTGGTCCAGCTCAGCGATGAGATTCTTGAATTGCCTGTGGTTAAGCGCATGTGTGCGGATGTAGTTGACGATTTCCATCACAGGCTTCATGACGTCTAAATTCAATGATTTAGACACGAGTTGCTCCCTGTGGATGATGCAGTGGAAATTCCAAAACTCGGGAAATGTTTGGTCAGCTTTGCACAGCCCCACAAGCCCGTTCACAGATCCGATCATGGCTGGCGCTCCATCTGTGGCTATTGCAGTTAGTTTCGGTATGGGCAGATTTGCTTTCCCAAATGCAGCCATCATTGTTTCTTTCACATCTATGCCACGGGTTCTGTCTTTTAATGGCACAATATCAAGGAGTTCTTCTTTGATCACACAATCGTTTGACACAGACCGTGCAAATATTGCCAACTGAGGCTTGTCTTGTATGTCACAACTCTCATCCAATGCGACACTAAAATACTCACATGCTTGAAGTTCAGAGTGCAACTGTGATTCAATAGCCGTGTTAATGTCCGATATTCTGTGTTCAACAGTGTGGCGGGACAGTTGGACGTCTGATACCATTCGTTTTAGTTTGTCGTTTTCAGGAGACAAGATTTCAACAACGTCACAGGCATTTTTTAACGAACTCCCCTTCATTGTATGGCTTTTTAGCCCGTGCAATGTTCCAAGCCAGTTGATAAGATGCAAGCGTTACAGTCTCTGAGTGCTTCGTAAATTTTTGGAAAAACTGTATCTGCTTTTCTGCCTGACTTTTCAAAGTGACCAACTTGTGCTTGCGAAGTTCAGTCCCTTTTGGAAATTCCTGGTCGATGTTAGCATGGAGTGAGCTGAAGTGGCGCTGAAGATTTGAAGCCTTGAAATGCGCTAATGACGCCTGACATATAAGGCAGAATGGCTTGCCATTACGTTCAACAAAAAAATATAAACTCTCCCACTCTGTTAAAAACGTCCTGTGTTCATCTTCATATTTTCGTTTTGCTGTGCATTTTTTCCCTGCCATTTTGAGAGTGAACTTGACACAAATTGTTTACTCAAATGATCTGCCCCTACTGGGGAACTTTGCGGTATTTTCATCTCACGCACATGCGCGTTTGACGAAAATACCGTATTGAACTCAAGCGAAGCGAACACGCACATTAAAAAAAAACACAAACACAAACTTCGATATGAACGTAAGAGCCGCATGAAACCAGGCAAAGAGCCGCATGCGGCTCGGGAGCCGCGGGTTGGCCAGGCCTGACCTAGATAGTCTAAAATGTGATTTATTAGATGTTTATCTGCTGCAGATCCAGAGCACCTAGATAGTCTGAAATGTGATTTATTAGATGTTTATCTGCCGCAGATCCAGAGCACCTAGATAGTCTGAAATGTGATTTATTAGATATTTATCTGCTGCAGATCCGATCCGGAGCACCTAGATAATCTGAAGTGTGATTTATTAGATGTTTATCTGCTGCAGATCCAGAGCACCTAGATAATCTGAAATGTGATTTATTAGATGTTTATCTGTTGCTGATCCGAAGTACCAAGATAATCTAACGATTTATTAGATGTTTGTCTGTTGCAGATCCCGAGCACCTGGATAGTCTGAAATGTGACGTGCCTGAATGTCCAGCCAACTTCAAGCAAGTTTCAGGTGTTGAAGTATGTAGTAAAACTATGTACATATAACTTTTAAGGCATTCCTTTGACATTAGCAGGTTAGCTGTACATAGTAATGCTGTGGGTAGCATTTGTAGTTAGTTAGGTTGAAGATTTCATCAGATGAGACCTTTAACCTATTGTTTTGGGCTATGTAGTGTAGAAAGGTGTCATGTTAATTTACAAAATGTAGACCCCTAACTGGGCATTCACCTGCAGTATTTGTGGTAACACATTAATGAAGTGTTACAGTTTTGCAGCATTAGTTGAAATGTTACAGTTGTATACCATATTTGTAAAAAAAATTGCTGTAACATATATTGCATACTGTTCGCACAAAACACACTACACACCTGTACACATTTAAATAGTATTAGAATATCTATTTGTATGTTTCATTAAATGTGATATGAACAGTTTTGATACAATAGTATTAAATGTGTAATTACTGCAAGTTGGATAATTGGTTTCTTTACTATTCACTGTTGTTTGTTTTGACGAGTGTAGTGTTTCTTGACTTTGTAGGTGGCTCACGCATTCCTGTTAGGCACCAGGTACACAGAGGTGTTTAAAGCAAAGTTCACCGACGATCAGCAGAAGAAAAGGTATACAGACTGTTTTGATTTTACACAGATTCTCCATACACAAACCATGTCAATATTGTCTGCCATGAAACCAAGGTAAAAACAGTCTCCATATGGTATTACTGTAGTAATGTCTGACCATTAGTAGCAGCTCTAACGTAAACACATATTAGTAATGTTTAACTTAAAATCCACCTTTTACCACCAAGTTTCTGATTTAACATACAGGTCCATAAATATTTTAAATTTCATAATTTAATGATATACGAACATGCATAAAATTGCAAAAAAATGAGTGCTGGTAAAGAAATATACGAGATAAGTTTGGTTAGCAGTATAATGGAACAGTACTGCTGTGAAGTTGATCAACATGCGTGATTCTTGTCTGTTTCAGATTGTTGTACATGGGTTGCTATGGCATCGGGGTGACCCGCCTACTGGCTGCTGCAGTTGAAGTGTTATCATTGGACGATCAGATTCGCTGGCCGCGTGTCTTGGCTCCGTACCAGATCTGTATCATTCCACAGAAGGTACAATGTCTTCTCTTTCAACTAATGCTAGTTCTGTGTGTCTGGATGTGTGTCAGTACACACATGCACGCATGCTCATGTTTGTGTATGCGCATTCTCATGCTCCTGCATCTAGTGCAGCATTAATATATATATATATATATATATTAATGGGGTTAGGAATAATACTAATAATAAACTTTATTTATACACTTATATCTAGAGTAAGTTCAGGACAGACAAATTTGTGAATATTGTTGTTTTTTAGACAACCACACTTTACAACCATTATTTTTATTTACCTTGTTACTTGTGTGTGTATTCAGCACTAGCATAGGCACTATTAAATGTCATATTTCCTCAACGGAAAACAGAACATATGAAGGAAGTAGACTGACGGATGCCTTGTTGTTTCGACAGAAAGGTTTCAAGAGTGACGTAACAATGACCGCGGCTGAACAGCTGTATTCAAGGCTTAACTCTGTGTCTGGCCTGGGGGGAGAGGTGCTGCTGGATGACAGGATACAGCTGACCATTGGCCGCAGACTCACACAGGCCAAGTTCCTTGGACTGCCACATGTAGTGGCACTTGGCAAGAAGGTCCATCATTATTTGATACGGATTGTAATGAAAAATAACAGAAACAAGCATGCATTCGTTTTGTTATGGAATCACACGTCAAACGTACAGGAGACATAGCTGCCAAACGTTAATCTGTGTGCATTTTGCAAACATTTTAATGACATAATTTATTTCAAAATTTATGTGATGTGTAATATTTATTGGGTGTTGTACGTACGTATTAATTTGATCACAATCTTGACTTTACTGGGAACTTTTGGCTGCTGGCCAATGCAGTTTGAAAACATAACTTGGTGCCGCCCGAACCAGTGTCACCAGGATACAATGACGGCTTTAGAGAGAAAGGTAAGATCTCGCCACTGACTAGATGTTCTTGCTTCCAGATCCTGGATGAGCAGCCTCTCTTTGAGTACATCGATGTCTACAATGATACAACTGAGTTCTACACGGAAGACGAACTGGTGAACCGCCTCGCTAAAGTGGTCACTGTCAACACAAACTCTGATGGAGAGTGTTTAGGCGAGACACAACAAAGGGTGTCTCAGTGAGCATCACAGCCTATATCTGTGTATTGATGTGTTTCTGGTGTAACTGCTGAATAGTCTGGCAATCTGAAGCAAAGTTTTGTGATTGTCTTGGACAAATTTAAGAAACTTGGAGAGCTGTGGCAGTGATGTGGAAGTGCTGTTGCAGTGCTGTGGTGTGGTAGTGATGTAGAAGTGTTGTTGCAGTGCTGTGGTAGTGATGTGGAAGTGCTACTGCAGTGCTGTGTTAGTGATGTGGAAGTTACTTTACATTCCCAGGAAAGAAATGACAGGACACAGCTAAGACAACATTGACACTGGAGAAGGTACAATGAAGTGTCATAAATGATCACCACTCTTCAACCAGCGTCAAAAGCCTTCTCCACATAGTTAAAAAGAGACAATAGAGATCATGTGACACAATCTGTAAGGGGACTGCTGGGAGCTCCTGGCGATGTCTCGGTTCGGATGTTTATTGCTTCTTTGATTTTTCTATTTTAAACCTAATATCCTTACGCCTTTCATTGAACTCTGATGGCCTGTGTTCTGTTTGTGTTCACTGATGGCTGATAGGGGTTGGCAACAAGGGTGTTCTTGGATTGAGAAGTAATCGCTGTGTCAAATATTTTACTCTACTTTATTATTACTCTTGTTGGAGAGATGGGGTCAGCAAATGTCTCTTGCATGCATGTTATATATGCCCTTGTTTGTCAGTATAGAAGTTTATCAAATGTGTGCTTATAATCTGCTAGTATGTTGATAAATACGTGATGTTCTGTGTTGCTATGGAATGGCAATATTTATTGATGTTCATTTATCCAGACTGACATCACACACAGACTTCATACAGACATTGCCGGGCAAAATGTAAAATCACTTGGGGGCTTCTTTGCAACTAATATAATTAGCTTTTATTGAAGAGAGCCGATAACATTATTTTTTATGCATTCCAAGATGCTTATCAGGTATTGATTTTCATGGGAAATTGGACTCCCACCACTCTGCTCATTTTTGGGAGTCTGCACTTTTTGAACAAATTATTTGTGTACTTAACGATTTAATTTAATTCCGATATTTTGACCAATTACAAGCAAACACCTCCGTGTAGCCTGTAACCCAAGATGGCTGCGCCCATGTCGGGTCCGAAAGCAGCGTGGTGCCCCGTGTTTCCGAGTATTTTCGAACTGACAGAAGCGACACACGGACTCCTAGAGTCCTACCCAAGGGACATATAATGAGTCCGTAGGTGAAACAAGGACTCACGGACTCCCGTGAAAATCGAAGCCTGCTTATACAACTGTTTATCGTATCACAATTATTGTACAATATTTGCATATCATCTTTAAGATAATGAAAGTGATTTACACATACTGTCACCACATTAACATTCATCCGTGTACGACTAGTCCGTAAAATTAAACTTATCCTCCATAGCTCCCCAGCGTACCAATCTAACTGTTTACCACTGAAACTGCCTATTGATTATGAATTGCTTAATCCCTTTTGTTTTGGTGTGCTGCCTAGCTTGGGTCTCCTGAGGATTTTAGCACAATAGAAGTTTATTTTATATTGTATTATATTACATTCAGTACACATGGATTGTAAACCATGGTTCTAGAATAGCTGTGTGTTAGATGTTTATGTAATTAATACTGGTTAAACCAGACAGTTATATTTAAGCTACCAAAGTAAAAAAAAAATTTAATGTCACTGAAATACTTTTGTTATTGAATCAAAACATAAATCTCAAACATATTTTTTTCAACTGAAACAGCATACAATGATTAAGACAAAAGAATGACATAAAATAATAACAGTGACATGAAATACTAAAGGACAATTAATGACATAAAATAACGACAGTTGGTAGTTGTAAAAATTATTTTTATTTAAATGGTGGGGTAATTCACATTTAAATGATGCAAGGTCTTGTTTAGAGGTACCTGATGTAATCACCATAGTATGTGTGAACATACAACCTTGGTACACTTTGGTAATAGCAGTAGGACTTGGTATGTGTTGCTATATACAATCCATTATAGTAATTCCCTCATTCAGGAAAAAATACATACTCAATCATCCAGTATCATATATATGTATTCTTTATATCCCACTATAAGGCCACTTAACAATGCCTTAGTTTCACCCATGATCCATACATCAAAGATATCTGTGTCATAACCAGTGCCTTCTGTACATAATTCAAAGTACAATACAGAGTTTTGTCTCGAAACAATACAAACTACTGTACACAAATTCGGTAGATATTCCACAGTATACAATACCAGAAAAGTACATTGCACTGTGTTCACATAAACCATCTATTCTATTTATTAACAATCACACTTTATTATTTGTCTGGTTATTTCGGGCAAACACCCAAATTCCCCAACAGTGGCATTACTCAGAATATCACCACTGCCACACCTTGATTATAAATTAAAAATGGACAGTTGTAGAGTGGTACAAACGACGAAATGATCTTCAGTAGTTTGTGTGTGTGCCTGACTGCTAGTAACTAAGACACAGACTGAGTATGCAACATCGACTAAGGCAAACGACGTGTGTCTTCTGCACAAACCAGTCAACATGTATATTTAACTGACACATGCTCACCTCTAATTATTTTTAAAATTATTTTACAACATTTTCATTTGCACAAATTAATGTATTCATGAACAATAATGTTTTGGTGGACATGATTCAAGTACTCAGCATCGCACACCTTGTCACCACATACAGAATAGTACTTTTGAAAAGCTTATTTGTGCAAACAAAGATCTTATCTTAGTCCATCACAAACATTAATGGCATTGCATTCACCTACTGCTTCAGGCATTAGTACCCAATATATCTACAATAGTTCTTGTTAAAGACTACAACAAACTCAGTCATCCTAACATAATAGTCGCTGGACTCTAAAAAGCCATCTGGGGTTTTGCTTTGGATGACGATCTTGTTCAACTTAGTTCATACCAAATTCCAACCATGTTGGAGGGGCATTTTTCAAGGGGTGGCCGCTTGGAGCAGTTTTACTGTAATGCTATCTTTATACTTGTTTTGGGCTAAACAGTAGATCCTATTTCACATGTGTGCATTACATACAACCAACATGCAATGTTGCAATTCATAACAAATGTTCTGTTGTGAGACTGCAAAGCATTAGCCAGACACGTTACAAGGTTGTTCTCCACTGTGTTACAACAAGGTTGTTCTCCACTGTGTTACAACAAGGTTGTTCTCCACTGTGTTACAACAAGGTTGTTCTCCACTGTGTTACAACAAGGTTGTTCTCCACTGTGTTACGATAAGGTTGCTTGTGGCGCCTGGTCTGAAGCCTAGTTGTTCGGTGAGGCTCAGCCTTGTGAAGCGAGGCAGGCGTTGTCGATGACATCCACCACTCGGTCCATCTCCTGTTCCTCCAAGTCGCAGTTTACTGACAGCCGTATGCTGAAACAAGCAAGGTGTAAAGTGCTTTGTAGGGTTTCAGAGAATACCAAGCAAAAATAAAACAGATAACAAGTGGACAAGAAAGCCATTGGCTTATTGTGAGTCGAATGATTATTCATCTATGTACAATCTGTCCTTTTGAGGTATTTGTCAATTCTGTTTTAATAGCATTTACACAATCTGTAGATAATTTGTTCCATTCATTAATTTCATTTACAGTCCTTTCTGAGACTGAATACTTTCTGGTATCTAATCTACACTGTTCCTTCACTAACACTACTTTGTCCTCTAGTTCTTCTACCTTCCATTAGTGAAAACAATATTTCTATCAACATTGTAGGACACTGTTTTTGTGACAGGCCTACCTTGGTGGAGGCAGTTGATGCTCGTCCTTCTCCAAGTAACTAGCCACAACTAGTGCCACACCCTCTTCTTCTGCCTGCAGGTCAGAGGTCACAACACATTTCACAGAAGGTTGCATGTAAGCTGTTACAAAAAAATCACATTAAAGGAATTTAGCTACCTTTCAGAGTCAAACCTTTTTGCTCGACAGAGGTTTTGAAATCCTCTCGGTCAGTGAGTCTGAACTGCTCTCCTGTGTCCAGCATGGTCACTGGGGGTTAGGCTCAAAGACCATACCAACGTGAAGCCCCCCTCACGGCTCACCAAAGGCTATACTATTATGGTCAGAGAAGACGACTTCTGGTGAAAAAAGATTAGTGATCAACATATGGGAGGAGCACCCAGCTATCAACAGAATACATTTTTCTGCAATTTTCCTGGAACTGCTGTCAAGCGACATCCACTGGCCTGACTGAAGGAATCATCTTACTAATTTTTTTTATAGTCTGTATGTTTGGCTACTCACCATCTGCACAATGCGTCTGAGTGTGGCCATGTCTGCTGCTCGGTTCCCACAAGAATCAGCCAGTTGTAGATGCAGCACGGGCGATACAATGTCACCAACAACCCTGAGACCTGGCACTCTGCAAGTACACAGACATGTCAATATAGCAATCTGCTCTTTGATAAAGTACAGGCATGTAAGCTGTTACCGGATGTAGCGCGGTATCCAGTCCTTGGGACTGCTCAAAGCGCTTTACACTTCACTTCCAATGTCATCCCGACTTCTCTGGGAAGCATACAATTACTGCGCGAAGACTATTCATTCACATATCCACCACTGTCTATAGCCAGGTACTCGTTTATACAGCTGTGTGAACTGAGGCAATGTGCAAACCGTAACTGAAGTGATATCAATAGGGAGCATTCATTGTATTTTTAATCAACCACATCGACATTCAACATGTAACTGAATGGTCATTCTACACTGAAATAATAACTGGTCATGTTAATAGTCTTGGTGCCATGTGGCGCCACTTATATATATATATATATATATATATATATCCATGTGGTGCGCGAAGCGCTTCTAGTGAATGAATTAGGAACTTGATAACATTCTCTTGTGTTTGTCTTTGTGTTGTAAAATGCAGTTGTGAATCATCGTAGTTACTGTTGCTACAGCAAATCAACTGATTCTACGATTGTACAAAACAGTTGAATAAAACTATATAACATGAACATTTTTGTGACACCGTTTTAGTAATATTTGGAGGTAAAATAAAGTCCTGCGAAAAATCAGCAAGTCCTGTAAACCGTTCAGTTCATATGACCTGATGTCCTGTGACGCTTGTAGACTTTTCACGTAGACTGGCTATGTCCATGGGGATCTACAAGAGCTTGTTTGAAACTTTGCAGAATGACTCCATCCCGCACTAAAAGGTTTACTCATACGAAATACAGTGGCAATACGAAAAATGAGTTGATCAATACACCTTTTTAGTAGGTTTCCATCATCAATCTGTTAGAATAATAACGTAACTGAACTGAATGGGCCTCTGATGTTCTGACTGATATAAATCTGACAGACTTTCAATGTAATAGTAGCACAGTTGTGAGACTTACTTGGAGAGTTTTTCAAGTAAATAGGCACTGTTCCCATGCAACCGGTCGACCATCTCTGAAAGATGAAATTTTAACAAGGATAATTAATGAGTACAATAAGCAACATGCATTAATAGCACCACGAAAAAGCACAATGATTTTTATGTATGGTGCCATATTTACAAACACACACACATGCAACGCATTTTACTTGGTTGGAAAAATACACGGAAAATTACAGTAGTTGTCTGTGTTTCTGCTATTTACACTTTGGCAAGTTACACGATCTAACAAAATCAATTCTTTCAATGATTTTAACAAAGATACATGCTCTTTTATTAAACCGACTGCACATATTAATTAAACTCCTCATACATTACATATTCGAACATCAGCAAACCTGATTTGCGAACTGAGGAGGAAATTTTAAAGAGGCTGACTGACAGTGGTCTCTCAAGAGAGGACATGCTGTCTTACATACCTGGTGAGTTCTTGAGTAGGTCCAGAGCCAGGATGGCTGCCTGGCTTAGCATGGGTGGATTGGACGCTGAGAAACAGTAGCCAAGGCCAGAGAGTCTCTGCAAGGTAAACATGACATCACTCAAAGCCAGAGCAGCATGTCACTGTTTAAGACAATTCAGTCACAAATGCATACTGAAGGATCATGTTCGGTTAATGATCATTTAGGCATAGGCCTTAGACCTGATGTCAATTCTTAATTGAATTGGAACTGAAAAAAAAGGTGTGAATTTGAATTGAAAAAAAAATCAAAATTGATTGAATTGGAATTGATCAATCGTGACCCCTCACCATAGAAAAGTGACCCCATATCCTAAACAATTGTGTGATAACTTCAGAATGTATATCAAACTGACATGCATGTTGTTTTTAAATTGTAGTTTAAACAAATAAATAATTAGCAACGGGTGTCAAAATTCTATACCAGGGGCCACTTTTCTATGAGGGTCACTTTAATATCTCACACCTGGCCCTCTCAATATTTTTGGTGTGCATATGTTAAGTGTGTTGCCCCATATGTTTGCAGAAATCAACTTCAGCCCCCCAATATTTAACAACTTCCGATGCTTATGGTGAATATAACAGGGTCAGCTTAACCTAAATTTTTTATGCATGCATAGGTGTACATGCTTCATCCAACTAACCTAAGCAGAATGAGAACTGGTTCATGCCAGTTGTTTTACCCCTGTACAAATAACATACAGTGAATTTTATATATGTGAATAAATTTTTCACAAATATGAATACAGCTTCAAATGTGCCTAAATAATGTTGTTGGTTGCATGTTTAATAACGTACGACTTGCCACAACCAAAACATTACCCACCTGATGGTCAATAACGTACGACTTGCCACAACCAAAACATTACCCACCTGATGGTCAATAACGTACGACTTGCCACAACCAAAACATTACCCACCTGATGGTCAATAACGTACGACTTGCCACAACCAAAACATTACCCACCTGATGGTCAATAACGTATGACTTGCCACAACCAAAACATTACCCACCTGATGGTCAATAACGTATGACTTGCCACAACCAAAACATTACCCACCTGATGGTCAATAACGTATGACTTGCCACAACCAAAACATTACCCACCTGATGGTCAATAACGTATGACTTGCCACAACCAAAACCACCAAACGACCCCAGCGAATTCTCTAATGATGCCGATATGAAGTCCACGTCATCTATCTGAATTGTAGAAATTATGTCAAACATTACATCTGGAGTATTAACTTATCACAACATAGCATATATTTTAAGCAAAGGCAAAGCATTTTGTAAATGACACATGATCATAAATGACAGTACAAGCAAAATATATATGCATATATTCCCTATTTCGTTATTTGATTGTTCACTACCTGGTCAGGTCAACCAAGTGTGTTACTGCATGATGCCCCAAATAACATGATGCCCCAAATAACATGATGCCCCAAAATTTTGTAATTGCAGCAACTGCCGAGACTGGAAGTGACTCTCCACCCATACCTTTAACTAGTGACTCCCCACCCATGCCTTCAACTAGTGACTCCACACCCATGCTTTCAACTAGTGACTCCCTGCCCATGCTTTCAACTAGTGACTCCCCACCCATGCCTACAACTAGTGACTTCCTGCCCATGCTTTCAACTAGTGACTCCCCACCCATGCCTTCAACTAGTGACTCCATACCCATGCCTTCAACTAGTGACTCCCCACCCATACCTTCAACTAGTGACTCCCCACCCGTACCTTCAACTGGTGACTCCCCACCCGTGCCTTCAACTGGTGACTCCCCACCCATGCCTTCACCTGGTGACTCCCCACCCATGCTTTCAACTAGTGACTCCCTGCCCATGCCTTCAACTAGTGACTCCCCACCCATGCCTTCAACTAGTGACTCCCCACCCATGCCTTCAACTAGTGACTCCCCACCCATGCCTTCAACTAGTGACTCCCCACCCATGCTTTCAACTAGTGACTCCCCACCCATGCCTTCAACCAGTGACTTCCGGCCCGGGCTTTCAACTAGTGACTCCCCACCCATGCCTTCAAGTTGTGACTCCCCAATTATGCCTTCAAACAGTGACTTCCGGCCCGGGCTTTCAACTAGTGACTCCCCACCCATGCCTTCAAGTTGTGACTCCCCAATTATGCCTTCAACCAGTGACTTCCCGTCTGTGCTTTCAACTAGTGACTCCCCATACCTTCAAATAGTGACTCCCCACCCATGCCTTCAAGTTGTGACTCCCCACCTATGCCTTCAACTAGTGACTCCCTGCCCATGCCTTCAACTAGTGATTCCTCATCCATGCCTTCAACTAGTGACTCCCCACCCATGCCTTCAACTAGTGACTCCTCATCCATGCCTTCAACTAGTGACTCCCCACTCATGCCTTCAACTAGTGACTCCCTGCCCATGCCTTCAACTAGTGACTCCTCATCCATGCCTTCAACTGGTGACTCCCCACCCATGCCTTCAACTAGTGACTCCCTGCCCATGCCTTCAACTAGTGACTCCCCACCCATGCCTTCAACTAGTGACTCCCTGCCCATGCCTACAACTAGTGACTCCCTGCCCATGCCTTCAACTAGTGACTCCCCGCCCATGCCTTCAAGTTGTCACTCCCCACCCATGCCTTCAACTAGTGACTCCCCACCCATGCTTTCAACTAGTGACTCCCCACCCATGCCTTCAACTAGTGACTCCCTGCCCATGCTTTCAACTAGTGACTCCCCACCCATGCCTTCAAGTTGTGACTCCCCACCCATGCCTTCAACTAGTGACTCACCACCCATGCTTTCAACCAACTAGTGACTCCCCACCCATGCTTTCAACTAGTGACTCCCCACCCATGCCTTCAAGTTGTGACTCCCCACCCATGCCTTCAACTAGTGACTCACCACCCATGCTTTCAACCAACTAGTGACTCCCCACCCATGCTTTCAACTAGTGACTCCCCACCCATGCCTTCAAGTTGTGACTCCCCACCCATGCCTTCAACTAGTGACTCCCCACCCATGCTTTCAACTAGTGACTCCCCACCCATGCCTACAACTAGTGACTTCCTGCCCATGCTTTCAACTAGTGATTCCCCACCCATGCTTTCAACTAGTGACTCCCTGCCCATGCCTTCAAGTTGTGACTCCCCACCCATGCCTACAACTAGTGACTCCCCACCCATGCCTTCAACTAGTGACTCCCTGCCCATGCTTTCAACTAGTGACTCCCTGCCCATGCTTTCAACTAGTGACTCCCTGCCCATGCCTTCAAGTTGTGACTCCCCACCCGTGCCTTCAACTAGTGACTCCTTGCCCATGCCTTCAAGTTGTGACTCCCCGCCCGTTCCTTCAAATTCTTCAACTAGTGATTCCCTGTCCATGTCTTCAACTTGCGACTCCTTGCGTCTACCTTCCTAAATTCTTAACATGCTGGAACAGAGAATCGCACAAATGTTAATTTTACACTTATAATAATGAAAGTGAACTTACTGGGACACTGAAGTGTTCTGTGACGCCTCTGCCTGTCTTCCCCAGTGTACCGAAGGAGATGCTCTCATCCATGAACAGGCGCAGCTTATACTTCCACTTGAGTTCCATCTGCAGTCACAAACAAGCTGTAGTAACATACACCAAAGTGGTAGTCACATAGGCACACATGAATGCACACACGTGCGCATGTATGATTTGTTGATAGTTCCAGCGAAAACAAACAAGTCACATGTGTTCCACTGACAACACATGTGTTCCACTGACAAAACGTGTTCCACTGACAACACATGCATCAGCGTTCACTACCAAGTATTTCTCTGCCACTTGGTTACATTTCATTGTACATAATTTGTCTTACTTCATAGCAGCTGGAGAAAGAAATTGATATTACACATATTTTTTAGTCCTCTACCTCATTTTTGCCATATTCAGATATTAAATACAAATGAATCCCTTTGTCTTGTCTTGTGTAGAATACTGGTCAACACTCCTATGGAGTCAAACAATCAGGGTTGTGTGTGCATGGAATGATTGCTGCTTAGTCATGTTTGCTTGGTACCAAGTGTTAGAGCTTGCTTAAACTGTTGGGCTTCTGTGATGCTGGTTAGCGTGTCTGGTAGTGAATTCCATTCGGTTATTGTCCTGTGAAAATAGGAGGATTTGTAACAGTTCATTTGGATGGCATTGAAGGCTTTGCTGTGGAGATGCTGTGATTGGTGTGGGCAGACTGGAGAAGGTTTCCAAATGGCAAGGATAAATGACCTGATGGCTTTGTGGAATATGGTGAGACGTCTGTTTGTTCTTCTGGTGGTTAGTTGTTCCCAGTGTACATTCTTTATCATTTCTGAATGAATAAAGAGTAGATGAAATACTCACAAGTTGTGGAAGTGGGCAGATGTCTCCATAGTTGATGTAGAGGCCCTCAACAATAAGAAACTTGCGGGTGACCTTTGCCTTCTTTGGGTTCTGTCACACACAAAACACACAAGTCCTAGGCCTGTATTTGACTGAGCTACGTTAGACAAAACACAAACTGTTCCATCATCTTTAATGAACTCAACGTAATAAAACATTGTATTTAAAAAATACACCAGCAAACATGAATTACAGGGAAGAGGATTCAAGCACGCTAACAAATTAATATTTACCAATTACTATTGGTGATGCATCAGTCATAATGCAATGTCTGGTGAGGCCAATACTCAATAGCAATTACATTTCCTATTTATATTCACTGCCTGCAAGAAAGCCTACAAAGCTTCGATCATCTAGTTTTTAAGTACTTTTTTGCTCCCAGAGTTGAAACAAACATTGGAACTATGGCTTTCTCAGTTGCCGCACCAACTCTTTGGAATTCACTCCCTGCTACCACAGTTAAAAAAATCTTCAGATGACGGTAAAATGTTATTAAATTTTTCCTGCTCACTTGTGCTCACCCTCCCTAGCTTATTCATCCTTCTGTTAACAACTTCAACATTGTGTACCAATTCTGAAATTGCCTAAAACTTTTGTTTTGGTGAGCCTCTTAGCATGCGTTTGAGGATTGTATTTTATCACACAAGTAATTGCTACTAATAACGCGCTGTCTATGGTGATATACGCTGTCCTGAACGATGCGACGTCTAGTGCAATAAAAACAGGTATTGTACTGTTATAAATAGATGCACACGTGCCGAACATTTAATTCAAGCGGCGTGTGACGCATAATGCGTAAATTACTGTTTTACCGCAATAAATGTGTTGAAACGTTATTTACGAACCCATATAATAAATAATTGTAAGAAAATGGGTTTCATGCACTCATTGCCTCAGAATGTTGTATCAGGCTCGCAGATGCGTTAAATACAACATTCTGAAGCAACTCGTGCATAAAACCCAGTATTGTTCAATAAGTGTATATTATTTTCCAGGCTAAGTTGGCGCCAACCTTCTTCTCCTCCTGTGCATGATCCATCAGCAGTCTCTCTAGGTCGGCTGTGTCATTGTGCTTGAAGGATATCACCTTACTGCGACTCGCCTGAATGCCTTTCTGGATGGCGAAACACACACCCTCGTCACTGCAACCAATCAAAACATGCCCGTAAATGGTAAATTCTTATACAACACAGTATCCAGTCTTTAGGATTGTTCAAAGTGCTTTACAATTCACTCTCTTGCAAACCTGTTCCTTCCAATGCCAACTAGACTTCCCCGGGAAGCTTTCAGTCACGTTTCAATTACAGCACAATGACTATTTGTTTGATATATGCCCATCATTGTCTCTTGCCAGGCACTCATTTATACAGCTGAGTGAACTGAGGCAACGTGGAGTGAACAAAATTGACCAAGCTTTGGAACAGCAGCAAGAGGATCTACGCTACTGGTGCCCCCCCCCACACACACACACCTTGGTCACTAAAACCAAAACACACCCTCATCACTGGAACCAAAAACACACCCTTCTCATTGGAACCAAAAACACATCTTCATCACTGCAACCAAAAACACATCCTTGTCACTGGAACCAAAAACACACCCTTCTCATTGGAACCAAAAACACATCTTCATCACTGCAACCAAAAACACATCCTTGTCACTGGAACCAAAAACACATACCAGAATATGACGTCCCCCCTTTTGGAGTAGGCAGGAATGGCGCTGGCAATAGTTGCAAAGCCGTATGAGTAAACAATGGCTTCCTCCGTGCCCATGAACTGTGCCAGTTTCTCCTCCTCCTGCAGATGCACATCTAGAACAACACAAAGTATGCCACTGAATTCACAAAAAATGCATAAATAAAAGTACGCAACCGCTTATAGTGTCAATGAATTCCTACAGTCCAGAAGATCACAATGTTGATGTCAAAGACCCACTTAGGAATAGAAAGGGACAGTCCATAAAATTACAACTTTTGGTATCATGGATCTGTAATAATACGAAATTTCCACGGTCCACATGATCACAGCATTGATGTCACAGAACCGTTTATAGTATTACAGCATTCCTACAGTCTTTATCACAATGTTGACATCATAGATGCACACTACAGTATCTGTGCAGATCACATGATCATAACCTTGATGCCACACATTCACCTAATTGCCAGCCGAACAGTCCACAATTGATATTTGTGTTATAACAACATATATATCTTTTATTTGTTAATACCAAGCATCAATTGAATAACACAAACAAGAAAAAGTAATATTAAAATGTACGATAAATTAAACTACTACCAGTTTCATATCTATCTTTAATTCGTTGTGTACAGTAAATAAATTTACCTTGTTGTTATAAATTCCTTTATGTGACCCACCTACAGTGCCGTAGAATCCACGTGGTCCACACGACCCCACTCCGTACATCTTCAGTGATTTCACAGCTTCCTCCTACAAAGTACACATCCAGTGCTTTCAAATCTATTGAATAGTTTACTTACCTATCACAAAGGTTCTGCAGGATTGGTCATGAGAATTTAATTCCATAAACAGTTTTAATTAATTGAGGCAGAAACCAAGAAAGAAACGCAGCCAACAAATAACAGTGGCATTTTTAAACAATAATGTTGTAGTAACCATTAACAGGGAAATTCATAAGAGAGCAATAAGAGAGTTTCATAATGTAACCACAATGCCAAAAACCTTGATATCCTTATGTAAAAGTTTCATGAAAAACCTGGGATAGGTTAATAGTATGTACACTTACTAGTGTGTCACTATCATTAAGCCTACCTCAATCACTTGCTTGCCAACCATTCCCAGGAAGTTGAGGGTGGCCATGTTGAGACACTTCTGTCCACCGAGGGTCACATATTTCCCCAGTTTGCTGAAAGTGTAAATAATAATAATCTTACTATAATCCAGCAAGTGTATGTATGTGTGTTTGACTGTGTGTTTGTATGTTTGTTTTACTATGTGTTTGTATGTATGTTTGTTAGTATGTTTTTTTTTTTTATTAATTCTGCTATTACTCATTCTACAAATAATAAAATTTGTATTTATTACCCATGTTCGTTCACAACGCCATGCGTCTCTTCTGATTGTCCCAAGTTATGTAAGATAAGGGCAAGCCATCGCTAGACGTTACTATAACTGCCAGTATTATAACCAAATTTTTAGAGTTGCATTCAAAGAAGTCATCAAAATATTGCAACAAGTACCAAGGAATAGATGAATATTTCTGTGATAATGTGTTATCATGACAGTCAGTTACGAACTACCAAGTTATCCCATCTGGAGGATGGGTATATTTTCTAGTAATAATAACAACAGTGTCTACTAGGGTTGTGATAATCTCTTAGATGTGGCCAGTTAATGCTATTATAATTACTAGGCTAGCGCTGCCGATCGCCAATTGCACCATAGGCGAAACGGTTTCCCATTTGGGGAAAGGAAAAAAAAACTCTTCGCCAATTTGGCGAAACGCTTTTATGGCCACGTTAACATGTCGTGTAAGCGGCGGTGAACCCATGAATCATAGCTGCCTGCTACCCGTGGAATTGTTTTTGCGCCTCCTAATAAATAATAATTGCCCGCCAATTATTTATTTGCTCTCGGCCAAAGTTTGCGTCCTGCTGGGTAGCTACAAAAATAATATTATAACGTGTAAAATGTGGGAGCTCACTTCCTCAGTTTTTCAATTTGCTATTGGTTAAAATGATTCGTAAATGTACTTCGGCAGGCGATGATCGCGGAAAGAAACGTAAGAAAATGACGCATCCACGTTTGATCAAGGCGGACATGTCCATACATTTTGCGTGGGTTATTCACGATAGCAAAAACCACGTATTTCGCTGCAATGTTTGCGTGCATGCGAAAGAAAGAACATGTTTGTCACTGGGAAGGACTGCACCAAGCCCAAGAAGATTTGGCAAAACACGAGATATCTGCCGACCACCGGAGATTGACATGGGGGTACCGCCGAAGCAACAGAGACAGATGGACTAGGTCACTGCGAATGATCGCGCGAAGTCGGCAATTATCGCCCATATGCGGAGTGCGTAGACGCAAGCGAAGCATTGTCTCACGACAGTTAAGAACGCTCTGTATCTGTACGGTGAAGGAGCAGCGTCCCGGATTCACTGGTTTAGTGAAACGAGTGGACACTGTCGACCAGAGTAGTGGTGGTGGACTTGTATCATGGTGACGTTCTCAGTGTTGGAGATTTGCAATGTGTGCTCGATTTTCTTGTATTATATTTATAATTAAACGTTGTTATATTAATTTATATTGGCGTTATGTTTTCTTGTATATGTTTAATATATGTATATTATGTTTATATAAAATATCGTATGTTAGGCCCAGTAAAAAAGAAACTAGTTTCTCGTCCAGACTTTTTTTAAGTTAGAGGGAGGCCCTTATTATTTACTATTTATGGATTTTTTGTATTAGTTTCGAAGATGGCCGCCATGTCTTAGATGCTCACTGTGGTTGATAAGCTGTAGTTTATTCGACGAAATATGGAACATGCCAGTGATGAATATTACTATGTAGGCTGCCATTCCATTATCAAATAAATTACTTTTTAGTGGGAATGACAGATGAATAGAAACATTTATGTAAATGTAATATGGCACATACCTGTTACACCGGAACTACTTAAATTGACTAGAAAGAAACAAGAAGCAAACGCAATGTTGAATGTATTTATGAATGTCATGTGCAGGTTTGACCATGGTTTCATTAGTATATATCACAGGCATTTATACTGACTGAGAATGGGATTATGTAAATGAGTCTGCTAAAAGACTATTTAAAGCAAGGCATCATCATTCGAAACTTATTTTAGACTCTGTAGAATGCACATACATCCCTACACCTTGTATGATGAATAACAAGTGAACTGAAAGAGTATAACAGTACTTCGTACAGCAAATTTTGGACAAAGATTTCTTCATAGAACCGAAAAAAACTTTTTTAAATAATCTTTTTCAATAGTAAATAAAAAAGGAGGCGTAAACAAAAAAGGAAATGGGCGGGGACAAGAAACTAGTTTCTTTTTTTACTAGGCCTTAACATATTATTTTATGTCATGTTTGCATTTTGACGTTTTGTCATCTTCGTGTCTGCTAAAAAATATGGCTAAACAAAATCTCATTTGGCTAAAGAAAATTTGAACCTTTAGGCAAATTGGCAAAACAGATTTTAGGCCCAGCGCTAGCCTAGAATTAATTTAGTCACTGGATGCATGATAAACCAGTATCTATCTTGCTTCACTATGAGGGTGACCACCCTTAAGGAAGCCTCATAACATGTAATAAATATTGCATCCACTTCCTGTATAAGCTTAAATCATATTCCTCAGAGATGGAGTAATCGTACTCAGTAATCGTAGAAAATTTTTGAGTAATAGTACTCGTATTCAACTGCATTGGTAAAAAAGTCAAGTAATCGTAATTTATTACATTGCCAAATTAATTGTAACCATGATTTGTCCACGTCCCAACTACAAAGCAAGCAGGTTTTTCTCTTCATGTTGCATCTAATGCATGTACAGTGACAGTATTGTAATATTGTGGTTCATTTTGCCTTGAATATTATTGGTGACAATAATAATATGAAAGTTTTTATTTGGTTCATGATATTCTTAAATGTAATCATAATTTTAATCATGACTGCAATCATAATTGTAATTGACTACACTCATTTTGAAAATAATCGTGCTTGTAATTGTACTCATAAATTTGAAAAGTAATCATAATCGATTACATTTGTAGTGTAATCTCTCATCAATTTTAACATTAATCATAATCGATTACATGTGTGGTGTAATCTCTCATAAATTTTAACATTAATCATAATCGATTACATGTGTGGTGTAATCACTCATAAATTTTAACATTAATCATAATCGATTACATGTGTGGTGTAATCACTCATAAATTTTAACAGTAATCATAACTGATTACACATGTGGTGCAATAACTCATCAGTGTTTACATTAATCGTAATCGGTTACATGTGTGGTATAAGTGTTCATCAGTTGTTACAATAAGTGTAATCGATTACATGCATGGTGTAATTGCTCATATTTTTTTAAAAGAATAATTGTAATTGATAACATGTATGGTGTAATTTCTCATCAATTTCAACAGTAATCATAATCATTACATGTGTGGTGTAATTGCTCATCAATTTCAACAGTAATCATAATCAATTACATATGTGGAGTAATAGCTCATGAATTTTAACAGTAATTGTAATCGATTACTTGTGTGGTGTAATTGCTCAACAATTTTAACAGTAATCGTGATTGCATGTGTGGTGGAATCACTTTTCAGTGTTTACAGTAATCATAATCGATTACATGTCGGGTATAATTGTTCACTGTTTACAGTAATTGTAATCAATTACATGCATGGTGCAATCATTCATCAATGTTTACAGTAATCATAATTGATTACATGTATGGTGTAATTGTTTTTCATTTTTTACAGTAATCATAACTGATTACATATATGGTGTAATTGTTTATCTTTTTTTACAGTAATTATAACTGATTACATGTATGGTGTAATTGCTCATCAATTTCAACAGTAATCATAAACGATTACATGTGTGGTGTAATCACCCCATCCCTGATATTCTCACACTGAACTGGTTTCATCAAATAAAATAAAATAGGATGAGTAACCTGTCAACAATTCTCCTGCGAATATTGAGCAGCTCTGGGTCATCCTCCGGCACATTTGGGACAAGAGGCTCTGGCTGCCATTCCTCAACCAAGTCAGCTTTCTCCTGCAACAAACAACACGACAGCCGATGCTTATTTTGTCTTGCATCACTGTCAGACTTGGGGCAAATTACATTATTTATATCAATTCCAATTACACTCTAATTACAAATGTCAATTCCAACTAAAAAATACCAATTTAAAAATACCAAACTTCCAATTACATTTTCACCATTCCAATTACTTTTAAAAACAAAACACCAATTCCAAAATTGGAATTGGCGTTTCAATTCCAATGTAACTGACCAGAAGTCTGACCACTGTATGGATATTAAGTGATGATGATATTAGATACAAGAATACCCAACATCTCTTTATCAATGGCATAGATTAGACTGACAAGTAGCCAAGCTCCAACCTCGTAAAGCTGCCAGTTTAGAGTTTTACATGATCACTGGCATAATATATTTAAATAGTTATTATATATTTTTTTTAATTTTTAACATAATTATATTTTTAATGCATATTTGTATGTATATATGGTAGTCGTCTGAAGAAGATTGCTGATAGCAGTCGAAACGTCATGGGAAGAAAAAAGGTAAACTGACTGTGAAATAAGTCAAACTATTACTCATGACACAGTACCTGCGCATTCTGATAAGACAGAATGATGAATGAAACACTCACCTTGTCAGAGAGTATCAGCTTATCATGCTTGCCACTGTAACTCTTTGTGAACAGCAAGCCCACAATCCACAAGATGAGAGCCGCCTCAAATATCAAGTGGTAACTTGGGGCCTGAACAACATCAACAACGTAATACACTGTAGTTTAATACATGCGTGCAATGTACACTGGGATGATATGATTAATTAGTTATATCATTATTCTGCTAATACACAAAAAACATTCATAATCAACAATGTGATTTTGGGGCTTATACACATACGTTAATGCAGGAATTTGAAGTACTGGGTAGGTCTACTAGTCAGGGGGGTGGGGAAGTAAGGGGAGGTTGATCTTAAATAGTGGTGGAAGCTTGACCCCAAAAACAGAAGTGGATGTTGAGAACCCTGCCACACCCCCATCACTAGTTATAACTAATAGTGGTGATTGAGTTAAACATCATTTATAGCCACTGATTAAAGCATTGCAGATCATCCACGAGTTTGATGTGGTCCACTAGACATTACTAGCACTGATGATAAAGGTAAAGGTACGTTCTTATATAGCGCGGTATCATAGGACTGCTCAAAGCGCTTTACACTTCACCCCCTGGCAGACCTGTTCATTCCAAGGCCATCTCAACTTCTCTGGGAAGTATTGATCATTTATTACTAAATTGCCAGTGGGGAACAACAAACACTGATCATGAAATTTTCGCTAGGAATAGCGGTAAATAGTGTGTAAGCTTTGTAACTAGAAATTGGTATGAAAATAGCTCTTTCCATTGTTTCCAAGGAATATTGCAGCCATAATTTAAATCACTTTTCCAATCACCGTTCAATCATGATTTTATTTTAATGACATTAGGGGCCATCCATAAAGTATGTCACGCTTGTTGAGGGGTGTGGGGTGTCTGAGTAAACATTACGGAGCATTACATGGGGGTAGCGGGTGTCTTCGTGATTGTTACGTTCGTGATTTAAAAAAGTTTTTTTACTCGTCTTGCTGTCAATATCAGAATGATAGCCTTGATTGCAATGCCAGGTTTTTGGTATATTTCAACTGAATTCGAACTGAAAAGGAACGAGGACACTACCATGCATTAGTGCAGTAAGAAATGGTATGTGAAAAGTCTGCACATTTTTTGACAAAATAGATGTATGCATAATAGATTATGCAATATCAATATGGTCCCCTTATAAACAGAAATACAAAGACACCGTCAAAAACGTGCAGAGACGTGCAACAAAGCAGCTTCCTGGTATGAAGGATATTCCTTACCAGGAAAGACTTGAGAGATTCAAATTTCCACACTTGCATATAGACGAAAACGTGGAGATATGACTGAGGTATATATACTGCTTCAAGGGAAATATGACAGTGATGTATCTAACATTGTCAAGTTGCACAAAGACAGTGATACTAGGGAAGGAACAAGGGGTCATAGTTTGAAATTGTTTCTAGAACGTGCTCGTACAAACGTTAGAAAAGAAAGCTTCTCACTTAGAGTTACCAGATTACGGAATGATCTACCGGAAGTAGTTGTAACTGCCCCAAGTGTCAACTCAATTAAAACCTGTCTAGATAGACATTGGAATACTGAGGAATTTCTCTACAACTACAAAGCCGCCTTGCTAGGAAGCCGTAGAGCATTCCAAGGGAAAGTTGAAGATCTGACCACCAAGGCCACTGCCTACGGTCAGGAAGAACCTAAGTAAACCTAAATAACTAAGTATAATAGGTAGTCGGAAGGATCTTTCTCAAATCTAACAAAGTTTTAGGGAAGCATACAGGCCAGCATTACGAAGCATGACAAGGGGATGGGAGTCTCAAACAATAGCGCAACATACTTTATGGATAGCCCCTTAGGCTTAGACAAAAGCTGAATAAACATTAAAATTGCAGGGCCAAGTACAGAAACAAGATACGTTTTTTAGAAATTACCTGAAAAAGAGCTTGAATCGTTTCATACAAATCCCATGAAGCTGTTGATGATAAGGTAGCCCCAGCAGCCAGTCCAAACATATGTAAGAAGTTAAACATACTGGAAGAAATATAGGAATCTGGCTATTTGTATGAGTTGAGTCTCCGAGTCCGAGTCTTGACACCTTTGTTGTTAATAAAGTTAAAGTTGGTCGAACACGAAGTGCACAGCAAAATCCACCAACTTATATAATACTATATACACATTTCATAAATGTTGTAGCTGCGATGTAATGCTGGACGGGATTTGGTTTTCCGACGTCTATTCTAACTTGGCCATCGTCCATGACCGTGTTAGCGTGTGCCGATGAGACGACACAGCGGAAGGTGTGGCCGACGCCGACGGGTGTATCTTTCACTGTGCGTCACGATGACCCCATATACTGTCCAAACATCTACGAATCTCTTAGAGGATATTCCAACGTCGCAAAACAGTCCAAACTATAGCTGTGGTGAATTATTATAACTGAAAGACTTAGTTTATTGCGCATTCCTGAAATGACATGTTTTCTTTCGCCGGTAACTCTTCCGGCTGTACGTGGAATTATAATACCCGTTCTAACGAACACGTGCGACAAACCACACTTCCGTAATCAGTAATTAATGTGACAACGTAACAAACCACACATAACCACTCATGTGTATATGTATTAATGATACAAACCACACTTGTGTACATACATATTGCGGGGTCACAGGGTCCCGGGGTGGGTTTAAAAATCATGAAGTTGCTTTTTTGATTTGATTTATTCAATATATAAAATGCTGTTCATACATTATAGGGCCTAATGTGGATACAAAGTACGTTAACATATCAGGGTGACACAAAAAGTGCAAGTATGCCTTTTTATTTACATCATTATAACACATCAAACATACATGGCACTGATATAAATATAGATTATGACCAGTGGCGTATGCGTAGTAGGGTAGGGTGGGACAAGCTAGGAGCCCCCGTGGGGTAAGAAGCCCCCTTGTATTTTCAAGATTATACGTGCGTGATGCCTGTCTCTGTTGGACGAAAGCAATGCTGCCACCTAGTGAATACTCTGTCCGAAAGCACACGCAGGCAAAAAACACGGTTAGTTAAATATATGCATTTTAAGTTTTCCTGCATGTTTGATGTAATATTTTTGTGTTTGTAATGTTTTACTGAAATATACAGATTATGCTTGTTGTTATGCTAGTTGTTGTTATATTCATCATTAGTGCATATAGCTTCATTAATTTTTACAAAAACGGGCGATAATGAGTATTAGCGCGGGAATTGACATTTGTATAAATAATGCATGCTGGGGGCAAGAAACCCCCTTACAGTGCGGGGCAAGACGCCCCCGAGAACGTCTTGCCCCGCAGAGGGGGGCGTCTTGCCCCACGTGATTTGGTCAACGTATAATCATGACTAGGTAATGGAAACGTTGTATATTGTTTTGTAATGCGGGGGTGATAATTCGTAGTGCACAGTATTGGTCAATTACTATGTAGGCAATGTTTTTAAGGTTCAGATCATACGGTCAGTGCGGAACGTCTTTCACAACATATCGAACATAATATTTGCAGACCTGTATGAAGAATGAAGATTGCTTGTTTAATGAACACGTAATTTTGTTCAGACATGGTCCGCACATACAAGCGGAAGACGGAACGGGGTGCGCGCGGTGATGAAACGCTGAAAGCTGCACTTTTAGCTTTGGAAGAACAGCCGCTGAAGACAGTCAGTCGTCTGTATAACATCCCCACGCGTACGTTGCGAAGACACCGTGACAACAGGGTCTGTACTCGCGGCGCCCTTGCGCTTGGGCCGAAGAAGCCAGCACTACCTACCACCGCCGAACGCACTCTCCGCGACCACATTTCCTATATGGAAAAATGTTTATATGGGTTAACAACTGTAGATATGCGACGCCTGGCCTACAATCTGGCGGAGAAGTTGGGTCTGAAACACAACTTCTCTGCCGAAACGAAGATGGCAGGACGCGACAGGCTGCGCGGTTTCTTCAAACGGCACGAAGACCTAGCAATCCGGCGACCACAGGGCACCAACACTGCGCGGGCTGTCGGGTTCAACCGACCAAAGGTACACCAGTTCTTCGAACTGTATAGATCACAGCTGGAGATGTCCATCTATACATCAGCAAGAATATGGAACATGGACGAGACCGGCGTCACGAATGTTCAAAAGCCCGGCAAGATTGTTGCCACCAAAGGAGTTCGTCAGGTGGGGAAAATGACAAGCGGCACATATCTACCACCAATGTTCATCTTTCCGAGAAAGAGAATGGTGGCATCGCTGATGATAGGTGCGCCGTATCAATATGTTGGCTACTGCAGTCACAACGGCTGGACGGACTCTGATCTGTTTGTGAAGTGGTTGGAACATTTTGCCAGTTTCACGAACACATCAGTTGACGTACCCCAGATCGTAATCCTCGATGGCCACCACAGTCACACGACTCTGGCTGCAGTAGAGTATGCAAGGAGCCGTGGGATTACCTTAATTACACTGCCACCACACTGCACACATAAGATGCAGCCGTTGGACAGGTCGTACTTCAAGTCTCTGAAGAGTGTGTACAACGCAGCTGCTGACAGCTGGATGGTTGCCAATCCCGGAAGAAGAATCACTGCATACGACATGGCAGCGATATTCGGAAACGCCTTCCTGCGATCCGCCACACCAGACAAAGCCGTGGCTGGCTTTCGGACGTGTGGACTTTGGCCATATGACGCAGACATCTTCACCGATGAGGACTACGTTGCCTCTGCGGTTACTGATGAGGACGCCTTGCCGCCGACCACCGGATCATCGACAGCATTGCCGCCGATCGCTGGATCATCGACAGCCTTGCCGCCATCCGCCGGATCACCCACAGCCTTGCTGCCGACTGCTGGATCATCAATAGCGTTGCCGCCGATCGCTGGATCATCGACAGCCTTGCCGCCAACCGCCGGATCATCCACAGCCTTGCCACCAACTGCTGGATCATCAACAGCCTTGCCGCCAACCGCCGGATCATCCACAGCCTTGCCGCCGACTGCTGGATCATCGACAGCCTTGCCGCCAACCGCCGGATCATCCACAGCATTGCCACCGACTGTTGGATCATCAACAGCCTTGCCGCCGACCGCCGCATCGTCAACAGCCTTGCCACTGACACACGAGTTGGTCAGTGACCTCATAGAGGAACTGTCGCCAAGGCCAAAACTTTCCCGTCCACGCCCGAGGTCACGTGTTGCCGAATCAGCCGCGGTACTGACTTCGTCTCCTTACAAGCGCAAACTTGTTGATCAAGAGTCAGCTAAGGGGAAGGCGAAGCCAAAGGGGAAGTCACGAGGGACAAACAACAAAAACAAGGACGCAGTGAAGGAACCAAAGAGAAGACGAGTCAGCACCAGCACTGAGGAGGAAGATTGGCCGTGTGTCATTTGCGGCGAGCCGTTCGTGAACAGCAGATCTCAGGAGGTGTGGTTGCAGTGTCAGTTGTGCCAGAAATGGGACCACAAAGATTGCACGCCAGGACTGCGATGTTTCATATGTCCAAACTGCGAGTCCGGTAGTGACTGAACGATGGTGCCAGTTGCATTCAGTTACATAACTTGAATTCTTGTAAAGTTATGTCACCTGACAGTCCTGACTGCCCTGACTGCATGTACAGTTCTATTATCTTACTGTGAAGGAGTGTCGTTATACTGTAGGTTAGTTGTTTGTTTTGGAACAGATAAAACATACACGCCATTTTCACGTTTCTCGCGAGTTCGTTTCATTTCAATATTCGTATTTTATACAATGGGACCTTCTATGGGGCATGAAGCCCCCGGGGGCTTCATGCCCCATAGAAGGGGGCGTCTTGCCCCAGGCCTGGGGTAAGACGCCCCATTTGGAAACTATATTTAATTAATGATTATAAAAAGTTAGTGTTGTCAAATGTCACTAATGTTTTGGTAATACGTAGCATAACCACACGGCAATCGTATGACAGCACAAGGACGTCAAAATGTTAAGAGTATGAATAACTACGCCCATTTTCCCTTAAGGGGGCTCCTTGCCCCACCCTACCCTATAGCCTATATCGCAATTAATTAAGGGGCGAGCTTATTATAATTAGTCGTTCATTAATTATAGTTTACCATGCTATCGTGTAGTAGCGTAATATATTAATTATATAGGAACAATATCACGCCAAATTAAGGGACCGGTGGCCCTGTGCCCCCCCCCAATACGCCACCATTTCTTTGCCTTCTAACACTCAAACAGTCCTTCTTTGACATTGACTTGTGTGAGTATACAGGCTTAGGTTGCAACGATCTATTCATCCTCATATTTTATACTTGGCGCCGGCGGCGGCGGCGGACTACAATTAAATTACAGTTGGTTGAGAAAATGTTTGTACCATGCAGTGTTCCACTCTTTGTCTTGCAGTGTTGCCCATTATAGCTGTCCCTTGCGAGCTCCCAGAATGGAACGACTTCCTTGTCCACTTGCCATCTGGGCCTTTGGCTTGGATGGCAAATCTTGTTAAATCTTGTTAAACCGGATGTTGTTGTGAGCGAGAATACCAAGCGGGAATCCCGTGGATCTATATAAGGTTACGCTAAGAATTGCCGTCTGCTGGCCATGGAGTTACATCATTAATCATGCCCCTATAAACTACTAACTTACTAACGGGTGTTTTATTTATGTCTGTGCTGCCATGGCCCATTCTGGCCTCATTCTACACGAAATCGCGTTTGATCATGTGACCCAAAGGCAACATCACGTGCACAGTATGGCGGCTAATTGTGAAATGTTTGCTATGTCACCGATAAAAGTACTCATAAGTAATTATTTGGAGCACATTTCTTCAGTTTCTTGACGCCCAAGTGTCGGTTGTATGTCACAGAATACACGTGTGAAACGGTTAGTGCGTATTCGTTTTAAAACTTAAGTTATTAGTTCCGTAGCCATTTGGCTACGGAACTGCCAAAATGGCGCTTTAGCAAATGCCAGTGAAGATCTCCGCCCCTAGGCTAGCTCAAGAGTGGGGCGGATGACTCTGCCTAAATGCCGAGTTGCGCATTGTTATCATAATTTTGTATGCGTATATTTGTCGCTTGGGATTTTGTATTTCTAGAACGCACAGCGTTGTTGGATATCGATCATTCATAAGTTGATGTAGTGAATGCATTGGTATAGCTATGTTATGTTACATGCTAATGGATAATTTTTGCGGACAGATTATAACGGCATATTTAGAACTCGTGAATATTCAGTAGCGGATTTGTCTGAAAACCGATAATATAAAATAAAACTGCTTATATGAATCTATGCAATAAGAATCGAAAGTGACACTGCATATATCATTTAGTATTATTGGTGCATGATAATGAAACATGTGTCTAGAATGATTTCTTATTACCGTATGCATAGTTATATAAGCATTGATGCATAATAAGTCATATTTTGTATTATCAGGTGTGCGACCACACGGCGACACATGAGCCGAATGTTCTACTTTGAGCATTATATGCAGTGCAGTCAGGGGTGTGTGCACATGCCGAATTGATCTATGGTATTTTAGATATGCTCTAGTGCGTAATTGACATGTTTATTACAGTATTTTTAGTTAGTTATTAGTAAATGTTCTGATACTTTTTAGGTGCATTTAATAGTGTTGTATTACAAATGTTGCAGTAGTTGTTGGCTACATTTATTATAAAAGTGGTGTTCTTTTGTTCGTATTGACATCATTGATCGTGATTGTCATGATCTGTCAATGCTGTATCTAGATGTCTGATACAAGTCGTAGCAAGTTGATTAACTAATGTTAACTTCATATGTGATTGACAGCAGTATTGCTTTCAACATAATGTGTTGTGCCTCTGATACGAGTGAACTAGTTATTCTTGTTACTTGCAGGTGTTGTCTGTTCAGTTAAATGGGAATAAAGAACTGAAACCATTGTTCGAGACTTCACATTTGGTACCAGACGTGGGGTTCCCTGATCGTCAACACCCATTCTCTGCAATGGCGTCTTGAGAGATGGTCCAACGGGTCGTCGCACGCAGTCATCTGACATGAACGTCTCATGATCATCCCTTCGTGGTCGTGTCGCGTGTCCATCGCATCGTGTGAACCGTGATCAGATTGTGATCACCTGATCTAGACGAAGCTCGTGACTCCTAGTTCGGACTGTAGTTGATGTAATACATTGACTATTTATATAAACGCAGTTATGCCAGCATTATTAACGTGCCAGCAGCTTTGCTCAGCCTGATATATGCACGGGTAGTCTGGTGTGCTTGTGCAAGTAGTATATGACATTGCTCATCCTGAAGTGACGTTAATGTTCTCACTTCAAAAGCAACAGTAGTGCTCGATAGTTCCTCCTCTGCTCAAAAGATAGCTGCTGCTTTGGAAGTGATGAAGATACAGATCGAAGAGCTAAAGGAATCACTGGAGGCAGAGCGCCGACACGCGAATGAGCTCCAGGCGGAGGCCAGCACTGCTCGAGAGGAAATTGAGCAACTGGTGGAGCAACAGCAGACGGGTCCACAGGCTACGGCAGACTCTACCGTTGAACAGCCTGCACCTGGCACGTGTCAGCCGCTGTACCTGGCCACCTCCAGGAAGTTCGAGAGGTTCCGGGACAGGCCTGAGAAGGCGGCGGACCCAACCATTGAAGAGTGGGTGGCTGACATCAAAGGTCACTTGGCTAGCCGACAACTGCAAGAAGCGGACCAGGCATAGTTTATAGTCGATCATCTCGTGCCAGGCAGGAGATCCTCGGCAGAGGCAGTGCGGTCTCAACTGATCCGAAGAGGATCTTTGATGTGTAGACGAAGATGTTTGGAAATGGCGACTCCCTGCCACAGTTGCAGCAACGCTTCTTCACATATCAGCAGGCAAATGAAGATCTACTGACGTGCTCGCTGACACTTGTTGCTTTATACGACCGCATCGGAGATCAGGATGCATCTTTCAAGGCCTGTCGTGACAGCGCTCTGAAGGGACGCTTGGCCGAGGCTGTGAATGACGAGGGTCTGCGACGCGAGTTGCGCAGATCGAATATGGAGTGTCCTGAGCTATCGTTTTTCGATGCCAGAGATCGGCCGATGGAGTGGCTGGGAACAGCTGAGCGCTCCAGACCGAAGCAGGGGATACGAGAAATCAGTTCCCAGGAGACGCAGGCAGAAATTCTGGGCATGATCCGGGAGCAGGTTCAGTAGATCCAATCGCAACCTGCAGCAACTACAAGCACCGATGGCGACCCTTAGTGAGAAGCTGGCTGGAACAGAAAGCAAGCGTTGGGTGAAGAAACCAGGTGGTCCACGCCTTTGTTGGCGCTGCGGTGCTGCGGATCACCTCCAGCGGGACAGCTCGAAGCAGTGGAAAGGAGGGCAAAAGTCAATTCAAGCTGATAAACCGGAAAACTAGAACAGCCTGCCATGGAGAGCCACAGAGCAGGTGACACAGTCAAGTCTGGCTCACTGCTGCACAGAGCGGTAGGGAAATGTCCATGTGCTGAGGTGCGTGTAGGATCTGGGATGGTTGAATTGTCTTTTGGATCGACAATTACAGAGTCCTTCTTCAATCAGCATCTTGCTCAGGAGAACAACCTTGTTGATGTAGGACAGTTTATCCGCATTTCTGCAGCAAATGGGCTGGAGATTCCCTACATCGGCTATGTTGAGCTAGATGTATCTACACTGGACCATATGTATCCAAACCTTGGATTCTTAGTGGTGAAAGATCCTCGAGATGGGGCGATGACAAGTAGAAAACACAGCGTTCCAGGCGTCATTGGCTCGAACATCTTCCGAGACACTACTGATCATCTGAAAGCCACACGTGGTGTACAGTTTCTCCAGACGTTGAAGTATGCAGATGTAGGTGAGTGGGGATCCATACTCCATTCTCCATTCACTCTACCAATAGATGAGGGTTTCGGCGACATCGGAGAAGCAGTCCAATTAAGTTCATATGGGTGGTCGAAATCCGATATTGGTTCCGGCACGTAGTGTTAAGGTGGTTCAGAGTACCACCAAGCGAGCGGATCCAGGGAAGCCATACACGGCAGTCATTGAACAGCACGATGCTGGACTCTTCCCCTTACCGAACGGAGTGATGGTTGGTGTTGCGTATGTCACTGTTGACGAGCGAGGCATAGTGTCACTGCAGTTAGCAAACTTTGAAAAAGAAGATGTGCATATCAAGCCGATAACACAATTGGGAACAAACAGCTTCTATGGAGCCGGACATACACCTGAAGCAGATTAGCAATGCTGAGGTAGAAGTAGAAGAGATCGTCGGAGGCGCTGTGAAGTCGACAGTCATTGACTTAGTATCCAAGATGAGCCTTGGGGATATCGACGATAAGCAGCGTAAGTCATTTTGAACTTGATTGAACGACATGAGGCAGTACTCAGTAAAGCTGATGACGATATTGGCTTCTGTGACATAGTTGCAAACACAATCGCAACCACTGATGATGTTCCAGTGAAAGCTGCGCACTACGGAGTGCCACCAAGTCGATGGAACGAGGTTCGTGAATACCTGCGTAGTTCATTGGCAAATAATGCGATTCGAGAATCTTCAAGCCCGTATACGTCACATTGTCCGCCAACACGACGGCAGCTTAAGGTTGTGCGTTGACTACAGAGCCTTGAATACCAAGATTCGAAAGGACGCTTATCCGCTCCCTCGCATTGACGAAGCGCTTGCGGTGCTGAAAGGTGCCAACTACTTTTGCAGTCTCGATTTGGCTCACGGCTACAACCAGATACCAATGGTCGACAAGGATATCGAAAAGACAGCCTTCCGAATTGGAACGGGCGGCTTATACGAGTACTTGCGAATGCCCAGCGACATTCATGCGCTTGACAGACAAGGGATTCGGCGACCAGAACTTCCAGACACTGTTAATCTACCTGGACGACATTCTTGTCTTCGGAAGCACATTCCAAGAAACAATGGACCGTCTCGACATGGTATTAGCCAGGCTGGGCAAGATTTAACAAGATTTAACAAGATTTGCCATCCAAGCCAAAGGCCCAGATGGCAAGTGGACAAGGAAGCCATTGGCTTATCGAGAGTCCAACAATGTTCATCTACTTATAACCCGCCCTCCTGAGATATGTGTCAACCTTGTTTTTAAACATATTCACGCTGCTAGCAGTTACACAACCTGTAGACAATTTGTTCCATTCATTTATTGTCGTCTGTGAGAACGAGTGCTTCCTGATGTCAAATCTACATTGATCCTTTACTAATTTTACCTCATGTCCTCTAGTTCTGCTATCCTTCTTGAGTGAGAAAAACATATTTCTATCAATATTTTCATACCCATTCAATATCTTAAAAACTTCAATCTGATCTCCTCTTAACCTCCTTGTCTCTAGAGTTGTTAAACCACATTCTTTCAGGCGTTCTTCATAACTAAGGTCTCTAAGTTCTGGAATAATTTTAGTTGCTCTCCTTTGTATGCGTTCAAGCGTATCTATATCCTTCTTACGATATGGTCTCCATGCTTGTATACAGTATTCTAAATGAGGTCTAACTATTGCTTTATAAAGAGGTATAATTAACTTTTTTCCCTTGTATGTTATGTTTCTTCTAATCAATCCAAGAATTTGATTACCCTTTGAAGCTGCAATACCACACTGCTCTGAAACTTTCATATCAGCGCTTATTGTAACTCCTAAGTCCTTTTCTTTTACAGTAGTACCCAGAACAGTATCTCCCATTTTATAGTTTACATTCAAGTTCCCATGTCCTGTATGTAGGCATTTACATTTCCCAAAATTGAACAGCATCTGCCATTTCTCAGACCATTTCACTAATCTGTCTAGATCGTTTTGTAAATGTTGTTTATCACCATCAGTATTAACCTTTCTAAACAGTTTTGTGTCATCCGCAAATTTCAGTACGTTACTTGTTATACTATCGTCCAAGTCATTGATATAAATTAAGAATAATATAGGTCCTAATACTGATCCTTGAGGTACCCCACTCAAAACCGATTTCCAATTTGAAACTTCTCCATCTACTACAACTCGTTGTCTTCTGTCAGTCAGCCATTGTTCTATCCAGTCAGTTATGCTATCCCCGATACCATGGGCTTTTAATTTAAGTAGTAATCTTTGATGTGGCACTTTGTCAAAAGCTTTCTGAAAATCTAAGTAGATAATATCTACTGGCGATCCCACGTCTATCCACTTAGTGATTTCTTCCAAAAAACATAACATATTTGTTAAGCATGACCTCGCTTTAAGGAATCCATGTTGAGATGAATTTAATAATTTATGCTTAACGAGGAAGTCCACCATATGGTCTTTAATTAACCTTTCTAATAATTTACAAATCACTGACGTTAAACTCACTGGTCTGTAATTCTCTGACTTATTTCTCGAACCCTTTTTAAATAATGGTATGATGTTTGCTTCTTTCCATTCAAACGGAACAACTCCCTCTTTTAATGACAAGTTGAATACTCTTGCAAGTGGTATACTGATTTGTTCTACTGTTTCCATTAGTAATTTTGGAGGAATCCCATCCACTCCCGGTGATTTGTTATCCTTCATTGCCTTTATTTTCGTAGCTACCAATTCTGGAGTTACAACTAACGGACCTAAATAGTCAGATTTAGCCCCCTGAAATTTAGCATCAGCAACTGGTAATTAACTAATATCTTCTTTGGTAAACACTGAACTGAAGTAACCATTTAGGTCTTCCGCCATTAAAAACCCCTGTGATATTATATTTCCAGCACTGTCTTCTAGAGGTCCAACCTTGTCTTGTACGTTTTGTTTACTCCTGACATATGCATAAAAACTCTTGCTGTCATTTTTTTAATGTTACTTGCTAGTTTTTGCTCATAGCTTCTTTTAGATTGTCTGATTTCAGTTGTAGCTGCATTAAGTGCCTCTTTGTATTTTGCATAGTCTTCTTCCTTTCTGGTACGCCTATAAACCCTCCACATAGTTTGTTTTACCATTATTTTTCTAATAGCCTCTTTTGACAAGTGTTTCTTTCTACACCGTTTTCCTTGTTTTTGGAAGGGAAAAAATTTATCGATGATACTCTCAATTTCATATTTTAGAATATTCCAACATTCAATTGCGGTCTTATTCATCAGCATGTTATTCCAATCTAGATTTGCTAAGTATTTTGTCATATCTTTGTAGTTACCTTTGTGGAAGTTTCTCTTGTACGTTTTCTTATTTTTACTTTCTGATTTTACATTGATGTCAAAATGTATTTGATTATGGTCACTATTACCCAATGGTTCTAATATTTTTACTTTGTCCACTAATTCTTTTTGTGATGACAAAACTATATCTAATACATTTTCTCCCCTGGTTGGTTCTAGTACGTGCTGAGTAAGAAAGCTATCCTGGATGAAAAATAGAAATTGTTGGTCCTCAATCCCTGTGCTCTCTAGAGAATTCCATTGTATGTGTCCATGGTTAAAATCTCCCATTATGATACATTCCCCTTTACTAACTTCCTTTATAGCGTTTTTATTTTTGTGTTGTCCTCTTCGTTTATGTTTGGACTTCGGTAAACTAATCCAATAGTTAATTTTGAATTTCCTGAAACAATTTTGCACCAAACAGCTTCATCGCAATCTGCTTCCCTTTCTAGTTTTATTTCATAAGCCTGAGATGAAACTGAAGGTCAAGCCAAATAAATGCTATATGTTCAAGAAAGAGTTATGGTACTTGGGACACTTTGTAACCGAGGAGGGAATTGCTCCTGATCCAGAAAAGATTAGACCTGTTCGGGATTGGGCGACCCCAACATCTGAAAAAGCTTTAAGAAGTTTTCTTGGACTGGCCGGTTACTACCGTCGGTTCGTCCGTGACTTTGGAAAGCTTGCAGCTCCTTTTCATGCGCTGGTTGGTGGGCATAGTAAGAAGAACAAGTCACATAAAGAGATAAATGTTGCAGAGAGAAAAAGATCATCCAATGAACGTTGTGATGGTGCCTGTCATCAAGCTTTCCACAAGAGACTTCTATCATCCGCACCTATCTTGGGGCATCCAGACTTCGAGAAGATTTTCATCCTCGAGGTTGACGCTAGTATGCACGGTTTGGGAGCGGTCTTGTCCCAGAAGCAAGAAGGTGGTTTGGTTGTCCTGGAGTGTGCCAGCCGTGCATTACGGCCACACGAGAAGAACATGGACAACTACAGCAGTCGCAAACTGGAGCTGTTGGTTGAAATGGGCGATGACGGAGAAGTTTCGTGACCTCTTGCTCGGAGCAAAAGTCACCGTATACACTGACAATAATCCGCTATGTCACCTGCAGACTTCGTCTAAGTTGAGCTCTACTGAAATGTTTTGGAGCACTGACTTGGCACAATTTGATTATAACATCAAGTATCGTTCTGGCAAAAGCAACGCGAATGCAGACGCTTTGAGACGGAAGGAAGACCAAGGAACAAAACCGACAGAGGTCCAGGTTGAAGAAGTATTCAGGTAGACTGATGTCTGTAACTGGACAACAGTCCCTCGAAACATGCAAGCGCGCATCCGAGAGATGACAGCAGATGTGTGGTTGGAGGAGATTGACACGCGATCTCAGAGGACCGTGGAGACTGCATTAGCGACGTTGCCATCTATGCCGACTGAAGAAATTGCTAAGCTGCAAGAGGTTGATCCAGACATTAGCAGATTCCTTTTCTACTGGAGAAAAGGCTCGCTCCCTTCACGTATACGATGTAAGAAGGAGCCAAAAACAGTCCGGAAGCTGTTGAAGTCGTGGAATCGCATTGCAGAAGCTGACGGCATACAATATCGAACCGTTCTCCAGAATGGTCAACTAATCTTACCAGTAAGCCTGATTGGCAGTGTTCTAGAAGCAGTTCACGACAAGGCAGGCCATCAGTCGGCAGAGAAGACAGTCATGCATGGGAAAAAGACAACGTGGGTGGTTCGTCGATGGAGCCATAGATCCGAAGGTCATTGAGGCAAGGAAAAGGATGCCATTCGAACCTATATGCTTTGCCTAAGTCAGCCATAAACAATGAGGTTGATGCAACTCCTGTTCCTGTTGCCATTGATCCTCAAGTGTTAGCTGACGTCAGCAGAACACAATTAAGCAAATGTTATCTGGCATCCGCTGAGAGTGGATGTGCGGTTCAGTACCTACTGATATAGCTCGATATAGTATAGAAGACAGTAATTGTATTTTTAATCTTGATTAGTTGTTTTGTATTTGTAAGCTGATGTTCAGCAGTCGACTGTATTGATATTCTCATAATTATATTGTCAGAGACGACAATAGTAAAGTATAGGGGAGTATTGCGACCGTTGAAATTTTTTTAAGCGTAGTTTTATTGATGATGGCTTGTCATTATTTTTGTGGTGGGGTCACGTGAACGGAACGTTTCAAATCGCATACCGCATTTATGGCATTCGCGAATGCGAGTATCGGTAATTTTAGGAATCAATCTTGAAATACTTCAGTTCCAGTCATTGAACTGTAATATGTCCGCTCTATCAGTTCTAAGATAACACTGTCCTCAGTAATAATGAAACTGTATATGACCTTAATATCGTCAACCGCTGATTTGAGTAATTTTATGAAACCGTATGTGATTGACAGCAGTATTGCTTCCAACATAATGTGTTGTGCCACTGACACGAGTGAACTAGTTATTCTTGTTACTTGCAGGTGTTGTCTGTTCAGTTAAAGGAACAAGCAACCCAACAGTTAAAAACCCTCTTGGATTTCCTAAAATAATTCAAGAGGGTATATTCTCGTTTCCTTTGCTTTCTTGTAATTAAAAAAAAAACATTTTATAGCTTAAAACTCATTTTGAAACCTAAATTTTGGCCGATACTGTGCGCTGCCATTGTAGCTAAATTCACGAGAAGTAACGCGATAGACGGCGTTAGTATAACGTAGGCTATCCACTACCCCAGGCATAACAACGTGACAACAGCGGGTGACAGGATACCAAAAAGTTAATAAGAAAGTGATCGACACTGTATACTGAATACTAGTCTGTCTGAATGCCAGGCATATGGATGGCTAAACAAAGCTGGAGAAGGTGCAGAGAAAGGGAAAAGGTTTTTTTCAAATACCGAATGCAACGAAATTTCCTGCGAAGCGCGACCTGGCCATTAAATGGCTGCACAATATCGGGACTGGCGATACCGTAGACAAATTAAATTTTCACCGCAAAGTGGTTTGTGAAGACTATTTCACAGAGCAGTGATAATAAAACAACAACCCCTTTCAGAAATAATAATTTAGAAATATAAAATACTTTATGACCAATTTCGAAATCTACGAGTTGCAGACATTGCAGTGACGTCACGAACATTGCAATGACATCATAAAAGACATCACATCATATCACAATGACGTCACAGACATATTGCAATAATGTTACAACCATATCGCAGACATCACAAATATCGCAATGACATCATAAACATCGCAATGGGTCACAAACATATAGCAATGACATCACAAACACAACTCTCAACGCAATTTTATTCTTAACGGACAAGTATCGTAGGTGTTGTGAATATTGTCTATTGAGGCAACAAAGTGTCGCTTGGGGAGAATGTATAACGCACGGGGAATAAATAACAAGTATTGGTTGGATGTGAATGGGGAAGCAGAGAAGTAGCAAGTAATATAATAGTTATAATATTTCATGTCTGAGAAGTTGATAAAACCAGTCAAGAAATTGTGTAGCTACAATGACTGCCATATTGTAGAGACCTGATGGGTGTTTCCAGAGGAAGATAAGTCAACGATGGTGTAGTCAGTTAGATTTTTTTTGTCGTGGATTTACATTGGTGAGATGTTCTTGATCGAGTTCAAAATACTTGATCCTGATGCCCAGTCCCATACGGTGCTTTTCATGAATTTTTCAAGAAACAGTGTTACTAAATCTACTGATTTGAACATCAACAAACCTGATTTGCGATGGGCTAAATTAATTGAGAAATCTATGTAGAACCAAGCAGGATAAAACTGTATTCATACGCGGCTTGTTGGATATATGACCAGTGTCACGGTTTGTTATACATATTCTCATTATACAAACGCGTTGACTAAAAACAAATCGACTTTATTAGGAGCACATTTTACTACACACCAAGCATTCTCATTGGTCAAGCCGTGCCGGCATGAATATCATTAATGTGGCGACTTCAATGGTAAATAATAAGAGTGTCGCCATCTCGCGATTAACTGTTAAGAATAAGCGTTCCGTCACATCTCCTTCTTCAACAAAATTACGTCTGTACTTGCTAAATTAAAGAGTCACTACTGCTGTAGTCTAAACAAATCAATAAACACGAGTGACAATCTATACTACAGTTCATAATCATTTTGCCATTTCGGCGGCTGTCTCTTCCTGATAGACCGTCGTGGTACGGGCGGAGTCGGTGTCTCGGTGTGATCCGTTCGCTGCGGTACTTGATCGGGCATGTTGATCTCGCGAGGAGGCTCATCAATGTCATCAGTGTTCGTTGGTACGTCCAACAGTTCTGCCGTCGAGCGCAGCTGACGACGGTTTCGACGATACCGTGACCCGTTCACTTCTACTTCGTAGGACCGGTTGCTCAGAATGCGTAGGCATCGCCCCATCGACCAGTTTCTTTCGCCTGGCAGTCTCATTCGGATAGTCTCTCCGATGCGTAGAGGCGCTAGCGACTTCGTACCTCTGTTGTAATGAATCGCTTGCGACTTCTTCTGTGCAGTCAACTTCTGCGCTGTTTGTTTGTCTATTTTCGGCTCGAGTAGCGAATGTGTTGTCGGGAGCAAAGTCTGTGTACGGCGACCCATCAACCTCTGTACTGGCGATGTGTTGAAGCCTTCGCTCGGAGTGTTGCGCCACGCCAACAGCGCAAGTAGTGGATCCTGTCGATCCTTACGTGCTTTCATCAGCAGAGCCTTGCATGTCTTCACTGCATTTTCTGCCTTTCCGTTAGACTGGGGGAATCGCGGGCTCGATGTGATGTGTTCGAATTTCCATGTTTTCGCAAACTCTTCGAACTCACGGCTTGCGAATTCGGGCCCATTATCCGTCATGACTACGGATGGGATTCTATGGCAAGCACACTGTACTTTGAATTGGGCTATTTCTGACAATGACGTCTTCTTGTGCAGTTCAGCAATCTCAAAGTAATTGGACCAGTAGTCGATCATGATTAGGAAAGTCTGCCCGGCAAGCTCAAACAAGTCTCCTCCAACCTTCTCCCACGGACGAGATGGAAGCTCATGGGGTTGTAGAAGTTCACGACATTGCATTGGCATGAATGTTTGACATGTGCTACATCTTGATACGTAGTCTCTGACCTCTGCGCTCATACCTGGCCAGTATAGCACTTCACGAGCTCGTCGCATGCAACCTCCGATTCCAATGTGGCTGCTGTGTATTTGCATTAGCATGTCTTTACGCAATGATCGTGGTACTACTAGTTGCTCACCTCGGTACACAAGTCCACTGCTTCTATCAGACTACTACGTTCGTCGTAGTATGGCAAGGCTGCTGGCGGACAACGTGCTCTCGCTGGCCAGCCTTGTCGTATGATCTTGATTAGCACTTGTGTTTCGTCGTCTATAGCAACTTTGTCTCTGAACTCGTCTCGTTTCTTCTTAGTCACCGAGATGTGCTCGTGATTGATCGATTCTAGCGCACGAATCTCACAATGTTCATGCTGCACGCCTTCTGTCGTATCTCGGTAAGCCCGGCTGAGTGTGTCTGATATATACATCAGAGACCCTTTCTTGTACTGCACATCCAGGTTGTACTTTTGCAGAGCGAGACACATGCGTTGCAATCTCTTCGGTGATTTATGAATGTCTTTCTTGAAGACTGCCTTCAATGGCTCATGGTCCGACTCGATAGTGACCATGTCTCGTCTGTATATGTATTGGTCGAACTTGTCACATGACCACACGATCGCTAAGAGTTCCTTCTCGATCTGTGCGTATCGTGTCTCTGTGTCGGTTAGAGCCCTTGAAGCGTAGCAGATCGGCTGGCCCTCCTGAAATAACACTGCACCCAGTTTCAGTTGCGTCGCATTGGATAGTGACTGGCTTTCTCACATCAAAGAAGCGAAGCACTGGCGCTGCAGTGACTGCCTTCTTTATCGCCTCCACTGCTGTTGTGTGCGAGTTAGTCCACCTGAACTCTACTTCTTTGTCGTCCAGTCTCCGTAACGGCTCCGTCATGTCTGAGAGTCGTGGCATGTACTTCGACAGATAGTTAACCATGCCCAGGAATCGCTTGAGAGCTATGATGTCACCTGGCTCGGACATCTCGATTATCGCCTGGATCTTCTCGGGTCGGCTTTCAGTCCATCTGATGTGAGAAGATGGCCCATGAAACGCACACTCGATTGACATCGCTTCACTTTTCTGCGATTCAACTTGAGGTTCCACCTCCGACACTTCTCGAAGAACGCTCTCTCGTTCGCCTCGAGACTGCGGAGTACTTCATCTTCTGTTTTCCCGAATCCAGCAATAAGGAAGTCGTCGGCGATGACTTCGACGCCATCCAGATCCTCGACGAATTCGTGCATGGTACGTTGCCAGACTTCTGGGGCTGAACTAATCCCAAACGGCATTCGATTCCATCGAAAGCGCCCAAATGGTGTGTTGAATGTCGTCTTGTAGCTTGATTTCGTGTCGAGTCTTTTCTGCCAGAAACCATCTTTTGCGTCCAACACGGTGAACTTCTTAGCGTTTGTGAGCCGTGTTGCGACCTCTTCAATCGTAGGCATTTGATAATGCTCGCGACAGATGGTCCGATTCAAATCTCTGGGATCGATACATATCCGCAATTTGTCAGGCTTCACGACAACCAACATGCTAGACACCCATGGGGTTGGTTCTGTGACTGGAGTGATAATGTCTCGCTGCACCATTTCATCCAGTTTCGCTTTGATTTGTTCTCTCAACGACACTGGAACTCGTCGAGGTGGGTGTATCACTGGCTTCACTGCTTCATCTGTCACTTTGTGATACTCGCCCGGAAGGTCACTTAGGCCTACAAATACATCCTTGTATTCCGTGAGGAGATCCGACTGTGCCTTCACAGCCGCATGCACAGCTTTACGTAGCGACGAGCGAGGAGCCGGACGTGGCCTTTCGCTATAATCAGACTCGGCTGGAGTCGGTGTTAGCACTAGTGTTTTGCTCACATCGTTCACACTGCTGTCACTGTCGTTTATTGTCAGAAACCCTAACGCAGTGCACGTCTTCAAAGACAGAAGTGGAGTGAAGTCATCTTCAGTAATGTTGAATGTCAAATTACTCTGCTTGCCGTGTCGCCATACCGGAAGTATGACAGAGCCTAATATTTCATAGCGCTCACCTGTGTAGGTCTTTATGAACTTGTGGAAACAACACTGCACACGCTTCATCTGGCTGTCTCCCGTTACTGTACAATATGTCTTCTTTGATAGCACATTGCACTCGGCGCCAGTGTCCATTTGAAACTGCACTCGGCTCTGTGGTCTCGGACGGCCAACGTCCACAGTAATCACTGCCTTCGATGATCTGTCTCCGATGAGACCGACGAAGAACACTTCTTCGTTCATGTGCACATTCGACAACTGCGCCGCTCTACATTTCGCCTGAAAGTGGTTCTTCTTTCCACACTTTCTACAGGTTTGCCCATAGGCAGGACATTCGCGTTTCCCGTGCTGGCGCCCACAGTACTTGCAGTCTTGTTGTTCTACTGTTGTAGCTCTCTTCGGCCTACTCGTCTTTTTGTATGTGCGGTTAGCGGGTGTACTGGCTGCATGGCGAGTCTGACGTTTTCTCACAAAACTCACGACGTCATGAGCGCCACTTTGCATAGCTTGTAATTGTGCACTTGTCTGCTCTGAAACTTTACAGATGTCTATGGTTTTCTCTAGGGTTAGGTCATTTATACGCAACAGGCGTTCACGCATCTTGTCGTCACGCAAGCCTAACACAAGCCTATCGCGGAGAATGTCATCAGGGGTTATACCATCGTGCGCGCAGTTCTTGGCGATCGTACGAAGCTCGGTGATGTACGCAGAAATGCTTTCGCCCGCTTCTTGTACGCGATTGTTGAAACGAAAACGCTCGTATATGATCTGTGTACGAGGTTCACAGTAGCTGTCAAATTTTGACAACACCTGATCAATCCATTGTTCGTTTTCACCAGCTAGCCAAGTAAAAGTGTCATATACTTTGGCTGCATCTTCGCCTATGACTGACAAAAGTGTTGCAACTCTCACTAAGCCATCCTGCTTATTACTGCCTGTTGCAATTTCATAGCGTAGCCATATCTTTCGCCATTGCTTCCAGCTAGTAGCTAAATTATCGCCCATTGTCAACGGCTTCGGTGGGGGCAAATTTGCTTGTGGTGGAGGTACCGCCACCCTTTGCCCGGATGTACTGTCACTCTCGGGCCTGTCTACCTCCGACATGACTGCTGATTTAGCTTCTTGCTTGCCTCTTAGCGTTATGAAAGTTCACAGTACCTGGCTTGAATCGCCACTAGCACAATGCACAACGCATTACCGCCCAGAGCTGTCAGATGACGTCAGCGCGTCCACTTCTTCCCGCTCGAACAGTCCAAGTTGTTTCATAAGCTCGATGTAGTCGGCTCAAGTCTAATTTTTTCAGCCTATGTACTCCGTTGCGATTATCCTCGTTACGCTCAGTCGATGTTATAGTTGTTTACAGACACCATTTCGTACCAGCTTTTGACACCATGTCGCGGTTTGTTATACATATTCTCATTATAAAAACGCGTTGACTAAAAACAAATCGACTTTATTAGGAGCACATTTTACTACACACCAAGCATTCTCATTTGTCAAGCCGTGCCGGCATGCATATCATTAATGTGGCGAGTTCAATGGTAAATAATAAGATAGTGTCGTCATCTAGCGATTAACTGTTAAGTATTAGGCAAAAAAATTCGCCCCGCTCTTCGTCTCTGGGGCGAAAGTCCCATACGGCATTTGCTAAAGCATGGTTTTGGCAGTTCCGTAGCCATTTGGCTACGGAACTAATAACTTAAGTTTTAAAACCGATACGCACTAACCGTTTCACATGTGTATTCTGTGACATACAACCGACAATTGGGCGTCAAGAAACTGAAGAAATGTGCTCCAACTAATTACTTATGAGTACTTTTATCGGTGACATAGAAAACATTTCACAATTAGCCGCCATACTGTGCACGTGATGTTGCCTTTGGGTCACAAGATCAAACGCGATTTCGTGTAGAATGAGGCCAGAATGGGCCAGCAGCACAGAAATAAATAAAACACCCGTTAGTAAGTTAATAGTTTATAGGGGCATTATTAATGATGTAACTCTATGGCCAGCAGACGGCAATTCTTAGCGTGACCTTATATAGATCTATGGAAATCCCGCATGCTTTTCTCGCTCACAACAACATCCGGTTATATACAAACCTTGACAAGCACATGCGTTCTGACAAAAAGGTAATAATTTCACACTTTTACATGGTTATTGTCAGGTAACTTTAGTGATATACATATAAGAATGCATACAGACACGAAAGACGTGTTTATTGCTCTGTTTAAGGCGTTTTTGTAAGGTTTCACGTTTCATGAAAATACTTACGCTTTTGATCAACGAGATCTTCGCCTCTACTACAGTAAAAGCCAGATAGAAAAAAAATTGTAGGGCGATTGACTTTGCCTAGTTAAGTATAAGCGTTCCGTCACAACCAGTCAAAACACGAGAACGTGGCATCTAGGTTTGCATAGTATTGTTAAAGGTCCCATTTGTATATTTTGCTAATGTTTGCTCAAAGCTTCTTTTAGATTTTCTAATTTCTCTCGTAGCTGCATTAAGTGCCTCTTTGTAATGCCACTGTCGACTGTTCCTAAGACGGTAAACCTTACCTGCAGGCAAGTTCTGTCTGTTGAGATACCTTCAAAACAACTGAAGACGACTGTCGTTTGTTGGCTGTGTCTCCGGTTCACTCCATTCTTCAGAGGTGGCGTTATTTCAATGTTGCTTCCGAATATGATGAAATAAGTTAAAAAAAGGTAAAGTCATCGCCCAGGCATTTCGCCTTAGGAAGCCATGAAGGCTTATATGGCCAGTGCTTAAACCTGGTTTCTGTAGTGCGAAGCAACTTAGAGTGCAGTTATACTGACTCTCCTGGACGGGACACTAGTCCATCGCAGGTACCTTCCAAACAGTGTTTGTACTCATTTGCAGCTGAGTAGACTGAGGCAAAGTAGGGTAAACGAAATTGCCTAAGCTTCGAAAACGAACCGTGCCCAGTGTGGGTCTTGAACTCACAACCCTCGAATTTAGAGTCCAACACCACTAGGCCACGGCTGATGAAATAGGACAGTTTAATTAAGTAGCTATACACGGGAATGTGGCATTCCATTCTATTATTGTGTTCGTTCTCTGCTCAGTATTTCACATTGATTGTTGCTGTTCATTAGAAACAGTCGTAAACCCATGCTACCTTTTGTGAAAATCGGATTTGCCATCGTGGCTTATGCCTTTTAGTGTCACTGTCAATCGTGGTTTATAGTCGTGTCCTTTTTATTAAATGGCAAACGAACGTGAACTACAGCGGGATAACGAGTTTGCGTTGTTGGTTTGATTTGTGTTGGTCATAATTAATACTTTTTAATGTTAATCTAAAACGAAGAAAGGCTAAGGCGTACCAAAATTATGACTATTTGCAGTGCCAGTAGTGGCGACGTCTACCGGAGTAGATCGAGTAGGCCTACCTCGTTGCAATACTTCAGTACTTATTTCAAGTAATTGGCAAGTAACAATCCGAAGTACTTTTTTTACAGAGTTTTTTCTTGTAATGACCAGTGGCGCGTCTAGGATCTCGCAAGGGGGGCTAACCTATTCACCCATTAGTCAAACAAATCTAGAGTAGCATGGCGCATAACGCAAGTTTTGGGGCATAAAGCCCATCCTCTAACTAGTTTCATAGCGCGAAAATAAGAATTTCGAGATCGCCAAATGAAGCCACGTACAGTTCTTCACATTTGGTTAGAATACGGTGGCAGAAAACGAAATTCATGCGATATTTTTGTTTACGTCAAACTTTTGATTATATAAATTGTAAAAATGGTGAGTAGACGATTTGATAAGTTCCGCCTGCGTATGACAGTTTATAATAAACATGTACACTATAACGAACTTGTTGAATTTCAGAGAAAAGGAGCTAATTAATTAACTATTTCAGTCACAGCTCTTAATAAAATTATAACAACAAATATTACTATGATGTGACGCAAGGTTTCGCTATACTGAAGTGTACCAATAATACCATCACTTTGGTAATGCGAAATAAGTAAACTAATAATTAAATGAGGCTGATTAATGCATAACGCCCAGGGGCCGGCGTTTTGCCCCACCCCTGGGGCAAACCGCCCATTTTCAGGACCTCTGCTAAAATGGCTATAACTTGTTTCTGTGATATTGAACATCGAAAATGTCAACACAAGATTTTCAGATAATAAACTAGGTGACACATCCAATATATCAGAGATATATCTAAAAGGTTTTCCCATGAGTCGATTTTCCGAAAAAAGTAGGCGTATTGCCCCACCCTACTCTAAGCCAGAGGGGGCATGTCCCAACCCCCCCAAATACGTCACTGGTAACGAAGTTGTTTTATTGATAAAGTCGCTGCTTTTTACCTCGTTACAATTTTCGTTTTTTTGCGTTAGGATCTCGCAGACATTTAAAAAAACATACTTGTGGCTGTTTACAAGTTAGGGCCAGATCAAAAGCTATTATCCGTATGTGTGCCAAGACGCGATAATGTATAAAGAGGTCGGATGACAGTTTTCGAGCGGTTCTATTTGAATTACGAGTCTACGTGCGGACGCCTCTTTAGTGCCGCTGGGCGCCGCGTGTCTTCACGGCAGCAAAGGCCCGCATCGATGAGAGACGCGCGCACACGTCGAACGTAGTATAGGTCTTGCGTAGTTTGTACAGTGGTCCTATATATGCACTTCCAAAATACAGGCAACACAATGAAGACGTTTTGAGGGGTGGTGGCAGGGGTCTCAACCTCACCCACCACCCCATGTTTTGGGGCCAATATCCCAGCTCCCACCAATTGCTGAGGGTCCACCTCCCACCAACCCCACCTGCCGCCTATTTTTGAAGTCAACCTCCCGCCACTTTTAGGACCAGCCTCCCACTTTCTGCTACCCCTCGTTTTTGTATCACTGTAACTTACGAACGTCGAATTGTTTTTGGAAGAAAAGGAGGAAATGTTTATTACGAAAGAGCACGAATATGTTTACTGCGACACGGGTTCCCTAACGTCCCTACAAATGTAGCTCTGTTGGGACAGTGTTGGACAAGTAAGAAGTACTTGGGGCGTCGGCGTTGTCGTTTATCACACGAGACTCTCGATGAGAGAACCCTGGTTCGAATCCTGTTGCTGCCGTTTCGAAGATTTAGCCATTTTCACCCAATGTTGCCACAATTCTCTCAGCTGTACAAATAAATACTTTTATTTATAAACAGAGGTAGATATGTGAACGACTGGTCTCCGTGCAGTAATTTCAGCACGAAATGAAATAGCAGGTCCTAGTCTTAGGCTATGCTGTTTGAGAAGGTCGTGGAAGAAATTTTGTAAAAAATAACGACAAACAAACCCTAGTGTGAGTGGCCTGGATGGGAAGATAAGTCAAAGACGGTGTAATCAGTTAGACATTTTATTGTCGTGGATTTATTTGATTGAGATCTACAGACTTGATCGTGATGGCCAATCTTATGGAGTGCTTTTCGTGAAGTTTCCAGAAACGGTGGTACTCTAAGAGATCTTCGCTGTCATGCTGTAAATAAAAACATGCAAAAGTAAACTTGTAACTGTATATAAACTTCAGAACATGTTGTCATTTACTACATTTGGAAACAAATTATAATATAGAAGAACAGTTGTACCATTCCAATGTTCAACTGATAACAGAAGGCAATTGTTGTTTCATTACCAAAGTTATTCCAACCAGAGCCCTGTCGAAGGTTCATGCCATTCTGCGCCATATAAAGCGACAGATTGAACCTTCAAATAATTATCCAGAGAAATCGAGGATGACAATGTTTTCAGCTGAACACACTAGTTATAAGTGATAACTTCTCCCTCAACCCACGTCGCTCCCACTGGAGCATAAGGCGCAGTGGGCAACTTAGATTGATCTAACTACTCGCAGGAAAAAATAAAAGACTTGTTGGATATGACCAATCAAAATACGAGAATGTGCTGTCTAGGTTTGTGTGGTGTTGTCAACGGTCCGGTTTGTGTCGGGCATTATATATACCGAGTCGTTCTTCCCGTTAACAATGTCGGCGAACTGTGCTTCTATACTATAAAATTATATAAAGTAGTTTGTGGTTGTGTCTCTCTGTTCTCTCTAATCTCTAAGTCAAAACTACCCTCGATGTGGGGATATTATGAAGGAACCTATGTAGACGCTTGCATGCATTACGTATCCCGGAACAAATGTAGTTCGCAGTTACGTACAACTGTTTGCGACGTTATGCGTATTTTCTACGATTGTTCAAAGTTACGTGATCTACGTCAAACGTCCACAAGAATTCCTTCGCACGTTACGAACGCTTCGTGAAACGGACAGTTGTACGATTTTTTTTGGGGGTGGTGAAGTTGTATCGATCATTGCCACTGCCCTACCAAAACTGCAAGGACTCATAAGCTCTTACAATGGCGGCAACGAAAATAAAGCTTTTACTACTACTACTATTACAACACCGGGTAACTCGGCTTGTTGTTGATAAACTAACCAATCGCACAGGGAAAGCGTATTTTATGATGTACTTACAGTTAGTCATATATTAGCAATAAGGTGCGGGCTCCTTGCATGTGGTGGAAACATACGAACAAGCCTTGACTTCGTCGTCCCATACCCTGCCCTGGGTACACCACACCAAAGTCTTTTGGCCATCCTCGCAAACGTCGTACTTCTCGCAGGAGTAGCAGTTCTGGTAGGAGCCGTTCTGGTGGCCTTCGCAGGTCTTGATTCCGCTTGATCCAGTCGGGCAGTCATCCCCTGGGATAATCAGACATTTAGAACCGCAGTATGCCTAGTGCACACGACGGATATATATATATAGACAAGGCGTGCACTTTCCTATGCTACACTGTTCTTGGCTACGGCAACCGCGAAACCATCCACATTTTGCATTTAAAAGAGTCTTTCCGCACCGCACCTCACGTCTTGGACATTTTGTATGCCATTAAACAGACTTAATGCTCGTAGCATGATGAAGTTAAAGTATCTTGATAGAATAATGCAATTTTTTTTTACTTCATTTGAAAGTAGTCACTCTCACAGACAAACGAAAGAAACAAATTATCTACCGATTGTATAAATGTTTCAGTGTGAATGTCTAAACACAAAATTGACAAATATGTAATAAGGGCAGGTTACTCGTAGGTCCTTGCTTAGGATGGCAATCTTTTTAAATCTTCAAAAGCCAAGTTTTGCATTTCGACTGCCTTTGCCAGCTATTGGTTGTGTTAACTTCAGGGAAGAGAGCGACTTACCGAAAGCACTGGCCACGAGGGCGACGAGAAGAACGGCGACAAATAGTTTGTTCATCTTGTTAGCTCTGTGAAGATCAAGACAGCACATAAGTAGTTCAGTTTGTCTGTTCTAGGCTCCACTGGGCGTCTTCTACACATATTTGTTTTATTTGTTACCCGAAAAAATGAATTGTCGTTTGGAAGGTTTGACAGTTCATCTATGAAACTGGTCAAGTTTGCATAACCAAATATATTAGCTTACTACATAATGTTTTAAAATGCAACGTTCGACATAGATCATGGTACCCTTACCTGCAGTCTGGTGCGACTCCGTCGAAACAACTGAAGACGACTCAGCCTGTCTCCTGTATTATACTATCTGATGTTGTTGTTTTTTGGCGGTGACTCCGGTTCATCCCATTTTTCAGAGGTGGCATCGTTTCATGTTAGACTTTAACGTTGCCTCCGTATATGATGAAATAGGCCGACTTAATTATCTACGGGAATATGGCATTCTATTCCATTCTTGTTTTCTTGCTGTTCAGTATTTCAAATTCACAATTACTGTTCGTTTGAAACAGTCGCCAACTCATGCTACCTTTCATGAAAATCAGATTTGCCATCGCATCAGTAACAAAAACGAATTCCACTTGCTCAAAGCCCCGGCGCGTTGTAACTTAATCAGCTACTTTTTACCAAAACATCAACATTACTCAAAATCATGAAAGCGGAAAAACCTGGTTTTGCGTTGCTTGTGCGTCACTAACATAAGTGACCGTTTCATTAAAAAATAAGATTTGTGTTGGTCGTAACTAATATTTTTTGGTAAAAAACGAAGTAAGTTTTAGGCGTAGGGCCAACTTCCAAAACGAGGTGTGTGAATTTATGACTACACTTCGGCCATATCAATTTGATTTTGTTAAGCGGCCAATTCTAAATATCTGCTCGTATAATGTAATAAAAGTCACATTCCCTTTCATTGTAACATTTCATGTCGTATTGTACCTTCTAAGACGTATTAGGTCTACGCATCTGTTTTGGTTTTAAACCACCATCGCGTATTCTGAATTGTCTTAATTATATGACAGCTGACTTTCAGTTCAATGAGTTAAACATATACGAATAACACAATTTTCTGTCAATATCGTACAACAACAAAATAAATATCAGTCAACAAATTAATGTGGCCATCGTCTACCTGTAGAGGTTACCCGTTTACCGCAATAGAGTTTCCCCACAGTAATAACGTATGGAACATTTGCTTTTTCAGATGTTGCGTCAGAACGCACAAGACAAACTGCCAAACAAGTTAGTGCAGTTAGAAAAAGACTTTAAAGGTTTTAGAACTTGCAAAACTGTTGGCAGCTATAACTTGATAAATAGATTTTTTTAGGAATTACCTTTGAGCAATATATTTCTCAATTGTTCCGTTGCAGTTTTTATCACATTCGCGATGTTCGCCATATCCACCGATATTTGCCTCTTTCTGTTGCGAAAACTATTGCAACTGCTCTTGTTAGCAGAAGGCTTGACTATTGCAATTCCTATATTATAATATTGCTCTCAATGATATCATGTATATTCTGACAACGGGTTTCTCTAATGTGAATTGACAATGACACGAGTTCGCGGGAAAAAATCGCACGGTATTATGACGTAGGTTGAGACGTCGAAAACGTTTTTATGCGAATAGGCGGCGGGAGGACTCCTGGGCAGCGAGTGAAATATAGCGCTTCGCAAAGGTAGCAAGTACGGCAGCTTCATGTGTTTGCAGCAACGTTTGGCAATATTCGACAGCGTGTCTCGTTATGATTCCGTTGTAACAAGGGAGGTACTATAGACAGTGTAGTACAAGTAGTACAACACGTTTAATGTAACTTCTTATTACTACCAAGACATGTGTTTACTTTATGCTTAAAATTGCCCATAAACGGGGATTAACGTAGCTATTGGTGTTTAGTAGTCACTGTCGTAGTAGAAGTTCTGGTACCAGCCACATCATTATTAACCACAGTATATCGCAAAAATTCATAGGGAAATTTTTCAGAGGTGGCATCATTTCATGTCAGACTTTAACGTTGCCTCCGTATATGATGAAATAGGCCGGCTTAATTATCTACGGGAATATGGCATTCTATTCCATTCTTGTCTTCATGCCCTGTTCAGTATTTCAAATTCATAATTACTGTTCGTTTGAAACTGTCGCCAACTCATGCTACCTTTCATGAAAATCAGATTTGCCATCGCATCAGTAACAAAAACTAATTCCACTGCCTCAACACCCCGGCGCATTGTAACTTAATCAGCTACTTTTTACCCAAACATATACTAAAAATTACGAAAGCGGAAAAAAAACTGGTTTTGCGTTGCTTGTGCGTCGTGGAATAATTAATCACTAACATAAGTGACCGTTTCATTAAAAAATAAGATTTGTGTTGGTCATAGCTAATATTTTTTTGTTAAAAAACGAAGTTTTAGGCGTAGGGCCAACTTCCAAAACGAAGTGTGTCAACTTATTACTACACTTCGGCCACATCAATTTGATTTTGTTAAGCGGCCAAATCTAAATATCTGCTGGTATAATGTAGTAAAAGTCACATTACCTTTCATTGTAATATTTTATGTCGTATTGTACCTTCTAAGACGTATTAGGTTTTAAACCACCATCGCGTATTCTGAATTGTATTAATTGTGCGACAGCTGACATTCAGTTCAATGAGTTAAACATATACGAATAACACAATTAATTGTGCGACAGCTAACATTCAGTTCAATGAGTTAAACATATACAAATAACACAATTAATTGTGCGACAGCTGACATTCAGTTCAATGAGTTAAACATATACGAATAACACAATTTTCTGTCAATATCGTACAACAACAAAATAAATATCAGTCAACAAATTAATGTGGCCATCGTCTACCTGTAGAGGTTAGCCGTTTACCGCAATAAAGTTTCCCCACAGTAATAACGTATGGAACATTTGCTTTTTCATATGTTGCGTCAGAACGCACAAGACAAACTGCCAAACAAGTTAGTGCAGTTAGAAAAAGACTTTAAAGGTTTTAGAACTTGCAAAACTGTTGGCAGCTATAACTTGATAAATAGGTTTTTTCTTCTGTAAAAAACTGTCTGAATGCAACAAAAACCGGAAGAGTGCGCATGTGTGCATGCGAATGCACGTTACGAACTGGTATTCACCTATCCTGGACCAGAATTTTACACCGACAGCCTCAGCACGGAATTTAGGAATTACCTTTGAGCAGCATATTTCTCAATTGTGCCGTTGCTGTTTTTATCACATTCGTGATTTTCGCCATATCCACCGATATTTGCCTCTTTCAGTTGCGAAAACTATTGCAACTGCTCATGTTAGCAGAAGGCTTGACTATTGCAATTCCCTATATCATAATATTGCACTCAAGGATATCATGTAACTGACAACGGTTTTCTCTAATCTGAATTTACAATGACACGAGTTCGCGGGAAAAAATCGCACGGTATTATGACGTAGGTTGAGACGTCGAAAACGTTTTTCTACGAATAGGCGGCGGCACGACCAGCATGGTAGGAGGACATATCCATCGGTTCGCCACGGGTGATGGGCCACTACGGGGCAGCGAGTGAAATCTAGCGCCTCGCAAAGGTAGCAAGTACGCCAGCTTCATGTGTTTGCAGCAACGTTTGGCAATATTCGTCAGCGTGTCTCGTTATGATTCCGTTGTAACAAGGGAGATACTATAGACAGCGTAGTACAACACGTTTAATGTAATTTCTTATTACTACCAATACATGTGTTTACTTTATGCTTAAAATTGCCCATAAACGGGGATTAACGTAGCTATTGGTGTTTAGTAGTCACTGTCGTAGTAGAAGTTCTGGTACCAGCCACATCATTATTAACCACAGTACATCGCAAAAATGCATAGGGACATTTTAAAAGCATCTTGGCTTTCCGCGAGTTTAATATTGCATATGCACTGCCCCACCCACACAAACGAACAACCCACACAAACGAACACACCCACACGAACACACCCACACAAACGAACACACCCACACGAACACACCCACACAAACGAACACACCCACACAAACGAATCTACGGTGCTTCCGATTGTAAAAACGTCTGCATCACTCCGTGCCGCGATTTATTTTGCATACCCATATGGCGGCGGCCCATCGATATCCCTTTGGTCTATGCTGTCGAAGTGGGACACACAGTCTGGGTGTCCCACTTCACACGTAGCTGCCGTCTCAGTCGGCGCGCCGTTGTAGGGATGCAGCCGCCATGGGTTCTGGGGTGTCGTCTGAGTCGTCAGGCATGCGCAAGGTGAAGGCGGTGACGAACGTTGTGCGAGTAACGCACGACCTCCAAGAGCAAGTCAAGGATGCACAGGTTAAGGCTGCGCCGGTTAAGGGTGCGCCGGTTAAGGGTGCGCCGGTTAATGATGCGTCGGGGGCCTCCGGAGAGCGCCGAAAGAGATACAGCTCCCTGACCAGATTCCTTCGCGATCGAAAGTGAGTATGCGGCAAGCTGTTTAAGATATCGCTCGGGCCTCGTTTGCATGCTTAACGTCATCTATGAAATTGTCAGTCACAAAACGGGTCGCTTCGTGACATTTTGCTGAAATCGTCTCGTTGAAAATGCCCCGTTTCGCCCATTGTCCCAATTCAACGGAGCAGAGTTATTATGTATTATTTTAGGTATTTCAGTTATATACCCTGTATATGTCCATTCACATGTTGATTAAAATACTATTATTTTTAATAATGGAAGAAATATTAAAATAATACAAATCACTCACGCACCCACCCACCCATTCACGCACCCACTCATTCATGTACGCACAATTCTGACTCGTCTCATATCTACATAGGCCCGTTTTATTATTTAGCACAATGTCAACACTTTTTCACCGTGACATTAGCGACATCAGTTGCTGTGACAAATAATTATTATTATATTCGACTGCGTGACATGATAACTGACAGGTGTCGTGCTTAAATTTGTCCGCCGTCACATATTATCCGCTTGGTGTATCTACGCAGGTAGTTCACAGTTCACATCAATTTATTAATCACGTAAACATATTATAGTTACAATAATAGGTACTGTATATAATAACAATGAATTACAACAGAGAGTGTAAAACACTCGAAATAATGGACGAATTTCTAATTTCCGCCGTAAAATAGCTTCCTCTCCATATACATACGCAAAAGCAGCATTTTCTGTCGTGAGCTATTTTCCCCATGCACACACGTTGGTGCAGCTAATTATTAATCATATATATATATATTATATATATATATACATACATAATTATTATATATATATATACATAATTATATATATATATATATATACATACATACATGCATGCGTGCATGCATCCATACTTACATACATACATACATACATACATACATACATACATACATACATACATATCCATGCGCAGATACACCAAGCGGATAATATTTAACCGCGGACACATTTTTTGCACGAAAACGGTTTTGTGACAGGATCTCAAAAAAACAACGCACTGGCCGCAATGCAAAGGACACGCGCTACAATACCTGACATAAAGCATATCGTTGATGTCAACACAGAAGAAGAAAATTCGGTAGGCCTTGTCTAAAATATCTAAATCCTGTCAAGGTGGTGTTGTCTTTCACTAAGCAAATACACGGGGAGTTGTGACTAAATAGAGAAATAGTCAGCTCGTTTAGTATTTTGAAATGCAGTTGTTTGAGAGATCTATGCTTGAATGGAATGTTCCCGTGCAGAAAAAAATGGATGTGCATGTTTAAATTGCATTAAACACTTATCTAAAAATGCAGTATCTATAATATATTAATATTATGTAGTCCATAAAGTTATACTCCGGTTAAACCTTTAATAACAACAACAATCCTGTCTTGTCCCCTGTCTAGCCCTTATGCTCTGTCCACATGTCTTGTCCTGTCTTGTCCCCTGTCTAGTCCTTATGCTCTGTCCACATGTCTTGTCCTGTCTTGTCCCCAGTCTAGTCCTTATGCTATGTCCACATGTCTTGTCCTGTCTTGCCCTCCTGTCTAGTCCTTATGCTCTGTCCACATGTATTGTCCTGTCTTGCCCTCCTGTCTAGTCCTTATGCTCTGTCCACATGTTTTGTCCTGTCTTGTCCTCCTGTCTAGTCCTTATGCTCTGTCCACATGTCTTGTCCTGTCTTGCCCTCCTGTCTAGTCCTTATGCTCTGTCCACATGTCTTGTCCTGTCTTGCCCTCCTGTCTAGTCCTTATGCTCTGTCCACATGTCTTGTCCTGTCTTGCCCTCCTGTCTAGTCCTTATGCTCTGTCCACATGTCTTGTCCTGTCTTGTCCTCCTGTCTAGTCCTTATGCTCTGTCCACATGTATTGTCCTGTCTTGCCCTCCTGTCTAGTCCTTATGCTCTGTCCACATGTCTTGTCCTGTCTTGCCCTCCTGTTTAGTCCTTATGCTCTGTCCACATGTCTTGTCCTGTCTAGTCCTTATGCTCTGTCCACATGTCTTGTCCTGTCTTGTCCTCCTGTCTAGTCCTTATGCTCTGTCCACATGTCTTGTCATGTTTTGTCTTCCTGTCTAGTCCTTATGCTCTGTCCACATGTCTTGTCCTGTCTTGCCCTCCTGTCTAGTCATTATGCTCTGTCCACATGTCTTGTCCTGTCTAGTCCTTATGCTCTGTCCACATGTCTTGTCCTGTCTTGCCCTCCTGTCTAGTCCTTATGCTCTGTCCACATGTCTTGTCCTGTCTTGTCCTCCTGTCTAGTCCTTATGCTCTGTCCACATGTCTTGTCCTGTCTTGCCCTCCAGTCTAGTCCTTATGCTCTGTCCACATGTCTTGTCCTGTCTTGTCCTCCTGTCTAGGCCTTATGCTCTGTCCACATGTCTTGTCCTGTCTTGCCCTCCTGTCTAGTCCTTATGCTCTGTCCACATGTCTTGTCCTCCTGTCTAGTCCTTATGCTCTGTCCACATGTCTTGTCCTGTCTTGTCCTCCTGTCTAGTCCTTATGCTCTGTCCACATGTCTTGTTCTGTCTTGTCCTCCTGTCTTAGTCATTATGCTCTGTCCACATGTCTTGTCCTCCTGTCTAGTCCTTATGCTCTGTCCACATGTCTTGTCCTCCTGTCTAGTCCTTATGCTCTGTCCACATGTCTTGTCCTCCTGTCTAGTCCTTATGCTCTGTCCACATGTCTTGTCCTGTCTTGTCCTCCTGTCTAGTTCTTATGCTCTGTCCACATGTCTTGTCCTCCTGTCTAGTCCTTATGCTCTGTCCACATGTCTTGTCCTGTCTTGTCCTCCTGTCTAGTCCTTATGCTCTGTCCACATGTCTTGTCCTCCTGTCTAGTCCTTATGCTCTGTCCACATGTCTTGTCCTGTCTAGTCCTTATGCTTTGTCCACATGTCTTGTCCTGTCTTGTCCTCCTGTCTAGTCCTTATGCTCTGTTCACATGTCTTGTCCTGTCTTGTCCTCCTGTCTAGTCCTTATGCTCTGTCCACATGTCTTGACCTGTCTTGTCCTCCTGTCTAGTCCTTATGCTCTGTCCACATGTCTTGTCCTTCTGTCTAGTCCTTATGCTCTGTCCACATGTCTTGTCCTGTCTTGTCCTCCTGTCTAGTCCTTATGCTCTGTCCACATGTCTTGTCATGTCTTGTCCTCCTGTCTAGTCCTTATGCTCTGTCCACATGTCTTGTCCTGTCTTGTCCTCCTGTCTAGTTCTTATGCTTTGTCCACATGTCTTGTCCTGTCTAGTCCTTATGCTCTGTCCACATGTCTTGTCCTGTCTTGTCCTCCTGTCTAGTCCTTATGCTCTGTCCACATGTCTTGTCATGTTTTGTCTTCCTGTCTAGTCCTTATGCTCTGTCCACATGTCTTGTCCTGTCTTGCCCTCCTGTCTAGTCCTTATGCTCTGTCCACATGTCTTGTCCTGTCTAGTCCTTATGCTCTGTCCACATGTCTTGTCCTGTCTTGCCCTCCTGTCTAGTCCTTATGCTCTGTCCACATGTCTTGTCCTGTCTTGTCCTCCTGTCTAGTCCTTATGCTCTGTCCACATGTCTTGTCCTGTCTTGCCCTCCTGTCTAGTCCTTATGCTCTGTCCACATGTCTTGTCCTGTCTTGTCCTCCTGTCTAGTCCTTATGCTCTGTCCACATGTCTTGTTCTGTCTTGTCCTCCTGTCTTAGTCATTATGCTCTGTCCACATGTCTTGTCCTCCTGTCTAGTCCTTATGCTCTGTCCACATGTCTTGTCCTCCTGTCTAGTCCTTATGCTCTGTCCACATGTCTTGTCCTCCTGTCTAGTCCTTATGCTCTGTCCACATGTCTTGTCCTGTATTGTCCTCCTGTCTAGTTCTTATGCTCTGTCCACATGTCTTGTCATGTCTTGTCCTCCTGTCTAGTCCTTATGCTCTGTCCACATGTATTGTCCTGTCTTGTCCTCCTGTCTAGTCCTTATGCTCTGTCCACATGTCTTGTCCTCCTGTCTAGTCCTTATGCTCTGTCCACATGTCTTGTCCTGTCTTGTCCTCCTGTCTAGTCCTTATGTTCTGTCCACATGTCTTGTCCTGTCTTGTCCTCCTGTCTAGTCCTTATGCTCTGTCCACATGTCTTGTCCTGTCTTGTCCTCCTGTCTAGTCCTTATGCTCTGTCCACATGTCTTGTCCTGTCTTGTCCTCCTGTCTAGTCCTTATGCTCTGTCCACATGTCTTGTCCTCCTGTCTAGTCCTTATGCTCTGTCCACATGTCTTGTCCTGTCTTGTCCTCCTGTCTAGTCCTTATGCTCTGTCCACATGTCTTGACCTGTCTTGTCCTCCTGTCTAGTCCTTATGCTCTGTCCACATGTATTGTCCTGTCTTGTCCTCCTGTCTAGTCCTTATGCTCTGTCCACATGTCTTGTCCTGTCTTGTCCTCCTGTCTAGTCCTTATGCTCTGTCCACATGTCTTGTCATGTCTTGTCCTCCTGTCTAGTCCTTATGCTCTGTCCACATGTCTTGTCCTGTATTGTCCTCCTGTCTAGTTCTTATGCTTTGTCCACATGTCTTGTCCTGTCTAGTCCTTATGCTCTGTCCACATGTCATGTCCTGTCTTGTCCTCCTGTCTAGTCCTTATGCTCTGTCCACATGTCTTGTCCTGTCTTGTCCTCCTGTCTAGTCCTTATGCTCTGTCCACATGTCTTGTCCTGTCTTGCCCTCCTGTCTAGTCCTTATGCTTTGTCCACATGTCTTGTCCTGTCTTGTCCTCCTGTCTAGTTCTTATGCTTTGTCCACGTGTCTTTTCCTGTCGTGTCCTCCTCTCTTGTCCTCCTGCCTTATTACCCTGTCTTGTCCTCATGATGCATTGTCCATATGACTGGTCCTGTCTTGTTCTGCTCCCTTGTCCTGCTCCCTTGTCATCTTGTCTTGTTTCCCCGTATTGTGCTCATGCCTTGTCCTATCTTGTCCTCCTCCCTTGTCATATCCTCCCGCTGTCTTCCCCTCGTCCTTTCGTGCCTTACAATACAATACAATACAATACAATACAATACAAGGCAATACAATACAATAAAGAAGACTTCTACAGCGCCAAACTCCTCAGAAAACCGAGCTCAACAGCGCACTAATACCAAAGTGTTAGGCAAATCTTAATCCAAATTCAATTCCGAATCGTCAACAGTGCTGGTTGTGCGCTGAGGAGCTAAGGAGGATTGGCCAGGTCAAATAGGTAAATTTTTAGATGACGCCGAAATGTTGATATATCTTCACATGACTTAACACTGACAGGTGACGAGTTCTACAAAGTAGGTGCAGCAATTGAGAAAGCTCTAGTTCCAATGTTTGTCTTAATTCTGGGAATAAAAAGTAAATGCGAAGTAGATGATCGAAGCTGTCTAGCCTGTCTTGCGGGAGTGAGCAGCGAATGTAAATATGCCGGTTGCCCGGATGAAAGTGCTTGAAAGGTAACAGTGCAAATCTTGAAAATAATACGATGTCGAATCGTTTGCCAATGTAGCGATTTTAGAAGTGGTACCGAGTGTGAGAAACGGGGCGATTTAGTAACTACCCATGACAAGCAATTCTGCACACGCCGAAGTTTCATGATTTCCTTGAGAGCAATATTATGATATAGGGAATTGCAATAGTGAAGCCTACTGCTAACAAGAGCAGTTGAAATAGTTTTCGCAACAGAAAGAGGCAAATGTCGGTGGATACGGCGAAAATTACGAATGTGTTAAAAATAGCAACGGCACAATTGAGAATTATGCTGCTCAAGGGTAATTCCTAAATTCCGTGCTGAGGCTGTCGGTGTAAAATTCTGGTCCAGGATAGATATCGGGGGAAAAAACATTCAACTTTGTAACGCTGCCTCTGTGTATCAATGATGAGAATTTCTGTTTTATCCGTATTTATCTTTACTTTACTGTCATTCATCAAGTGGAAGTCCTGGAGACAATCCCTGAGCTGGATGAAAACCAGCTCAGTGCTGTGCTACATACACCATACCACTAAACATTCCTCCTTTTACCTCCAGCCGTGCCCTCCTCCCTTGTCCTTCTTTCGTGCCTTCCTCTTGTGTCCTCCTTTCGTGCCTTCCTCCTGTGTCCTCTTTCCGTGCCCCCTCCCTTGTCCTCCTTCCGTGCCCCTCCTCCCTTGTCCTCCTGCCGTACCCTCCTCCTGTCCTCCTTCCGTGCCCCTCGTCCCTTGTCCTTCTTTCCGTGCCCCTCCCTTGTCCTCCTGCCGTACCCTCCTCCCTTGTCCTTCTTTCCGTGCCCCCTCCCTTGTCCCCCTGCCGTGCCCTCCTCCTGTGTCCCCCTGTTGTGCTCTCCTCCCTTGTCCCCCTGCCGTGCCCTCCTCCTGTGTCCCCCTGTTGTGCTCTCCTCCCTTGTCCTCCTGCCGTGCCCTCCTCCCTTGCCTTATCGACACCGTGCACGATATCACTAGTGAACATACTTGATGACGTTGGAATTGAAACGCCAAATAAAATTCCTGAATTGGAATCGGTATTATGTTTTTTTTAATATTTGGAATTGGAACGGGTGAAAATGTAATTGGTTTCTCAATTACTTTCAATAACTTTTTCAACTGCATCATGTCACTTTTTTACTAAAATTATTTGCAACAAATAATCAATAAAATATAATGTGTTGCGTATATCACATTCGTTTGCTATTGTGTACCATGATATGCAGACATTAAATAAAGCTGCTCTAAAATATTTAATTTTTATTTTTTGATGCTTTGTTCACATACCGTTATTTCAATTTGGAATTGATAACTGGAATTGGTATATCGGAACTGAATTTGTTTAGGTCGAATTGGAATTAGCATGTTGTAATTGGTGTGGAATTGGAATTGATATAATGTAATTGATCCCAAGTATGTTAGCAGCGAACGTTGTTTCATTCAGCACCACGACGAAGTCGAGTTGAAGTGTCCTATGTGTAAGGATGTGACAATCTTCGACACACACGCATGTCGCGTGTGCGAACGCACCTTCCACCATGCGTGTCTTGAGAAGAGCGGGTTCTACGCTGAAGGTGAACTCGACGCTGTGACCAAGTTCGAATACACAGACAAGGGATGGAGTTGCTTCGAATGCGTAAGTAACATCCGTCACTTCCATACTGTCTGCACAAGAGATGCGCATTGTCATTCTTGTGATTATTCGGAGAAACCACCTTCGTGTTGCCCCTATTCGCGGGCGGTGGGGGCCCCGGGGGTGGGGGCCCCGGACCGCCGGCGCAGTGAATGATGCAGCAGTGAGAGAAATTTTGCACCAAACCGTCTACACTTCGCTGGAATGTACACGAGTCGCAATGCGGTCCGTGCGTGTGTGCGTGCGTGTGCATGCAATGGTCTGGGGTCAATGCAGACACACAATTTACCTGTTTTATTTGTTGTGACAAGTACGTTGCTGACCCACGGAGTTGGCTGGTCTACTGGTGCGATCACCTTGTGTTCTACCATTCGCTTTAACTCGGCCTTCGGTGGTTTCTTCAGCGCTTCGCCGACTCTGCCAGTCGGCGATATTGTTGGCGTCACATTTGTGTCAACTGAGATGTGTGCTTCTCCGGGTAGGCAACCGAGTTCACTGCCAAACACATCTTGGAACTGTGTCAGAGGGTCTAGTTGGTTTGCTACCATGGCCACTTAGAGAAAGTTTTCTCTGTCGAGAGTAATGATGTGCATTTGTTGTGCGGCACGATTTCCAATCAAAGGTATGAAGTCTTCCTGCTCCACTAAAACGAATGGCACATTGTAAGTTTGATGTGTCGTTCAATTCCCCAGAATTAGTCTGCACTCTCCAGTTGGGGTCACTGTTGAATTGTTCCACATCGTCAACGTTTTCGTCGTTGGCGTCATTGGGATGTCTGCAATCAGTTGATATAAGATTAACTGATGCACCAGATTCAACCTGGAACACAATTATCTTATGCTTGATGGTAAAAGCGACGCAAATGCGGTCTCTTGTTCAGTCGACCGCGTGGACTGGTCGTCCATGTTCTTGTACACCGGTCACGAAATGTGGATTTCTGTCATCCAAGGTTGTGTCTGATTCCTCTGATTGGCGGTCGACTGTATGTACCCTCCTCGTGTTTTTCGATAGGCACATCTTAGCGAAATGGTTCCTCCTACCACATTTTGAACACCGTTCACCCCATGCTGGACACTTCTCTTTCTTTCTGGCATGATCTCTGCCGCAGTATTTGCAGGTGATTATACCACTGGCACGTACGTCGTTCGCTTACCGACGTCGGTTCATTGTTGCAGGTCTGGACGTGTAAGTTCGGTCTCTTCTGGACGTCATGCCGTGCACGTCATCGGGTGGAGTGTTAGCGGGTGACAGCGAGGTCATTCTCTCGTCACCTCTGCAGATGTGTATGCACGATTTCTTCGTTAGCTTATCTGCCGCCAGCAATCTCTTTCTGGTCGCTTTGCTGACAACTCCCAGGACAATTCTGTCTCTATCAGGCTGTCTTCCAGCTCTTTGAAGTTACACGTCTTAGCGAGATTGTGGAGCGTTGCTACGTATGAGTCAAACTTCTCGCCTAGTTGTTGGTTTCTTGTAAAGAATAGGTATCGTTCGTATGTTTCATTTGTTCCTCCCAGGCAGTAGTCATCGAGAGCCTCAATTGTGTTGTCTACACAAAGTCGTTCATGTCGGGATGCAAGCGGCAATCCATCCAGTACCTCCATGGCCTGTTCCCCCAGGCAGGAGTTGAGTGTGGCAGCCCGCACTTCTGCTGGTTGATACTTCATGTAAGAAGCTATTTCGTAGTTTGCCCATGCCATTTTAAAGCGTTTCCAGTTCTTGGCGAGTTGACCTGCGTCCATTATCAGTTTGGTTGGGAAAGGAACATTATGTAGGACCGTTGGCATTGCTGCGATGCTACTCATACTGATGGCGCGCACTAGCGGTACTTCGCCCTCGCCGGCGTGCGAGCCGCTGGCTTCGTTGTCCGGGTCTGACATGTTTTATCGCTCACTGCCCCTGGTGTTTCATCGACAAACTGTCGTATTGCGGTGATACTTACGTATTGTTTAGTATATAACATTCTGTCAATATTTATTCGTGTTTCTCCACCGCTGTCGCCATGTTTTGTTATGTATTTATCTTGATAATATTATGACAAAGTCATTGATATTTGTAGCGAAACGCTTTAATGCCAAACTCTCTAAATCCCGGTACAGCCACTGGGGGCCTCCACGGTTAGACGCTACATGGATAATGTAACACTGCCAACCTACGAACATCCCAGAATTTAACATTCCATGGTAGCACACCCTGTCGGATTTATGGCACATGGATTGATGGAGGCAGAAATTATCGCACATGGATTAACCGACAGTCTAACAATGTCTGGCTGTCGAATATTTCCAAATATATGATGATTTCACAGGTAAATATATTGGGTGTATGGCATGTTTCAGTAAACCCACAAAACTAGAGCAAGCCGTGACAATCTGAACGATTTCTGAGCACAATTGAGAATTGACCTGTATTCCAAATGTAAACAAACTGATTGGAGTTAGACCGCAATTGTTTTTTCGTGCGTGCGTGTGCAGTGTGTGTGCGGTGTATGTGCAGTGTGTGTGCGTGCGTGCGTGCGTGCGTGCGTGCGTGCGTGCGTGCGTGCGTGCGTGCGTGCGTGCGTGTGGTGTGGTGTGGTGTGCGTGTGTGGTGTTCGGTATGTGTGCATTGTTTGTGTTTATATACAGCTGAATATGTTTATATACAGCTGAATATGTTATTAACATTGATGTCGATATGAACCACTGGTAATATGAGGATGTATTTCCCTACCTGGCTATAGGCCTGGCTGTTTTGTTAGACTTTGATGGACATCACACATTTAAGAGAGATGCAAGTTTGTGATGTTGACTAAAGTTGCTGAGAATGTCATTTACATGATGGCAGCGATTGTGAGGAAGTTTAAGATGTTTTGATGGTTCACTTTTCTTTTAATCAGACAAACGTTATCGTGTCTGTGTCATGCTAACCGAAAATGTGTCATGTCCGTCAACGTTGGTCGTTGCATCGGTGTATAAACCGAAACATGGTTTTCTTCGCTTGTATAGTAATTTCTCTGTGAACATCGTGTGTAATTTACTCGATTACTTTTCTAGATTATTTCGTTTTGGATGGCATTGGACAGCATTGCATTTTCCTCTGCGTTTCAGCCATTTGAAACATTAAAACCGTTTGTCCATTCTCCTTGTTGGTTATGCCAAGAGAAGTAATAAAGAAGTAATAAAAAAATCCTACACGTACAGGGAAATGGAAAAAACCTGCCGTTTGAAATGATACTTCATCAAGACATGAATACCAGTTGAACCTGTTTATTTGTGAACTACAACGTGCACAATTAGCTGAGCCCATGCTGGCTAAGTCCGAACCCAACCCCATTGCACATCGACGCTCCTTGCCGCTTATAGCCTAGCAAATAATTATTACTACATCCTCCTTATCCTACAAAACCTTTGATTAACGTTGATAATTGTCCATCCATAGTTCTTGGTAAAAGTCCACTTTAATTTAACTCTTTAATTTGAATCAATACTAATCTATCTGAGGACAAGGGTAGACTGTCCATTGCCTCGACCACCTGAAGGGATTATTATGCCCTCTGGCTGGCAGGTGGTTCTGATGGTGTGTCGCCTGGGATCAATGGTTCTTTGCTGTTCATGTCTTGCAGTTCTTGACATGCCACACAGCTTTTTGTCAGCTTCTCAATGTCTTCGTTGATTTTCGGCCAGTATACTGATTCACGCGCAAGCATTCTTGTTTTTTTTTCTCAATTCCTCTGTGACCTTGGTGTAGTTGTTTTAAGGTGTCACCGCGCCCGCTCTCGGGTATGAGCACTTGTTTGCCTTTGAACAAGATCCCATCTTCTATTCCGAGTTAATCGCGATATGACCAGAATGAGGGAAGAGCACGTGGTAGATCTCTCATCTTTTCTGGCCATCCCTGAAATATGATTTCTGCCAACGCATTTGCGTGTTTCATCGCGTAACGCTTTTTTGTTTCACAGGACTGAAGTTGACTAGATCGATTGACAGTTCATCTACCCTTACATCGACTCTTCTGTTTCTTCCACTTCCCTGTGCGGTCAGGGTCCCTTGACTGCCCCCTTGACTGCCGGCACATATTCTGCCAGTGACTTTTGTTTCCGCCTGCCTTGCATGTGTCTTTGTATGCTGGACATTGTCGGTATTTGTGGTAAAGGCCGCAATTTCCACAGTGTTTCATCGTCTTGATCTGGTCTATTTTGTGTGTTGAATCACGCAGGTTTTGCAGCTGTTGCGTACTTAAAGCTGCAGCCTCGTGCTTACGCCCTTCCTTTAGCACATCTTGTAGAGTCAGATTGTTTTCCTTCCCTAACAGATATCGACGGCAGGCTTCCATCCTCGTACCTGCGATGACAAGTTCAATTATTCTTTCTCTGCATCAGTGAATTCACACATATCTGCCTTTGTGCGAGTCCAGGGACTCATTTTCTGTCTGCCTGTATTGCATAAGGCTTAAGCGATGAATTCTGAAGAAACAGAAACCTTCAATTGCGTCTCAAAAAGTTGCCATGGATTTGCAGGTATCTTCTGATCTCTCCCTGAACTCCCTCCCTCAACACATTGTTAGTCTAAACAGCCTGGATGCATCTTAGAGTAACATTCAGTCATTTATTATCCAAGACATTAGCCGATGCAAAGAAATTACTGTATAATTACAAGTTATTATTTGTGTGTTCACCTATTTGTCTGTCTGCACCCTCAGCATGTTGAGGCAGTATTTTGGAAAAAGAAGAAGAATTAAGGTAAGCGTAAACGTGATGCGCACGTAATCTAGCGGCGCCACCAGGCGGAGATCCACATTCACGTGCGTGCACGCGAATGACGTCACAAACGTTACTAGTTAAACTCGTACAGCAGGTCGATGGCTGCCAGTCGTAAACGACTGCTCAATTTCAGCTGGATGAAAATCTGCGAAAAAGTCAAGCTAATGTTGGACAGATGAGTGCATACACTGTATAGGGTACTATGGGGCAGGATGAGGCATAGTTTTATTTTGAATTCATATTTATCTGTTAACAGAAGCAGCAATTAAACAACTATATTATGACCAGCACTGAGAGCAGTTTCGTTGAGAAAAAGCACGATTAACGTTAATAACTTTGGGGTGAATACCATCGGAGTCGATTCTCAAATAGTGCAGATTTAACCAGATAATGTGTAAAAACGCCGTACTGTTTGTTCGTCTACATTTAAAAATTACTACCAGTTGATACACACACACACACACACACACACACACACACACACACACACACACACACACACACACACACACACACACACACACACACACACACACACACACACACACACACACACACACACACACACACACACACACACACACACACACACACACACACACACACACACACACACACACACACACACACACACACACACACACTCACTCACTCACTCACACACACACACACACACACACACACACACACACACACACACACACACACACACCGCAGGACTTACAACGCTGTTAAGGAGCTCAGTCTTTGACAGGAAGAAGAAGAAAACCGTAGTCATCGCTCGATCTCTGCTTTTGAACTTCCACATTACAGAAAAACAATGAAACAATATTCATGTTATGCGTCAAACAATAATTAAGTACATGCAAGTAAAACAGCGGATCTGGGATTTCTCGCTAAGTTACCTTAATTTTATAACATGGGTACTGCTGTGGGCCTTTATTATATTAAATATAGTGTGCGTGCGGGCGGGCGTGCGTGCGGGCGTGCGTTATCAATTCGCGTTTTACGTCTTCCCCCATATTACCCTATTGCAATGTATGCAACATTTGCTTAAGCTTTGATGATATATTTCGGATATATTTGGAGTAAGGGAAGAAAGAAGAACGGAAGAAAAAGTAAATGAACGATGATGACGAAGTCGGACATATTGGCTGTCCACAGCGCGAAAATAAATGTTATATGTGCATTCATGTCACGCAGTCCCCCAGCCTGTCGACGAGGTAACGGTCAATGTCAATACAGAGAAGTTTTGTTTTGTTTTGTCTTTATGTTTTGTCAATTATTTGGTTGTTCCTTCCAACGTGATTCATGAATTAATGGATTGTCCCGGTTCCAGATCTCGCCTAAACTGGCGACAACGAGTAGGCAGGTGCCTATGATACCCCTGTCCTTGAGCAGATAATACGGTCTCTCGCCAATGTACACGAGCTTCTGTAATAGTTGTATTATTAAGAACACGGACAGGGATACAATTAGGCAATGATGTTGATTGACATGGACACAATTAGGCAATGAGGTTGATTGACAGGGACACAATTAGGAAATGGCGTTGAAGGACATGAACACAATAAGAAAATGAGGTAAAGGAACAGAAATGTAATCAGGGAATGACGTAGAAAGGCAAGGACAGAATTTGGAAATAAAATTGAAGAACAGTGACACGATTAGGAGATGACGAAAATATAACAGAGAAAGCTGAATTAGCTTAAAGGTGTTTAATAAAGGCGAAGCAAGGAGGTCGGACGTTGAATGCAGGAGAGCTGGACAAGAGATGGCGATCGGTGGGAATAAATGAGGAAATAACCAAGAAAAGGGTATATATATAGCAAGCAAAACTATATACGTACAGTATCGCAGTGTAATGATACGATGTAAACTATAATTTAAAAAACGTAGCAATTTAAGCAAATCTACGAGCAACTAATTAATAGTAGGCCTATCAAGTAATATAGAGTTAATTGAAGAATATGCATATCTGATAAGTAAATTGCTCGTGTGCATTGGGTTGAGGCCGGGGGACCACGTACCATGGCGTTGAATCTGGAATCGGGACATACATAGGGATTATTGTCCGTTGCGAGTGATAAAATGACTCGACATATAGATCTTACCCAACTGTAGCTTGGTTCAAAATGTATGGTTGGTCTTGGACTAACCAGGCATCAGTTATTCTTCTTACCGTGTCCGTCACACAAGATGTTGCCAATTTCGGGCGCATGCCTTTGTCTGACCCGTGACGCGTGCCTAGATGTTCCAGTGAACTCGGACCGTCCTGTGGTCGGCAATATTGGAGGTGGGACATTGTCTGATGTTTTGAAGCTTTTTCGCGACAGTAGTCGGCTAGTAGCAGACGCATGGCTGTGCAGTTGGTGCGTTGTGTCTGCCACTTGCCGTGATCTTTCTATAATGGTGCTAGCAACAGTCCGCCTGGTGGCGGCTAGCATCAGTTAATATTTGTAGATCACGACGCAAGAGAAGGCGCCAGGCTCTTCTAGATGTCGTGGTTTGCAGTTAATTTTTTCCGCCGATGGTCATGCTAACGGTTTACGTGATTATAAAAAGACTAGCCGATTTGCCCGGTGTTGCACGGGACAAAAGGCAGCCACTGCAAGAACTTATGACTCTTTGCACCACCCTGTCAACTTATGACTCTTTGCACCACCCTGTCAACTTATGACTCTTTGCACCACCCTGTCAACTTATGACTCTTTGCACCACCCTGTCAACTTATGACTCTTTGCACTACCCAGTCAACTTATGACTCTTTGCACCACCCTGTCAACTTATGACTCTTTGCACCACCCTGTCAACTTATGACTCTTTGCACTACCCAGTCAACTTATGACTCTGCACTACCCAGTCAACTTATGACTCTTTGCACGCCCCAGTCAACTTATGACTCTTTGCACGCCCCAGTCAACTTATGACTCTTTGCACGCCCCAATCAAGTTTTAGAAGAGCAATGCCACTGGCAATGACAACTTCACGCTCAAAAAATCTTGTACAACTGCCTGTTTCACGAAGCGTTCGGTGGACGTGCATCACGTAACAATGATAGGGTCACGCATATCGTTGTTAACAATTGTACTACCATTGTTCTCAGTAACGTAATCTACGTCAAACGTACACAATATCCCCACACCCGGGGAATCTGGAATTTCTTTTAATGTACGAACCCGGTCACGCATAAAAAATTTCAGCCACATACATGCAGGCAGGCAGGCAGGCAGGCAGGCAGGCAGGCAGGCAACTTTACTATGTAGATGAACTCATGAGACATTAAAAAACTGCAGTTGGCTAACTAGCAACATCTTGAACCAGTGGCTTATGTTGGATCTCGCAAAGGGGGTGGGGCAAACTTAGTCACCCATTAGTTTACCATGCTACCATGTAGAGGCATAACAGGTTACACATAAAAAAACTAAAGGGGAGATGGAACAAAAACTCCCCTTAAACATGCCACTGTTTTAGGTATTACAGTCTTGGTCTGACCCCCATGAAAGTGGCACCAAACTAATTGCACATCTAGGATCTCACAAAGGGTGGCCAAGCTTAATCTCACATTATATTACCCTGTAGTGGAGCAACAGGTAATATATGAAATCAATAAACAGTTTAAGCCAAAGGGGGGCCATAGCCCAGTACCCCCCCCAAATACACCACTGATTCTGACCACAACACTTTCTCCTACCTGTAAGAACTATTATCCAGTTGACAACCAACTCTTTGATTTTGTCACCCATCTTAATATTTTGTCACCCATCTTAATATTTTCATCTTGGTCTGCACAATGACCAGACATTTTAAAAATCATCAACAGTTTGAAAGATAAACCCGTATTTTTTGCCAAAAACTAAGTTTTTTTTGCACTTTACAAAAAACACAACATTTTAACAAATGCTCTGGTCATTGTGCAGTAGAACGTGTACTGAACATGTATTTGCAATAATTATAATCATATATATGCTCAATAAAGAATGGCAATGTTTCTAAATTTGCCAATATTTGCTAAAAAAAATGGCGGACATTTTGTTTGTTACCATGGAAATTGGGGGTCTGGCTGAAAAAAGTTCAATATATTTTTTAACTCAGTAAGACCTATTCTATATTTTTAGCAGAAAAAATTTCACGATTTGCACAACTTAAACAATTATCCTATCTACTGCCGTGTGTGGCCTTGAGGTACCACAATGTTTCGTGCATGGATTCTAGCCTTAAATAATGTGTCAGATTTTGCATAACAGTATTACCAGAAAATTGGCAAAACTATCAGTTCATGTGGCATAATATATTTATTGTAATGATGACTGCAATATTGTGATCATAGCACCTTGTCTACGATGAAAGAACTACTGTCATCATGGCAGTTGATGCATAATTGAGGCTATTCATATGTACATTTATCCAGTCCGGAAGTCTAAAAACTTCATTCATGATGTTAACTTCAGACGTCTCAAAATAACTGCACAAAGATAAAGGTCGAGGAACCTACAAGAATGTGGGAATACATCTTTCCGAAAGAGGACGAAGATGCTCCAGAGTACAGCATAGTAATTTCATTACAAGAATTTGTCATTTCTACATAAAACCTAGACGTTAGTGTTGAATACTTCATCTGTTGGGTCTGTGCTGTACGTTGTGTCTGAGTGGCGAGCTGCGTGTGCTTTCTTGGCTTGTACACGGTTCATGTATTTTACGCCATGTCGCAGTCGCACCATGCGTCGCAGCTGTAAAACGTAATTACTATGTACAATTCCTGTAATGCTATGAAAACAAATGCTTACTATCACCACAACTTTATCCAGAGACCCGTGCACCCATCATGTGGATGGTAAAAGTTTGTTTTGGACTGACAAGAATTTGAGAAGACGAGCACGACCTGTCTTTGACTTTGTATGATAAATCCTGTCATATCACTTAATTTGATGAGCTGTAAGTTGGGCATCATAAAAAGAATAGGATGTTTTCATATCAGGATGGAACAAGCTTGCTTAGTAGTTTGATCAGCTCTGACATCACGTGAGATTGTGAGTTCATATATATGTGTTTCACAGTATTTCCCATATGCAGCATTACACAGAGTGGCCATTTGTGCTATGTCCCATAGTGATAGGGAAATTTTTGGATTGGTAAAAATTTTATCCAGCATAAAGCCCTGACAACTGCTGTCATCATGAGTTATTTCAGTAATACGATAGAGACCACCCGCAATAACCAATGGAGTACAACATGTAATTCATGTGAATCTTTTGCCGTGAGATGAAACAATCGTGTATCTATGCAAATGCATGGTCAATCGCTCTCAAAGCTATTCAAATGCCATATCTGAGATATGGCATTTGAGAGAATATAAAGGGCAGAATACATTAAATCACTTGACATGGTTATAGTTAGTCAGACAAAAGTATTCATAGTTCCTGAGCACAACAATAACTACAGCCAGTTCTGCATAAGTTGATATCTTAAAAGTCCTTCCTCGATTAAATTTTTTGCTTGTTTCATTTTACAATAATTTCACGAAAAATCAAAAATACCTAGTATCAACTACGCCATGCTAGTGCATTTGTGCAAATGTGTTATTTAGTTTTGATGAAATTATCAGACAAACTATAAATAATTTTTTACTGGGTCCTATAATTTTTTTGCAAAAAGTGGCTAAAGTGGTTTCCGGCTTGATATATATACAGTCGCGCCTCGTTATCGCAGACCCCGATTTTCTGCCGCCAGGAGGAAATGCCAAATGGGCCTGCTTAAACCTACTTAGAATTGCTTTGACAATTCTCAAAAAACATTAGACGAACAATGTCAACGAATGAGTATCTACGTGTCGTTTGTTTTGTGCTGTCGCTGACATCAATCGCTGTTGCTGCGATGCTGGCTTCGCTTCAGCGGTTTGTAAATTGCAATAAAGATTTACAAATATGCCTCGTGTAAGAATGAGATAAACAGTCAAATGCCTAACCCGAGGTGCTACTGGTGTGTGTAAATACAAATTCATGATCCGCATATGAAACGAAATGTTAAGTGGTGCTTCATAAATTTATGCTTCGGTCGAGATCGGTTGAAAGACGAAGTGAAACAATTATTAATTCTATCTATTGTTGTTTTCTATATTTAATCAGCTTACATACTACATGTGTCAAATCACATATGTTTTCAGCTGCTCATATCCAGATTATTATTTTTTATTCATAGGCCTATTGGTCCAGTACATTATCATCATAGCAGATCTATTCCATAACGGTATACATACATATGTTATTCAGTTCAAGATTCAACAGGGTGTTACATTTTAAAATAATACACGCTGATGCTAGTTGACTCGTTTAATAAGCTCTATAAACTGCGTATTGGCGTATAAGACTGCAAGCACACAGTGGCTTCAACAGCGTTCCTGGACTTGGTGCAATGGGTGGCGATCGCAGCTGTTTAGTAGCTCCCTGGTGGCAGATATGGGAACAACTAACGTGCCTCGCGTACAACGCGGTCCGAAATCGTAGACCCCGACCACTGCGTTATAACGAGGCTCGACTGTACTATAGCGTAAAGCTATTGACTTAATTTCTGTGTAATGATTACTACACGAATGACACCAGAACTGCTGAAAATATGCAGCAGATTGAGGTAGCAGGAAAATACCAACCATGTTTGGAGATACGTAGTGCGGATTCTGATACAGAGTTGGTCCACCAAAACTGCCTTGGAAGATACGGATTGGATTCAGAACCATCCTGGGCCCTGTTAAACAGAATCAGATCAGCATTTTTTTTAGGTTCTACTAAGATGCACACCTGTAGAGGAATTGCATTGTGGTGTTTGCCAATGTGATATTTTACAAAAGCATGTTTGCCTGGTGGCTGCGTAAATAAAGAATTTTGGTTGAGTTAATATGATATTTGGATAACTGTAAAATAACAAATAATTGCGTGTTTATTTTGACAGTACAACGTACATGAATGGCAAGTTGAATAATATTTCTACAAGGGAGTGTCAACAACTGAAAACTCTTCTTGTAAACAAAATCCGTAAAATTAATTTCTGCTCAGACCATTGCACCCCCTTAAATGTTTTGTGTACAAAATAAAATTGTAGTGTATTCATAAGCCCAACAGATCTCACCAAAACATATACAGCAGCGATTTAATTTTTTAAATTTAATTCACAAGATTAAACACAATACACAGGCCATTAAGGACACATTTGAAACAAAACACAAATTAAAACAAAACCCATGGTTTTGGGGCTTTGGGCCAGTGGTTTACTCAGAATGTGTTCTAAAAGTGGGAGATTCCGGTCATTTCTCCGAATGACCGAGGGCCGACATGTTAACCAGCGCGACGGATAAGTGACGTATTAAGGGAGGCTGACACACACAGAACCAACGCAGTCTTAAACAAACATGTGATTTTCTCAGAAAGAGAACTAGTTTAGTAAACAAAGGCTAAAATATGTTACATAAGTTGAGTTTGGATGCATATGGTATGGCCATATCCTATTGGCAAATATAGGAATATGTGTATACAAACATATTTTCATTTGGTGAGCGAATATTGCCAGCACACCCGTGACGTAGGGTTACCTAACGGTATGGTGCGGCCCATGAAATTAAGATGTTGTGTGTTCAACAAGGTTTTCCAAATAAACCACTGGCGTGATATTTTTTATTGTAGTTATATGGTTATATTTTAGTAACTCTTATATGACGTTTGTTTCGCTTTAAATACCTCTAGTTTTTGTACTGCAATTTAATATACATCAACTTAATAGAGAAGGAAGTTATTAAATCTATTTAAGTCTTCTAAACTGACAAGTGACACAGTTCATGAGCCAAACAGGCACGTCATATCCATGAGTTAGAGAAGGTAAAACAAGTTTTCTGACTTAAGATGTATGTGGATGTATGTGGATGTATGTGGATGTATGTGGATGTATGTGGATGTATGTGGATGTATATAAGTTGCAGCTCACCTATTTCTGCCAATTCTCCATTCTCCTCCAGAATCTGGTAGTTGCGAAACCAAATCCTGTTGTCTGCGACTGAGAAAGTGAAGACGTGGTCAATGAAAGGTTGGCTCTTAGGGTGGTAGTTGGGTGTGCTGAACGTCTGTCAACAAATTTGGTCCATTAATTTATCATCCTCTGTGAGAATGAGTATTTGTTTCATAACCAATCTGCACTGTTCTTTTAATAATACTACTTTATGCTCCCCAGTTCAATAACCTTCTCTAACTTCGACAAAATATTTAATAAAAAACAATAATGTGAAGAATTTTTTTTTTAGAACACTGATGTATGCATCGATATCATATACAACAGAGAAAACAAGAGATTTTAGCATCCTGCCTGAAGGGCATGTGTCAGTCACTGCAATAGGTATATTTGATACAAACCCTGGAAACCTGACTTACCTGAATGAAAAGTTCCTTTAGTAAAGCCAAGTGTGGTTCGTCATCAAACTTCTACAGATACATAAACAGACCATTAGCAAAGGAACAATTACAACCATATTCCATAAGAATCTATCGTGGTTATGGATATGTAACAGGTACCTATGGACATATATCATGTGTTCTTACTAAGGGGATGTTGTAAATACACACAGAAATTAATATCTATGAGTGTGCATAAAAACTGTACTTCATATTTCAGGTTCAAGATAAGCATAATTCCTAGTTGCACGTGGATTAATAGGTTTGACATATGATGACATACTTAGTATATATTGATTAGTAGTGTTCTAATGTTAAGCGTGCATTGGCCAACGGATGTTTTTGCTGTTCGTTTATATGACTAGTAACAAATGTTTTAGTACCGAGGTTGTGCAACTGGACAAACCCACAAAGTCACACAGCACGACTCTATGTGAGTGGTCAGTGTACATTGCACACCAAAGGTTACTGCAACTCGTGTTTGCACTGCCACTATCCTGGCATTATTCTCTGGAACCGCATCTATGCATGCCCTTAGTGTTGTGGTTTAGCTTGTACCCAAACACACCAAACAGTGTTTTCCCCTCATTGCCATGAATGTTTTGTTGAGTTGCAGACCAAGTTGGCCCAACCAACATACACTGCCTGACTCTGCATGATATCACATCATAGACCGGCACACATTTTTTTAATGTGCCAAAAATGTTACACTTGTCAAATAAAGACACAACTTGAGTTTTGTTGAGTTGCGGACCAACATACGTTGCACGATTGGTCCATTTTATGTTAAATAAACACACATCATGCAACAAATATTCCCCAATGTGCACTTAGCTTAAGTAAGCAACTCTTTCTGTTGTGTAATTTTTAAATGTTGATAATATTTATTTTAGATTTTGGTAGATTTATGTGAGTCAATCATGATGATTCATATTAAAATATTATTAGATTTTTTATATTTATGTTATATTTACAAGACCCTTACCGGATCAAATGACAACAGAGGCCTTGAACCTTTCAGGCAGTTCCCCGTCATCTTCAGCTCCAACATTGTGTGAACTTGAAATAAAATGACACTTCATGACTGCTAATAGCAACATGCATGTGAACTTGAAACAAAATGACAGAACTTCATGACTGCTAATAGCAATGAACTTGGCTTTGGCTCATAAAATAGTCACGTTAAATGGTAAAGTTGTAAGTAAAACATTTTTCTGTAATCAGATGCATGCCGAACAACCAAACTATCTGAGGGGCCAAACAAGTTAATGTAAAGGCTTGTAAAAAGACCACTGAAGAAGTGGAGTGATCAGATCAAAATTTACAGGGTGGAGGGGTGCAACCCGCAGAGGACAGTGAGGGGGTCAATATGGCCAATACTGCAATTCAATTTTGTGTGCTTAGTACGTTTCATTTCACACAAAAATCTACCTATCTAGTATCAACGACGACATGCTAACTCGTTTGTGCAAATGTGTTATTTAGTTTTCTGGTTTCGATTTTCCTGGGAATCCGTAATTCCTTGGTTCACCCCTCGGTTCGTGCGACTCCCTAGTTTAGCGTTTAACTGGACGATTCCTACGGTTTGTCAACTTAAATGCCTGGTTTTGATGTTATTTTTTACTCTTGACAGGGCCCCGTAAAAATGGCGAGAAAAGGGCAATAGGGGCTGTTCACACTTTACCTGATCTAAGTCACTTCTGTCAATGATTTTAGCAAAAGTATGCAATCTTTAATTAAACCAACTATGCATACTAATTAAACTATTCACACTCTACAGATTGTAACATCAGTGAACCTGAGTCATGATGTGCTAGCGGGGAAGCAGCTTTAAGTCAAGTGAACTAAAGAAATCACAAGCCAGGGCTATCTATCCTTAAATGTGTCAACTTAAAAACTTACCATTTTCCACAAGGAATTTGGCAGATGGTCCCCGTGGCGTACTTGCAATCCTACAATACAGGACGTGTTAACACAGTTCTACCAGCATGTCAGTCCTACAATACAGGACGTGTTAACACAGTTCTACCAGCATGTCAGTCCTACAATACAGGACGTGTTAACACAGTTCTACCAGCATGTCAGTCCTACAATACAGGACGTGTTAACACAGTTCTACCAGCATGTCAGTTGAACCTGTATTTATAATGACATTGAAATTCAATCCAAATAGAAAAAAATACAAAGCACTAGTGCCCGGGCATCATATCTGTGAATATTGCTTTGGCATTGGTTAAGGAAGGGTTCAAAACGGGGAATTTTTATATATACTTTTAAATTGTAGGAAAACACTAAAATGCCAAGGTATAATATATATATGATCCAATTCCATTTAATATACAATACATATGAGCAATTCTCAAAAGGTCGTTCAATAAATGTGACAGATGTGATAAAATTTTAATTGTCTTAAACATAACAAACTCAAGTATAGAACCTATAATATGGAGATATCATGTTTAGAAGATAGTTAGATCAACAATAACCAAGCACTGGGCATTTGCAAAGCACCCTGCCATTTGTTTGGTCTGAGACTGATTACACCCAGGATGCTCTCACTAAACCACTTTAGTATGGTAAGAATGTAACACATTTTTGTTTCTAGCCTTTATGTTTGGCAAACATGTAATACTAATGTATTTAACGTCACATAAAGTGGATACATAGTTAAATTTTCCTTCTTTGAAGTGATTCAAGACTGATCTATTAATTAAATATCTGGCAGCATTGCCCCACACTTGGTAAATTTGAAATGGGAGTCTTGATTGTTGTGTCAATGATTTAAAGTGAAAATGGTAGTTAGGTATCATTTAAAAAAGAAATAATGAGTTTATGTAAGTCGGTCATAAGTATCATGTAAATGGGCATCACCATTACGACCAACCACACGTCTTGAATGACCCAAAGATGGTAACAATACTCGTGCCCTACATCACAAGTCACAATAAGGTCATTATGTGGACAGTTGAGCAGTGGTTTGCAACACAATGCATGACATATGATGATGATAGTAATCCGCAACCAGTGATATATGTTGTGGTCGTACTGATGACGCTGCACGGTTATCATGCCTATCAAGTATTGAAACTGCAGGTTGAATTGTAAGAAATAAAGTCATACAGAAGTCAAGTGTAAATCCTTTTAATTCAGTATAATGAATTGACAAAAACATTATTATAAGGCCTGATACACGATCAGGTTCAGACCCCCAAATACTTCAATACACCGCATTATAAAATCGCACACCTGGCTTCGGATAGCTGCATCTGTCTGGAGCGTATATCCAGTGGTGCACATGTAACTAACTAACGCGGTGATCCCATCCATTGCTGCATCGGCGCGTGCAGTATCAGCGTTTGGTGTCCACCAACACCTGCCAGAGGCCGTCATGCATGGTAACATTTTTCATGCGTACGTTGTGGCTGCACCATTCCTTGACATATCTCTGTTCGCTACAAACGCCACCGGTCTTACACCTAACGCAAATACACGCCAGGTTTTGTGCCTTGATGGTCATTCCTTTGCCCGGCTTGACACTACGCATTCCTCGTGTGTCTGACACTGTTCTCAGCATGTTTGTTAAAATCTTGTTGTAGACGTTACAGTTGGCGTCAACGAGTACAAATGATCGCCCTGTGTGTGTGTGTGCATCCTTCACCTAGGCATGGTTACCTTTTCGTACGGGCGCCATTCTTCTCTCTGTCGACAGCTTGTCATGAATATGTATTGCCGTCTTCCACGTGATTTGCATAATCTCGACAGTTTAGCGCCCAATTGTTGATACTACTACTACGATAATATGTGTGTAACAATGACACCGCAAAACTGCATTATGGCATAAATGTTAATTATATATTTGCCGAATTGCCCTAAAATCAAGTGTGTACAATTGAGTGCAAGTATTTGACTTAATTATGAAGTAATTTACATCACTGCTATGACTAGCTTTTCATAAGCTGTGTTCCACAGTAGTTGGTCGTAATAATGACTCCATAGCCAACATTTTGAACTTTTTAATACTTTTTTTACAAATAACACACAATTAACAAGGTGTACATGGTTAAACTATAATACCATATGATATTAACATTAAAGTATACCAATGATAAACACTGTTTCGACCTAATACATGGTTCCAACGATTGGTCGTAATAATAACACTGGCGTCATGCAAACCGTATCAAGCATACATTACGACCGTAAAGTCAACCTTTGAAGACCTGTTTTCGTAAAATTATGAGTACTACGGTTCACTCTAGGTGGTAATTATGTTGAGTATTATACTATTGTTAGAATTATGTTTGTAAAACTATAATTAGATTAATATTGTGGTACATATTTTACGATGCAGATTACGATGCACACGTTTTGAACGTACTTTTATAACCAACATTGCGGAAACTATTGGGCATAAAAAAATTATTATCGGAAGCACACATACAATTTTATCATATGTATGTCTTTATTATTAAAGCATCACAACAACATATTGTATAAGTATATACATTAAAAATACACATTTTTAATGATTAATTAAGATTGGCATATACAAAATGGCGACCTTTTGAGAATTGCTCATATGCTTTGTCCTGTATACCATACATACTAAAGATGCATCTAAATATGACGTTCAATTGCTTACCACATGTATAGATCTTTCTTCTTCTTTGCTTCAAAAAAGAGGCACTTTCTGCAGTTCTTCATTTCACAAATCTGCAAATGTAAAGCAGTCACAAAATCTGTTCCTGACGTTTATATTTTGGAATGAAATAACATATAATTTTGGACTATGTTGGCCTGGAGATCTTTAGAAACATATGCTTCTCAGTATGATGAGATTAGCATCTTTGCATGTTTGTGACTAGTATATTTTAAAAATAATGTTAAGTTTTTTTTTTTTTTAAATTACAGGTCACTTGAGGTGATCAGTGCAAGTACATGAAATGTGTACATTGAGATGTACTTAGAACTTTGAACAGAGTTGTCACTGAACTCTGACCTACAGGACTCATGCAGACCATGTGATGAGAGCCTATAAACAATATGAGCACATACCTCATTCACAATAAACAACTGATCTTTCCTGTCCATCTTTGAATCTGGAAATAAATAAATGTAAAAGTGCAGTTAGTGAGACGGCCTATGCCAGAAGTGAATGTAGACTGCAGAGCAACAAAACCACAAAAACATGACATCAACTGAACTAAAATTTCGTCCTGTTCTAAATACTATATAGCAATTCAGACTTTTGCAAGTTACCCGATCTAACAATCAAAGTGAATGCTTTCGATGATTAAAAAAAAATATGCTCTCTTTTATTAATCCAACTATGCATATTACTTTCAGACAACACATTTTAACATCAACTAACCTGATTCGTTGCGGGCTGAATCAACCGAGGAGTTTCAAGACAGAAAGTACTAACCTGATTTTGAGTGTGGCATCATCGCTCGGAGATCGTTCATCAAATGCCTATCTCTGTATGAAATACCTCGAGATGAAAACACGAGTACACGTTCTTTATTTGTCCATTTTGCCTGAAATAAAAAATTAAACAGGGTTGATTGATTTAAATCGTTCCCAAAAATCCAAAACATGTTTATTATTTATATCAACAAATGTATGTATGTTTACTAATATAAAATCATTAAAACATTGTTATTGTATTAATCATATTACAATAATAATGAATTATATAAAACATTTAACTGCAATATAATAGTCTATATTTATGGGTTGCTTTTAAATTAGTTGAATTTTGTTTATGTTGTTTCATTTTCATTTGAATGGTAGTGATAAGATTATACACTTTATTGTTTACAATTATAATACAAACTAGGTGTATTTAATTAAATAAAGCAAACAGATTGCAAGAAAACTCAACTGAGATTTTACCATGAACAACTGAACATTTAATGACTTCACCATGAACATCTACATAATTTTATTTAGTTTTTAAATGTGATACATTAACAAATAGGTGTTGAAAAAACGAAGTACATGATATATTTCATAATATTTGTGAACATGATAAATTAAATGTGTACAATAAACATTACTCCATTTTCCCATTGTTTACCTTTTTGACATTAACTCAACTGTGCCTTTATTTATGGCATGTGCCGTTTTGCATCACCGTTCAACTAATGAATTACCCTACCGACTACAAACACCTTTAACACTGGCCTGATGCCTTTTTGGGACTGTTGAGACAGAACAATTCATATTATGCTGGCACAAGTAGCAAAGACATACAGATTTGTTGTTAAGCTCATGTATTGCGGTGGATGTCTCTAGCCTAGGTGTCACAGTAGCAGCTGAGCATTTGAGTGGCAACTTCTACGATCACTTATATCAACATGCTTAAACCATCAACACGCTTAAACCACCAGCCACACGGGTGAGCAGCAGAGACACGCTACAGCGACAGTAGAGAGGAGCCTATTGAAATCAATCAATAAATTTGTGTATCTCCAAAAACTATGTAATTGCTGTCAGATGCCACTGCGAGATCTATTGGGAAGCACAGTTTGTCCAGAAGGTGACAGTTCATGGTTTGGATTTCGTTGCACTAGCAGGTTTCTGGGTCATTGCTATAGCCCCACTTTTGTATGTTTATGCGAGATCTGCCCATCCCTGTTTGTAGGCAATTCAGCGACTTCCAGGTGGTGATTCGCGCCAGGTGGTAATGCATTGGATGCCTATTGTAGTATTGACAGACTGACTGGTAGCAATGCCAGAGCTAGAGCGTTAGATGGCGTTAGTGGTGGTGTGTTAAGAAAGTTCAGCAAAACATGTACATGCAATGATTTACAGCATTATTTTTTGGTATTTAGCATCCGGTGAAATTTTATTTACAAACAGTAATACACCAAAATTAATTTCATCGATATATTTACACAGTCTAGCAGGATACATGAAATAGAAAACGGCGTCACCCAGCAAGCATGTTGCAAACCGATACTTTGTCATGCTGTATAACCCTTTGCAATAACTTAATATTCTAAAAATGGTCCAGCATATCTAAGACTGAACTCTGTCTCTGGAGGACTAGGTACTTGTCTAGAATCTGGGCCGTCGATTTTGATGTTATTGACATTCTGTATGTACAGTAACCATGCACAATGGATATTGAACAATGGAGCATGTAAATTATTAAACATTATGCATAAAAACACATTTAATCACCTTTTTCAAAACTTGAATTTGCATAATTTAACATGCATTGAGTGCCATATTGCTTCTTTTATTCGCAAGATGGAAACATTTAAAGTGAGGTAAATATGCAAATTCAAGCATCGAAAAGGATGATTAAATGTGTTTTATGCACAACATGGTTAATAATTTACATGTCCCGTAGTTCAGTATGCATTGTGCATGGTTACTATACAAATGATATATTATGACAGAGACACTGATGTAGGCCCTTAACTCGCTATCAGTGTTGCCATCTTACGAATAAAAAGGGCAACATAGTGCTCAGTACAGTTTAAATATGCGAACTCAAGCTTCGATAAAGGTGATTAAATATGTTCTTCCGTGCAACATGTTTAATAATTTACATGTTCCGTAGTTCAGTATGCATTGTGCATAGTTACTGTGCCCGAGTCCGGATTCTAGACAAATGCTGAGGACTAGACCACTGTGGCCAAGGCCAAGGGATGTCTATTACTGTTAGTCTATGCGGTAATCGTTTACTTAACTGGCCTAAATTATTAGAGGTTTATGCCGACGGTTTTTACAGCATTTTTGTACCTGAATACGTTCCTTACATCATTCCGCATATATTCCAGAAAAAAATTTCATATATTCTTTAAAAATATTGTGTTTTAGGCCACTTTTAATCAGTTTTACACATCAAAACTGCGGAACCAATTGCATGATAAACATGGCGCGTGTGCGATTTGCGTATTAGTCACGCCTCGGTGCCATCAGAACCGCGAAGGCGATCTTTGTGTGTATCGCGCGTACAATTATGCATCGTAAAAAATTTAAAGATAAAAAAAGAGAAAGTAAGCTCAAAAAATTTTTCAAACGAAAGAAATCTACAAAAAATTAAAATATTCTCCCCAGTTTTTATATTAAACGCAACATTTGTAGAGCACATACAGTCACTTGTAACGTAATATTTCATCTTTTATTTAATTAAATATTTGATGTTACAAATATTTTTTTCCCCATAAATTATTTGGTTGATATTAGATGTTATGCGCATGCGCAACTACAAGGGGACATCTCATTGCATTTCATTGTTAATATAATAACATTTTATTTTATTTAATTCATATTATCTGTCGTTTGGTGAACAAAGACTATTGTTTTTGTAATTAAAAATTATACTGTTGATATTGCATGTCATGCGCATATGCAACTTTAAAGGGACAACTCATTGCATGTCATTGTTAACATAACTAAATTGAAAAGAATGCAGGGGTTAATTATCTGTCGTTTGGTGAACAAAGGTTATTGTTTTTGTAATAAAAAAATATACTGATGATATTGCATGTTATGCGCATGCGCAACTTTAAGGAGGGATTGAAGGAGTACTTTAATTTAATTAAGTCAATTTATATAAATTTAAGTCAATTTATATAAATTTACAATTTAATATAATCTCTTTACATTAACATGTTCATTTAAATAATTTACTTATTTATTTATTTTATTACTTATTTAGTTTTTTTCAATAATTATAAACTGGTGAGTAACCAAACCACATATGTATTCCTTTTGTCGTATATGCTGTGTCTATGTTGTAGTATCACTGGATTTGTCTGAATACACATTTCTTGATCGAATGACTGATAACACATTCTCAGCTCACATCCAGTGGATACACAAACCTGTGCATTCAATGTGTATTCGACGGTTATGCGCCCGTCATGGCAGTTCGTGCAAATGCCACACAATTTCTTTTGTGCAACTGCCTCGGACCGAGGTCCTCTGTGCGCGGAAGAAAGCCACATGACGTAAATACTTACTAAATAGTGTTATTATTTAGGCTTGGACAAGGATTTCCTACAGCAATTTACCTTATTTCTGCCAAGCAGCAGTATGAGTTACACCAGCAGACACCTTTAAAACACCATTGCTACTTAGTGATTTTCCTTCAAATAAATATAAGAAACTTTTGCAATAGTTGGTTCATGGAGTTCTTTACATATAACTGGCCATTGATGGTAATGATAATGAAACTGACAATGAAAAGTTATATATAGGATATTGCTGTGAAAATGGACAACACAGAATACCTCCCTCCCTCCCTCCCTCCCAACAATACCCCTCCCCATCAGAAGGAAACCATGCAGACATGCAATATCAGCATAATTTAAAAAAAAAACCTTTGTTCACCAAACGACAGATAATTTAACCCCTGCATTCTTTTAAATTTAATTATATTAACAATGACATACAATGAATTGTCCCTTTAAAGATGCACATGACAGTCAATATTATCAGTATGTTTTAATTACAAAAACAATAACCTTTGCTCACCAAACAACAGATAGTTTAACCCATGCGTTCTTTTAAATTTAATTATATTAATTTTCATACAAATAATATTTGCAACATCAAATATTTAATTAAATAAATATGAAATATTACGTTAGAAGTGACTGTATGTGCTCTACAAATGTTGTGTTTAATATAAAAACTGTGGAGAATGTTTTAATTTTTTTTCTAGAATTTCTTCGTTTGAAACATTTTTGGAGCCTATTTTCTAAATTTTTTTGTCTTAATTTTTTTTACTTTGCGTAATTGTATGCCCAATACACACAAACATCGCCTTCGCGGTTCTGATGGCACCGAGGCGTGACTAATGCGCAAATCGTACACGCACCATGTTTATCTTGCAATCAGTTCCGCTGTTTTGATGACTGATTAAAAGAATATATGAACTTTTTTTACTGGAACATATGCGGAATGATGTAAGGAACGCATTCAGGTACAAAAATGCTGTAAAAACCGTCGGCATAAAGCCCTAATAATTTAGGCCAGTTAAGTAAACGATTACCGTCTATGCTATGGGTATGGCTATGCTAGGCAATAAATTGTGATGCATTTCTCAATTTATAACCGGGCCACTATTTTTGGGGGCCAGTAACTTTTCAAATTGACTGGCACCATGGAAACAAAAGTTTACTGGGTAATCGTTTACTTAACTGGCCTAAATTATTAGGACTTTAGGGAGTGAAGGAGTACTTTAATTTAATTAAGTCAATTTATATAAATTTACAATTTAATATAATCTCTTTACATTAACATGTTCATTTAAATAATTTACAAATAATAATTAAATTATATGCATATTCATATTTTTGGGGTACACCAAATACATATTTAGTTTTTTCAATAATTCTAAACTGGTGAGTAACCAAACCACATATGTATTGCTTTTCACGTATATGCTGTGTCTATGTGCAGTTGTAGTATCACCGATTTGTCTGTATACACATTTCTTGATCGAATGACTGATAACACATTCACAGCTCACATCCAGCGGATACACAATCCTGTGCATTCAATGTGTATTCGATGGTTATGCACTCGCCATGGCAGTTTGTGCAAATGCTACACAATTTCTTTTGTGCAACTGCCTCGGACTGAGGCCCTCGGTGCGCGGAAGAAAGCCACACGATGTAAATACTTACTAAATAGTGTTATTATTTAGGCTTGGGCAAGAATTTCCTACAGCAATTTACCTTATTCCTTCCATCCTGTCTCCCTATGTCCCGTCTCCTTACGACCTGTCACCTTACCTCCTCTCAACCTCCTCCCAGGCTGAGGTGAGTTCACCCTAGCATCTCTCTCGTCGTCTTCCCCCACTTTATCCACTATCCCCTCACCAGAACCACTGGCACAAACCACCTGCTCCCTTCCCACCACTGCCACAACGAGCAGCCTCAGCTGTTCTAACTCCAATTCAAGTTCCTTCATCCTCGTACATCCCCTACACTCAAAACTAAAACTATCCGTCTGAACCTCAGCCAAGGACTTCTCACACCAAGACTTGACGAAGTCCACCCAGTTGCTACAACTACTGCATATAAAATGCCTAGTGGCCTTTAGTTCTTTAAATATAACTGGCCAGTGATGGTAATGATAACGAAACTGACAATGATGGCTTGTAATGATAATGAAAAGTTATGTAGTCCCATAATGATAATAATACATTTATGTTTTTACGTAATTATTGTGGCAAGGATACTGAATACTCTATGACGACTCCATCCCTTTAAGAAAGCTAAATAACTGTAAACCTTTGTGTTTTATTTATTACACGTCAAAATCACACTAGCAGTTACAATAGTGTAGCACGTGGATTCATTAATTACTAATATGTTAATTAATGTTATATATTTTGTTGAATGTGTGTATGCGCAATGAAAGGATGCTTTTAATTCACATGTATTATGAGAAAGTAATTACTGTTATTTAATATGAACAATTACAATTATTTTTTAGCTATATCTTCTTCTTCCCATTAATCACTGGCAAGGCGGTACTACATCACGATTTCGCAGGATATTGCTGCAAAAACGGACAATACAGAATACCTCCCTCCCTCACTCTCCCCCTCCCTCCCTCCCCATCAGAAGGAAACCAGACATGCAATATCAGCATAATTTAAAAACAACCTTTGTTCACCAAACTACAGATCATTTAACCCTACATTCTTTTAAATTTAATTATATTAACAATACCCCTCCCCATCAGAAGGAAACCAGACATGGAATATCAGCATAATTTAACAAAAAAACCTTTGCTCACCAAACGACAGATAATTTAATCCCTGCATTCTTTTAAATTTAATTATATTAACAATGACATGCAGTGAATTTTCCATTTAAAGATGCACATGACATGCAATATCATCAGTATCATTTTTAATTACAAAAACAATAATCTTTGTTCACCAAATGACAGATAATTTAACCCATGCATTCTTTTAAATTTAATTATATTAACAATGACATGCAATGAGATGTCCCCTTGTAGTTGCGCATGCGTATAACATCTAATATTGACCACATAATTTTTATACAAATAATATTTGCAACATCAAATATTTCATCATTAAATAAAATACGAAATATTACGTTAGAAGTGATTGTATGTGCTCTACAAATGTTGCGTTTAATATGAAAACTGTGGAGAATGTTTTAATTTTTTTTCTAGAATTTCTTCGTTTGAAAAATTTTTGGAGCCTATTTTCTAAATGTTTTCTCTTCATTTTTTTACGTTGCGTAATTGTATGCCCAATACACACAAACATTGCCTTCGTGGTTCTGATGGCACCGAGGCGTGACTAATGCGCAAATCACACATGCGCCATGTTTATCATGCAATCGGTTCCGCTGTTTTGAGGTGTAAAACTGATTAAAAGAGGCCTAAAACACAATATTTTCAAGAATACATGAACTTTTTTTACTGGAACATATGCGGAATGATGTAAAGAAAGCATTCAGGTACAAAAATGCTGTAAAAACCGTCGGCATAAACCTCTAATAATTTAGGCCAGTTAAGTAAACGATTACCGTTTAGTGTTAATACATATTAGAACACTGCTTCAACCTAGTAGATATGTAAAGGGAAGAGCAAGATAAATGAGCGATAATATGCCATAACAAATGTTATCATGCACGTGGTAAAGTTTGGGAAACCTTTGAGGTGTTGCATTGAGATACACTTCCCCAAGTTTACAGCGATGCATCTCACCTTCTTAATCACTGGCTCATCCGATCTTCTAACTGGTGGGAGTGGATCGGATTTCTCTATTGGTTTGGGTTTATTCTGAGAAATCGCTCGCTTTCTTTTCAGCGCCATGTTTACAGTTAGTCCAGTGAATAGTCACTAGGTGGTAGACATCCTCGATTATGCAGGCTCCGTGATGTGGCGCTACCAACGGAATAAGTGAGGAAAAAACCAACATTTTATAGGTAAAAATAGTGGTTTGAAATGACGTCAATGGACAGTCGCTGACCACTCGAATTAGTATTGGAACACCTTTTTCTTTCTTCACATATTTTGTGGAAACAGTAAAACAAATTAGTATGCCACTTGTTTTTACTATTGTTGTGTTTCTAGTCACTCTTAATATAGTCATGTATGTTGCTAAATTTATATATAATTATATATATATATATATATATATATATATATATATATATATATATATATATATATATATATATATATATATATATATATATATATATATATATATATATATATATATATATATATATATATATATATTTAGCTAGTCAGGCACTTGTTAGTCAGTATTGTTTTCATTCTAGTCTTATTTTCTTGTATGTACCATGTTTAACAAGATTTAACAAGATTTGCCATCCAAGCCAAAGGCCCAGATGGCAAGTGGACAAGGAAGCCATTGGCTTATCGAGAGTCCAACAATGTTCATCTACTTATAACCCGCCCTCATGAGATATGTGTCTACCTTATTTTTAAACATATTCACGCTGCTAGCAGTTACACAATCTGTAGACAATTTGTTCCATTCATTTATTGTCCTCTGTGAGAACGAGTGCTTCCTGATGTCCAATCTACATTGATCCTTTACTAATTTTACCTCATGTCCTCTAGTTCTGCTATCCTTCTTGAGTGAGAAAACATATTTCTATCAATATTTTCATACCCATTCAATATCTTAAAAACTTCAATCTGATCTCCTCTTAACCTCCTTGTCTCTAGAGTTGTTAAACCACATTCTTTCAGGCGTTCTTCATAACTAAGGTCTCTCAGTTCTGGAATAATTTTAGTTGCTCTCCTTTGTATGCGTTCAAGCGTATCTATATCCTTCTTACGATATGGTCTCCATTGCTTGTATACAGTATTCTAAATGAGGTCTAACTATTGCTTTATAAAGAGGTATAATTAACTTTTTTCCCTTGTATGTTATGTTTCTTCTAATCAATCCAAGAATTTGATTACCCTTTGAAGCTGCAATACCACACTGCTCTGAAACTTTCATATCAGCGCTTATTGTAACTCCTAAGTCCTTTTCTTTTACAGTAGTACCCAGAACAGTATCTCCCATTTTATAGTTTACATTCAAGTTCCCATGTCCTGTATGTAGGCATTTACATTTCCCAAAATTTAACAACATCTGCCATTTCTCAGACCATTTCACTAATCTGTCTAGATCGTTTTGTAAATGTTGTTTATCACCATCAGTATTAACTTTTCTAAACAGTTTTGTGTCATCCACAAATTTCAGTACGTTACTTGTTATACTGTCGTCCAAGTCATTGATATAAATTAAGAATAATATAGGTCCTAATATTGATCCTTGAGGTACCCCACTCAAAACCGATTTCCAATTTGAAACTTCTCCATCTACTACAACTCGTTGTCTTCTGTCAGTCAGCCATTGTTCTGTCCAGTCAGTTATGCTATCCCCGATACCATGGGCTTTTAATTTAAGTAGTAATCTTTGATGTGGCACTTTGTCAAAAGCTTTCTGAAAATCTAAGTATATAATATCTACTGGCGATCCCACGTCTATCCACTTAGTGATTTCTTCCAAAAAACATAACATATTTGTTAAGCATGACCTCGCTTTAAGGAATCCATGTTGAGATGAATTTAATAATTTATGCTTAACGAGGAAGTCCACCATATGGTCTTTAATTAATCGTTCTAATAATTTACAAATCACTGACGTAAAACTCACTGGTCTGTAATTCTCTGACTTATTTCTCGAACCCTTTTTAAATAATGGTATGATGTTTGCTTCTTTCCATTCAGACGGAACAACTCCCTCTTTTAATGACAAGTTGAATACTCTTGCAAGTGGTATACTGATTTGTTCTACTGTTTCCATTAGTAATTTTGGAGGAATCCCATCCACTCCCGGTGATTGTTGCCTTCTGTCATGTTTATTTTTATTTATTTTTTTACAGAGGACCACAATGGAAATAAGTTTAGGAGAAGGCAGTGTTCATTGAGCCATTTTTCATTCTTTTTGATATGTATAGGGCATAATTATATTAATAACTTTAAATTGTTTTTACTCACATAAACTATGATTATTAGTAGATAATTTTGTACCAATATAATATATCTAGTATGCATATAGATAATTATATGCCGTTGATTCAAATAGGATTATTAACGTGGCTCAACTAACACTTTGTGTTGGCTTGGTAAGTTGAGCCACAGTGCAACATAAGTTAGGTAAATCCTTTTTTGGCAAAATTTATGTAGTACTTGTACTAAAATTTAATAACAACTCAGCCAACACATCTCTGACAAGTCTACATGCTTAATTAATAAGTCGACACATTTAATTATTGTAGACTATTGCCTATAGGCCAATTGCAACAAGTGTAAGTAACTGCTAATATGTTGCTTTGTAGCTATTCAATGTCCCAATTTTCTCGGAAAAATTAATTCCTTGATGTATTTTGGGGTAAAGAACACTCGTCTTCGTTCTTTAATCGCTGCTCAACTAACCCTCCCTTGGGCCTTGGGAGGCTCAATTAACCCCATTTCGACAATTAAGCTGTTTTAATTAATTTCTCATTAATGCGCAAAGTGATAATCTTCTTCCATGTGCATAGTTAAACCATTTGTAAGTGCACAGATAATGAAGTCTAGTCACATGCATTGATAGTTTACACATCAGAAGACATTAATCGCAATCACAAAAAGTTTTGAAAAACATCAAAAAACATACTTTTAACTCACATTTTCTGACCGTTGTGACAAATGGCACTTATTGTACGTCAGTCGTGTTCTAATAACATGTTCAATCACAGATTGGTACCATGTAAGTGTCACTGCTGTAGTTTTCTGGGAAATATGGGTGGCTCAACTAGCCCAGTGGCCCAACTAACACTGCGTTCCCCTTGTGCTTTCTTGTGTTATTCTCGGCAACATTCTATGAAATATGCACCATGTTTTATTTTAATTTTATTGCCAAATAAATTCAATCAATCAATCATTAAAAGAGGCACTTTCTGCCGGAAGTGAATGTAGACTGCAGAGCAAGAGTGGCTCCTTTTGAATAGAAAGAAGCAAACATCATACCATTATTAAAAAAAAGGGTTCGAGAAATAAGTCGGAATTACAGACCAGTGAGTTTAACATCAGTGATTTGTAAGTTATTAGAAAAGGTTAATTAAAGACCATATGGTGGACTTCCTTGTTAGGCATACATTATTAAATCTATCTCAGTATGGATTCCTCAAAGCGAAGTCATGCTTAACAAATATGTTATGTTTTTAGAAGAAATCACTAAGTGGATAGACGACACCAGTAAATATTATCGACTTAGATTTTCGGAAAGTTTTCGACAAAGTGCCAAATCAAAGATTAATGCTTAAATTAAAAGCCCATGGTATCAGGATGGCATAATTGAGTGGGTAGAAAAGTGGCTGGAAAACAGTTTTAAGTGGGGTACCACAACAAGGATCAGTATTAGGAACTTATTATTCTTAATATATATATATATTTATTATATATATATATATATATATATATATATATATATATATACATATATATATATATATATATATATATATATATATATATATATATATATATATATATAAATTACTTGGACGATAATATAACAAACAATGTACTGAAATTTGCAGATGGCACAAAAGTATTTAGAAAAGTTAACAATGATGGTGATTGATGTTGTTTGTAGAATGGTCCTCCACTTGTGTGTGGTCGGTTCCTCCACCTTTGCTGCTAGTTGGCGAATGTTCAATTACCTCGATTTGATGACGACATGTTTTATATTATATATGCATATTGTATTCTTGTATAATCAGTTGGCCACGATTGCAAGTCAACAACATTAGCAAGTAGCATTGTCCCACATAAATAACATTTACAAAACGATATAGACAAATTAGTTAAATGGTCTGAGAAATGGCAGATGTTTTAAATTTTGGGAAATGTAAATGCCTACACACATGACATGGGAACTTGGATGTAAACTATAACATGGGAGATATTGTTCTAGGCACTACCATAAAAGAAAAGGACAAAAGTACTGATATGAAAGTTTTAGAGCAATGTGGTATTGCAGCTTCAAAGGGTAATTATATTATTATGCCTCATTTAGAATACTGTATACAAGCTTGGAGACCATATCATAAGAAGGATATAGATATGCTTGAATGAATACAAAGGAGAGCAACTAAAATGATTCCAGAACTGAGAGAGACCTTACTTACGAAGAACGCCTAAAAGAATGTGGTTTCGCAACCCTAGAGACAAGGAGGTTAAGAGGAGGTCAAATTGAAGTTCTAAAGATATTTACAGAGTATGAAAATATTAATAAAAATATTTTTTCTCACTCAAGAAAGATAGTAGAACTAGAGGACATGAGGTAAATGATCAGTGTAGATTGGATATCAGGAAGTACTCGTTCTCACAGAGGAGGACAATAAATGAATGGAACAAATGATCTACAGATTGTGTAAATTCTAGCAGCGTGAATATGTTTAAAAACAAGGTTGACACATATCTCTGGAGGGTGGGTTACACACAGATGAAAACATTTTGGACTCTAGATAAACCAATGGCTTCCTTGTCCACTTGCCATCTGGGCCTTTGTCTTAATTGCATGAGGTCACATCGACTGCTATGTAAGGCATGTTAAATTGGAGAATCCTGTACTGGCTGGTAAACAAGAATAGACCCTAGTTCGACCCTGCATGTCATTTGGTTATCTTTTGAATGTTCACAGGCAACTGAACCATTGTATTATCTGTGCTGGATATAGACAACGAACCATGACAGGCATTGTCTTTGACTTTGGACACCAACTGATGATGTTGCCCGTGTTTATAGATAACGCTCAGATCCAGTAGAAGCTGTGCTGCACTTTAATAAGTATCTGTCACTGACATACATTCTAATGCTCATTCAGAAGCGCTGTTTCAGTTCATATATATATAGGAATTATCTCGTTAAATTTCCCGAAAACTCTATAAAGGATAAAAAATGCATCTTTATGCTACAGGAATCACATTAATAAAATAGTGAGAAATCATATTAATAGCTGGGACAACACAATTAATTAAACAAACTGTTAGTAGTGCATTTGTTGCAGTTTAAAATTTGGTTGCCATATGGGATGGTAAACTCCTACTAGTTGACCAATTTCACAAGCACTAAAAGTAAGTGTATTATAAATCAAATGCAATTATGTTTACTACTTCAAGTTTTTTTAAGCTTATCATGTTATATAATCATGATTGAAGTATTATTGATGTGAAACAATGTTGAAGTGTTCAGCAACTGCAAAAGAATGTATCCATGGACATGATAAACATATTTGTTTACTGTAAATTGAGTAAAATTGAGTAACATGACAAAATGGTCTCCCAAGCTGTTACATTATGTGTATAGCAAAACAATGTTAAGTGTGGTTTTCTCTATGCTGATGGCGCCCCCTATTTTGTATTATTGTGAGTGTGACTTGTGTTTCAGCACAGATGTCAAATTATATAAAAAAAAATTGTTTAAACAATTCTATTTGATAATTTCTTACATGCATTAAAAAAAATCGTGAGATCACACATTTGTTGCATGTGCTATTGTATAACAGAGTTCTGAAACCACAAACTACATGGTGCGATACAAAATGCGGACATGCCCCACCTTCCCCTACACCAAACTGTTCTTTGTGCCATGTCTTATAATAAATCATTATATAGCCAGTTTATACATTAAAATTAACATAATTATTATGTATACACTATTCCATTCCAACATACCTCCACACATATTATGTACCCATGGATTCACCTGGCTGCAAGTTGCCAGCCCTGAAGCTGAGACAGAGATATGGGTGAACATACAGTAATGCAGAGTTTTGTGTCCCTCATGTTTATATTGCAATATGTCCATTAACTGAATCTTTCAACTATTTTTATTTTAAATATTTTTGAGGGATGATAGTCTTTTACATAATTTACAAATATATTTTATATGCAAAGTATCACAGTTTTACTAATATTCCTCAGTTTCATCAGACATTGTACCTTAATAGGCTGTCCCCATAGCCCAGTCCAAAAAATCGAAGTTTCATATACATTTTATTGCACATCATAGCAATCTTTTTTAAATATCTTTGGGTACGTATGTATGTATGTATCAAATGTGTCCGAATATGATAAGTAACCCACCTGTGACATGTTACATTAATTATTTAACATCTAACATCTAAAAATCCCTGTCACTACTTTTGTATCCTTTACGTCGCGGATAAATCAATTGTGTCAAAACAAAATATAATTGAGTGACTTGGACCGTATGCTGTTTTTTTTTGTATGCCATATATTGAAAGCTATGCAAAGCACAGTGCACTTGCTCCACACAATATAAATAATTTGTACAATTTTCGTCAACCAATATGAGCATATGTTTACATATTAAGCAACAAAATTATTTGTTGATAAATATTTCTTCTTGAAAGCATAATTCAAAGGTTTAAGCTGACATTTAACCAAACATGGCATTAACACGTAGCTGCAAAGGTCACAATAATATGCCATGAGTGCAAAAGCTGTCCTCTATGTCACAGGCCTTTACGTCACACAAATGGTGACGTAAAGGACATCGTATTTAAAAAAATACTATAAAGCATGTTGCCGATTGAATGAAAAGCCTACATGCGTAAAAAAAAAATTTGATATACACATACATGCATGTGTATATATATATATATGTATATGAAAGGGCAGACAAATCATCCTTTACATCACGACTTGTCCTCCATGTCACATTATGATATCCTTTACAATAGCCCAGATGATCCAAAAGAAATCCTTACCTAGTTAAGGTTACAAAACTTCATCTCTATGAAATATTTTAGTCTGCAGTTTTCTTTATATTGTAACTGAAATGGTCACGTCAGTCAAATGTTATTTGCAGCCTTTCCAGCACCGACGTGTGGTTTTGTCAAATGCTAAAACTGTTCTACCTACATGTTACACACAGCCTTCTTTTGTGGAATGATGTCGAATTCACAATCAAGTGGCATCTAGTGTTTGCAGTGAATTTATGAGAACTTTAATCAAGTGAGGCGAGTACATCAGACAAAACTAACCAAAGATCACCTGTATACAATACCATTCTGCATTATCAAGAAACACATTGTCGCTGCCAGTAGTAGCTTTACAAGTTCATAGAACGGCTTTGAATTGAAAAAAGTAAACTAATTTCACGACTGTTGCCACCTGTAAAACTTTTGCTTTACTGTATATTCACCCATATACTGAATCAATTAACAATTGAAATCAACCCATGCCTGGTATTATGACTTATTGTTTGACATTTTTTATTTATTCATACACACAGCCACACACATCTGTATGCAGTTTGTAGCAAATCTTAATTTAAAATTGTATGAAGCATCACAAACAATCTTGGCTCTGGTGCCACAATATTAAATAAAATATGTAATTAAATATTAGATATGTGAATAAAAATACAAAAACATTCTGTGGTTTGAACCCATGCCATGTCAATTAAAATGGTGAAATTAAACTAATCAGGACTTAAACAAGAATATATATTCTTATTTATTTGGAAATAAATACAAATAAATACACAAAACCTTTGTAAGAATAATGTATATACCTGGCACATGCATGTATTGATATACTATTTAAATCGTATATTTATTGTATTAATGACAAAATTATAGAATACAAAACATTATTTCAATCCATCTTAAATAATATATCCGACAAATAAGACGTTATATAAGCTATACAGATACAGTTAACATGCTAAAAAGCTAGTAAAGATTTCCTCTTCAGCTCTTATAAACACAGGTTAGCGTACATATTGTTGTCACCTTTGTATGCTTATGTACACTACAGCATGTGTATGTTCACACCATTAGGTTTGCTGTTGTGACATGACTGTTTTGTGATTTGTCACAGCTCATAAACTTATCTTCTTGCATATTACTAAATTAGCAAAGTATGGTGCATAAATTACAATTAATGTGGTTTTTTTGTGCTGTGTTACATATCTATTTAGTAACCATGTGTCTTTGACTGAGCTCAAGTTCCGCTCAGCCATTCATAGTATGAATCTACATTCATAATATATCAACATTTCTAGTTATTCATGTTATCAAGTTATCCACTATGAAGACACACAGAGGGCACAGATCACCATGCTCATACTGGTCGTTGGCTGAGCACAGAGGTACATTTCATGTTGTTAATACCAATCATACTTCTACAACAATGCCATTTAAAAATCCACATAAAAATATGACTTGCCAAGTACAATATTATATATATATACATATATAAAGATAATATATTAGTACATACTTTACAATTCTGACAATCCTCCCAAACCTGTAAAATTCATATTATGTGAAATGCAAATGTAATGCAGATCCTTTACATTTCAATGTGAGAATGATAGCAATCTGTTTTGCTCCTTGTTGCATAGAATAGTGTTATAATGACAGATTTGAGTTTTTGCTGCAAATTTAAATGAGTATTATTGTAGAAGCCTTTCTGGTACTCATTTAGGGAATAAAATGTACTACAATTACATAGAATTAAATATGCATTGATATTTGAGAAATAATGGAGTTAGCTTTCAGAAAATAAACACACAGTTTAGTGCAGTTTGGAAAAATTAACCAAATAAGATACAACCACAAGCTATACACAATACAAATTAGAGGTGTGTGAAGTCATTCTATCGAATAAAGTGTTACATCTTTCATTCTTCCCTTCACATATAGACAAGACATTTCACTTATGTTCACCTAAATCAACTCGGGTGTTAATGAAAGTATTGAATATTTTGACTAAGTAATTATGTGTACATGTCACCTATGCTCACTGAAACTTATCCACACAATACTATGATTATTCACCAATGTCATAATGCAATTAGCCTCATCTTTCACCATCACCAGCCATATCAAATACGTTGCTCCCGCTTCTTGATATCGTGAACATCCCTGTATGCATGGTGTGGCTTGTGGTAGTGTTGAGTGTACTGTTCTTTGAATTCAGTAATCTCCCTTCGTGCATGGTCTTTGTCAAATTCCACCTTTGGCGGGATATGTGTCAGCTTTTGGAAATTCCAGTGGAGCCCTGTTATGTCCTTACACATTTTAGGGAAGTTCCATGGTACTTTCTTCACATGTGCCAGGTTCTTTTCAAAATTCCATGGCACGTTGCTGGCAGAGTTTGTCTGGAGATTCTGTTCGAAATTCCAACGGACCAGCGAATGCGCCAAGGTGAACTTCTCAAAGTTCCATTTCACCAAATCCTTGATGATCAGTTGTTTTGCAAAGTTCCAATGAATTGGCCCTGAACCGGCGATATGGTTAAACTGCCAGTTGATGCGTGAACATTCTGGCAGCTGTTGTGCGAAATCCCATCTCACCGATATCTGTTTGGCCAACTGGGCAGGAAATTTCCATTTCACTTGATCATTCCTCTGCCCCGTTATCTGTTTCGGGAATGTCCAGTGAATGGTTGATCTAGTCGGTATCTGTGTTATGAAATTCCATTTCAGTGGACGTTGGGACATGGTTAGAAGCTGCTCAGGAAAACCCCAGATAATTGTTGTTTTATCGTTGACCTGACGGCGAAAGTTCCAGTGGATGGTACTGGCCACTGAGCTCTGTTGGGGAAAGATCCAGTGAAGTGGAACTCCTTTGGCAAGTTGCTTGTCGAAATTCCAGTGGGCACCTTTCAAGTGTGGAATCTGTTCCTCGAATGTCCATGAAACAGGCGCGACTTGCTGTAGTTGACTACTGAAGTTCCATCTTACTTCTGACCGCAAAGGGAGAATATGAGACTGGAAGTGCCAATTCAGCGGTTTAATTGTGGGCAGCAGACTGGTGAATTCCCAGACAACTGGATCACCAAGTAGTAGTTCGATGTTGATGTCTTCAAGACAAAAGTCTGCAAATCTGTCTTCGTGGGTCACTGAGAACTGGTCCGAGAAGGACTCTAGCTCAATGTCTTCCATAGCTAGGATCAGTGGCAAGTTTCCTGCAAGAACAAAACAAAATAAATTCATTATACATTACAACTGAAAACATATAACACATGTCATCCTTCAGAGAACAAAGTAGTACTAGGTATATAATGAGTTGTTCCTTCTTGCCAGAAATGCCCACATAGTAAGGCCTACTGGAGTACAGGAAGATGCATTTACATGCAAGCTAGAACATTTTAAAATAAAAGTCTATAAAGTCTGTTGCATGAAAGGAAAGCAACTGTCAAAGGTGCCACATGCATTTGGTCCCATGTAGGAACTATTTGTAACACACGGCATAATATTTTATCGAATATTTTAATAAATAGGAAAGCATAATAAATATCTGTATAATTCATTACGTTGGCCCATTACATTATTAGGTTAGCCAGCCAGGCCCAAGGCCAAGCTAATAGCTAATGCCAACTTGCCAATATATATATATATATATATATATAATAGCCATGGCAATGCCATGGCTATTCATAATAAATTATAATTATTGTTGAAATATTTCATGCCATTATGTGCACAAGCACCGCGGCACTCGGCAGGCTTTTTGTGAGATATTAGTCACAATTTTGATATATGCAATTGTTTTTTGTCACCTTGGAAATTACCTGTAGTATACTCAGACAACCCCGTTCGCCAGTTCACGCTTGCGAGCCGAATGACGTTTCTACGTCACCTTCCCCAAACCAGAGGCGTTGACACAACTGCTCGTTTACGTTTAGAACTCCTCGACGTAGTGTCTATATACACCGCCGTTTGGCCTCTGGATCTTATTCTGTCGTTTGAACAGCTAGTGTTGTGTCAGAGCAGTGTGGTATTGCAGCTTCAAAGGGTAATCAAATTCTTGGATTGATTAGAAGAAACATAACATACAAGGGAAAAAAGTTAATTATACCTCTTTATAAAGCAATAGTTAGACCTCATTTAGAATACTGTATACAAGCATGGAGACCATATCGTAAGAAGGATATAGATACGCTTGAACGCATACAAAGGAGAGCAACTAAAATGATTCCAGAACTGAGAGACCTTAGTTATGAAGAACGCCTGAAAGAATGTGGTTTAACAACTCTAGAGACAAGGAGGTTAAGAGGAGATCAGATTGAAGTTTTTAAGATATTGAATGGGTATGAAATTATTGATAGAAATATGTTTTTCTCACTCAAGAAGGATAGCAGAACTAGAGGACATGAGGTAAAATTAGTAAAGGATCAATGTAGATTGGACATCAGGAAGCACTCGTTCTCACAGAGGACAATAAATGAATGGAACAAATTGTCTACAGATTGTGTAACTGCTAGCAGCGTGAATATGTTTAAAAACAAGGTTGACACATATATCAGGAGGGCGGGTTATAAGTAGGTGAACATTGTTGGACTCTCGATAAGCCAATGGCTTCCTTGTCCACTTGCCATCTGGGCCTTTGGCTTGGATGGCAAATCTTGTTAAATCTTGTTAAATCTTGTTACAGTACGTGCAATAATGACGTCGACTAGGTCAGCGGGCCTGTTGCGGGCAGTTTCGGAATGGGGTCAAAGTGAAGATGATTCTCACTTGGGACGGACCATTGTGAGAATTCCCAAAACGCCCGCCCAAGTTGGAATGGGCTAAACGATGATTCTCACTTGGGACGGACCATTGTGAGAATTCAGAAAACGATCAAATGGATTACGGTGTATTTGAACTCTGCCCGGCGTGATACGTTTCTTTGAAGATGTGCTCAGTCGGGGTGTGCTGAGCGTATCTTGAAATAGACACATGCACCTGTATAAAATCATGTCCTGGGGTAGAAAATAATAATAGGCTTCTTTAGCACACAGAGCTTTAACTTTGAACACGTACAATGGAGGGCCTATAGGTGTTATAGGTACTTCACTAGCTACCAGTTCATAATTGGTTAGCCAGCGTAGATGTTGAAACATGTCCTTTGCGTGTGTTGTGAATGTGTTGAAGCTGTAGCGGAGCAACAAAGGGGGTAATTAACTAGCTAATCCTGCGTTGTATGTTTTGCTTATTCCGACTTTGCCCCTTCTTGTATTGTGCAGAATGGGAATAATACCGTTATTTCAAGCGTGCCGTTGTGAAATCGTGTGTGCCGACGTCCTTTTTTATTGGATGACCATATATTGTGTATAACATTCAAAATACTGACTATGACAAACCAACGCAACTCAATATATTTATAAATGACATATAAATTTAAGCTTATTCCCACTTTGCCCCCCGTCTTTCATGGTGCAGAGTTGGAATGATACCGTTATTTCGTTCAAACTTACATGTACAAGCGTGGATTTAATAATGTTTCGCCTAATAACGTGTGTGAAATTACAAATGCTAACTGTGTGACACCAACGCAACGAACTATCTTTGATTAGCGTGTAGTTATAAGGCTTATTCCGACTTTGCCCCCCCCCCCGTCTTTCATGGTGCAGAGTTGGAATGATACCGTTATTTCGTTCAAACTTACATGTACAAGCGTGGATTTAATAATGTTTCGCCTAATAACGTGTGTACTCCAAACAGCCCAAACTTGGGCTAACGCAGGAGTTTTTGGTGGACTGTGCGCATGCGCTGTGGATGGTACATTCGACTAAAAGAGTATCTTTAATGTTGCTGAAATGGTTTTTATCTGATAGTTTTATTTATTTTATGTATAAGATGTTAAACGAACATTTTGAATAGGTTGGTTATGTGTAGGGATACTGTCGCTGCCTTAAATTGCCACATGCACACATAGACAGTCTCCATGCCCACACCATGGATAAGTTTACGCTGAGCAGTGTGTTTTAAAGGCAGTTTAGGTGAGGATCGAGGTGTGGTGAAAGGGAGTTCCATAATAGCTTCTTGAAATGATTTTGGGTTTTTTATGTTGGTAATTTTTTGTGGAATCATATTCCACATGCGAATGGCTCGGGATAAAATGAAAAGACCATTGCATTTATACGACACCTGGGGGCTACATATTGTCCACGGGTTCGAGAGCGGGTTAGTAGGCCTGGAGGGAGGGGGGGGGCGGTGATCTCAATAATGTTATTTAGAATTTTGTAGAAGGTTGTGGCCATGTTTAATGATACGTCTTCGTTCGAGAGTTGGCCATCCAAGGGCAGTAATTAGATCTGCTGGATTTGTGTTCCGTCTGTAATTTTTTAAAACAAATCTGGCAGCAGAGTGTTGCACTCTTTCAAGGCTTTTAACTTGTGAAAAGGTGTGGGGATTCCATATGGGTGAAGAGTACTCGAGTTTTGGCCGGATTAGCATATGTTGCCAAAACTTGTAACAGCTATAGCATATATTGCAGCTAATACAGTGCGTTGAGGTGCAAATTGTTGGAGCCATAGGGGCATATCATTTATAATTGCTACCTCCCACTGTGTGCGCTACTATCATTCGTTTATTTCATGTCAATTCTGAGCTTCCTCATAATTGTTTTAACTTGGCACCTCTGTTCACCTAATCATCATTAAAAAAACTGTTGGTTATAGATAAATTATCTCATTGCACGTTCAATCGTTGAACCACCCTGGGAGCACTGAGTCATACTACATTTTACTAGTGATTATTATTATTATTAAATTGGAACCCGGAAGCGCCGAGACCAGGAAAGAAGAAGTTTGCCCGGCAGCGATGTGAATAGCTACTGCTACCTACGCGCGCAAGAATCTGTAGTGAGACACTGAACTATTATTGCGCCGGCTAAATATAGAAACAAATGGTATTGTTTTTATTAGCAATAAACTATTTCCTGTATGATTTAAGTAATCCGAAGTGTAGCTGGATGTTGCCAACTATATCATGAGACGTACAGCAAAGAAAGACACTCTTTCCGAGACATAGTTCCCGGAAGTAGGCGGCGAACTGTCGCACGGCCTTTTTCTGACAGCTCGGAAGTATTGGTTTGTCAACGTCGTAGCCGCTGAGTGCTGTTTCATAAAATGTCTTCTAAATTAGATCGAGATAGGGTAAAAGTATTACAGGACAAACACCAGGGTATTCTGTGTGATTTGCTGAAGGATGATGATAATAAATACTGCGTGGATTGTGACGCGAAGGGTGAGTAGGATTTGGTCAAGGATCTGTTGTTGAATCATGAATGTTCATGTTGTGCTGTGGCTATGCTGAGACTTGAGTTTTCGAACGAAGCCCCCGAAACACAACGCTATACCAGCATAAGAACGCAAAACATTTATACTTTGTTCAGCAGTAGTCTTAGTTATTAAGAAGGCAAACATTTGTGCGACTTTTTTTCTTCAAGTGTTTTACTATAGAGCCAGATATTCCTCATGACTGTTCCACCAGTAAAGTTAAGGCAAAACATGGAAGAATTGACTATTGTATGAGTATTATCGATGAGGAAATTATTGAAAAAAACTTGATAATCTTAATGTGTGTAAATCAGTAAGACCAGATGGTGTTCATCCTAGGTTGTTGAAAGAGTTATCTAATCATTTATGTAAACCACTAGCTAGGCTATTTAATAATTCACTTGCTGTGGGTGAACTATCAAAGGAATGGAAACAGGGAAGGATCTCAGCCATATTTAAGAAGGGTAATCAAAAAAAAAGGCAGGACATTATAGAACAATCGGCCTAACAAGTATATTATCCAAATGTTAGGAACTTTGACATCATCAGACTTGTTAGGTTGTGCAATAAATTATCTGATTTGTAGACACAACATCGAGATATTTACTTGTGTACATAATATCATTTATGTAGATAAAAAATAAAAGAAGAACTAATAAAACCACAGTGAGTCATCTAACCAGGAAGTTGCAGGAACAATGTCTGAATCAGAAAACTTTATGCCAGAGTTGTATTGAGCAAAAACAACATACAGTCATTGCATCAAGTAGTAGAGACAGATGGGCAGGAGCCATAATAAGCAGATTTAGGGACCTATTCTTTTGCCATTTCCAATTTGTCAGTAATTAAGTAATAATCCAACATAAGCTGTGCAAATGCAAAAGGCAGTAACTGCAGAATTGATTTTATTATTGAACCAGTGCGTCATATTTCTCGAGTTAAAGCAGTTTGAAGTATGCAGTTTACAATGATTCAGATGCACAGATAAAGAACATTCTTACAGTTGTCACCCACAACACTGTTGTTTTTCTTCTTTGAATCTATGCATTTGTCGTTTCACTGTTGTGGTGTAGTTGTCAACCGCAACAGGTAGATAAACTTAAACAATGTTTGTCTGACTGTTCTGCGTTATGCAATTTAGTAGCATTTTTTAGCTTCCATTAAACTTTTTAATGGAAACTGGTGAGTTGTTTCGTGGGATCATGGCTGCTTGGTGTGTTGCAGGTCCAAGATGGGCATCTTGGAATCTAGGTGTGTTCCTCTGTATCCGTTGCGCTGGAATCCACAGAAATTTGGGTGTACACATCTCTAAAGTAAAATCAGTTAACCTCGACAGCTGGACGTCTGAACAAATTGCTGTAAGTATTTGAATTAAGAAAGGTCTATTCAAATAATACTGGGATCATGAGAGTGCAGTCTTATTAATTTGAAGTTTATAATAAATGTCTAATGGGGATAATATATGTCTAATGGGAATGTGTTTTTCCCCATGTTAACTGCTGCTGGAGTTTGCACTTTATTGTTATTAGGACAATTATGTCAGCTAAACAATAAAACATATCAATAAAAAGATAGGATCTTGCTACATTCTGTACATTAGTTGGGGCATGGTATTATCTTCTCAGTTTTATACATCTTTGATACATCTGCTATTAGTATACTACAGAATAATTAAAGTGTACTTCATCATGTGTTCCAAACAAAAGTCATTGTGTTCCTGTTTCCTATTATGAATATAACCACAGGAGACTGGAATTGTTTTTGTGCCCTGCTCTGGTGTAACGGCTAATGCTGGTTTGAATGACTGATACCAGTAGTTGGTTGCCCTGTTGTTCTGACGTGGTGTCAATGTCCTGCTACCTTGTTTTATTCATGCTCAGTTTCTTGACAGCCAGTGAATAGATGTGTTTCTGTTGATGACCTGAATGAAACAAGGAACACATTGGTGACTTGGCTAGCAATTTGTATTGTGTTTGAGTAGACATTTGTTGGAATACTTTAGATGGGGTGACCTCTTTAGATGTGCTGATAATGGATGTTGTGGGTGTGCTTTAGCTGGGCTGTTGATGATGTGTAGAGTTTTGTGAGAAACGAAAAGTGTAGTTTTATTCCTTACATGTAACATATGACAAAAATAAGATTTTTCTCATTGATATCAAATGTGTATACTAAAGAGAACTCCTCTATCAAATGTTAATAATTAACTTCTATGGTGTCCATATCCTCAGGAACCAACATTCTAGAAAAATTACTAAAATATGATTTCCATGTGAACATTTAAAACATTTATATTGTTTTGAAAGTTATTCACAACAATATGTGGGAATAAATGCAATTTTATACATACCCTCTAATTTATTTCTCCATAGCTTGACTACTCCTGGTAGGCCCAGATCTTTAATTTTTAAAAGCTTTGTCTCACACTCATGTGGTTTATGTGAGACCCCTTTTGGAGGTTTTTGACATTTTCTGTGAGTTTCCATTGACGGAAAGTGTCAGAAACTGATGAAAACAGGTTTATGGCGGTTTCTGCCACAGTCTCAGTGAACACTGGTTTCCGCTGGCAGAAATGCAACCCTGATGGGGGTTAATGTTGTGACTTCATAAACTCTAGAGATGTTTGTGCTAATGTTGTTAGTCATGTTTTTGATGTGTAAAAGTTTATGGGGGGAGGGTGTTTATTGGATATACTGGTAGTGGGTATGGAGTTTTGTGGGAATATATTTGTTGTGAGGTTAATTGATCTGGCATTTATGTGAGTACATCAGCCGTATTGTTATAGATGGTGCAAGAGATTGGTAACAGTCGTGGCCGCGCCATCTATGAAGCCAACCTGCCAGACAACATGAGGCGACCGCAGACTGACTCGTATCCTTTCCACAACCAGCCTTCCTGCAACTTCACTAGGATTATATTACATACTTTACACATTCAATAGTGATGAGAAACAATAACCTGGTTATTGGTTATACTGAACTACATAAGTGGTCCTGATCCGATGTTTCCTACTAAGTGGATGAATCATTCTAAGGTTGTCATTGCAGGCTGGGTTGGCAGAAATTGTGCTGCATACTTTCTGCCCATGTGACAGAAATACATTTCCACCTTGTTTCTGCCATTTAAATTTGTTGAGTCATAAGATTATGTGGTATAACAGGAATTTGTTTGTAACCTTAACAAGTGGTATAAAGAGGCTTGGAAGCTTTCATCAGAGCCAAATATGAGCAGAAAAAATATATTGCCAAGGAGTGGGTTCAGCCTCATCCCACGATACACGTATGTATATGTGTTTGTTTTCTGAGGAGAAATATTGTACAATAACCAGACCGGTTGATTTGAACACCAAATAACTCATTGGTAATGATATTCTACATGCAAGATGGCAATATTTGACTGACGTTTACAAATGGTTTGCATCTGCTGTTGTTTGCGTCTTGTTAAACAGTGCCATGATGAAAATACCATCGGCAGTCAAGTGAGTGTATATCCATGCAGTTTGCTCAGGACTTGAATGGGAAGGTTGTGAAGCTATGGAAAACGTGGTTGTGTGGTCACATACTCCACAAAATGTGCATGCGCAGAAACATTCAAAGATGTCCCAATTTTGATACTATCCTATTCCTTTCATTTGAATGTGTGTCAAATAATGATTGTCTCATATGATATATCTTATTTGGTTCAACATAAACACCCAAATGGATAATCCCTTCAGGTGGCCCTTAATTTCAGTTTTATTAAAACTAGAATGCTGATGATGCTGACATATGGAATATAAAATGATATCTGTGGGGGAAATATGGGTGCAGTATATAATGACCAAAACAATGTTTTAATATCATGAATCATCACAAAAGAATTCTAAAACTCAAAGTTTTATTCATTCAGAATTTTTTTAGTGTTTCAACTACTGTCTGAGAGTTTAGTTCATCTTAAAAATATTAAAATTCAAAAAAGCCCAGGATCTTGCACCTTAACACTCCTAAGATAATACATGTAACAAAATGATTTTATTCATATTCAATCTCGGGGCTAGTAATATTCTGCCATTACAATCGAAAAGTCCACTGCCTGCTGGTTTGTTGGCCAAAAATCTAAATGTTTATCCTATTGCATGGTGTTTGCTGGTCTGCTTGGACTTGACCCTAAATGCTTGCTGCGTGGCTCTGCGTGTTTACAAGGTTATGTCGATACAGATGAATAAATTTTCCTGTTGGCTGTACCTCTCTTATTTGGGGCACAGTAACAACATGCATACTTGGAACATCGGACTCAATCAAGAGGACCAGGGTCCAACCCTCTTGCTGTGTCTTCAAACTTGAGCAATTTCAGTCACTCTAGTCGCCCCAGTTCATGCAGCTGTGTAAATGAGGACTTTGTTGTAAGATGCCAGTGGATTTGTGTGAACGAATAGTCTTTACACAGTAATTGCTGCATGGCTGAATGCTTCTCAGAAAACCCGCGTTGGTGTTGGAATGGACAGGTCTGCCATGGGGTGAAGTGTAAAGTGCTTTGGGCTATCTATCCTAAGGATTGGAAACCTTAACCATGATGTATAAGAACTAGCTTTTAACCTTTTACCATAATTAATTATTGTAAAATTAGTTTAATGTAACATTTATGTAACTAAATTCATGTTCTCTGGGTAGTGTGTATTATATCAGACTGACTAAAAGGCAGAATAAATATGTTAATTTATTAAAATAATATCTGCAGTAGGCTCAACATACAGTATCCAAGCTACTGTATAGTTTAATTATGGAGCAGAATAAAACTATCCACACATATCTAAGTCGTTGACGGTGATATTTCCATGGTCATGGCTATCACTGAAGTGTGTTGCTGTTGCACTGAGTGGTCCAGTACAGTGGTCAGTCTTATTGTTGTAGTACCCCAAAGAAGATGTGAAGTCAGAAAAGAAACCACCACATTCCAAGTCATCATCAGCTGGACAGCTGTCTCGCGTATGTACCGTTTATATATTAATACGCTCACTGTGGGGTCAGCCTGGTAGTGTCTCCTCCGTAGTGCCAAGGTCCACTCACTGCTTTCTATGTCCCTCCACCTCCTTGGACGATTGACCTCTGATCTACTGATTGGTGATGTATGTAAAAAAAACACAAAAGTAGTTATTTAGAGCTGCTCACCCGATATGCTTTTCTACCTGCTGGAGAAAGACAAACACAGTGAGGGAATTAGGAGTGAGCCACTCCCCACATTGTGTCACTGTGACTGCTTTACCAGAAAATATAGGGTGTCGGCTAGTTAATATAGATGTGTGCAGTTGTTATGATGCAGTATCAGTTCTGTTAGGCTTCAGCTTGTTCTTTCACTGTTGTATTTAGTGGTCGCTGGACTTGTGGGTAAGCTACAAATTATGAAGCAAGTGTCCATTTAAACAACAGGAGTGTGATTGTAAAATGCAGTGTTTTGGGTAGAAATGATAGAAAGATGAATGACTTGAGTGGTGTTCTTGTGCAGCCGCCAGTGAAGCCTGGCGCCAACAACTCAAGGAAGTCTGAAGCCAAGTCAGGCAGCAGTGGCAGTAGGGGTAATCAACAAGCCGAGCCAGTCAAACCAGCCGAGCCTGTCATGCCAGCCGCCCCGAGTGTAGACCTACTAGGTCTAGGTGAGTCGAACGTACATAGCTTGATTCACTGGTGTAATCATGTTCTGTGTTCAGTTTTGTATGCAGGATCCGTATGGGGATTTATAGTCTTGAAAAGCCTTGAATTTCATGTCTGAATTCAAGGCTTTAAAATCCTTGAATTTTAGTTTTGTCAATTTAATCATTATTGCCATGTGGCAGCCGTTGACGGGCGCCAAGTCTGTGTGCCTACGTCATGATCAGCATCGTAAACATAACTCGTGTTCTCATAATATGAGGTGATAAAACAGCGACTCCGGTATTGTGTACGGACCCTGCTAAGCCAAGTGCAGTAATAGCAGCATGGCTGAATGGCTTCTAACACCAACTCCAGGGGAGTTGGTGTTGGAATGAATAAGCCTGTCATGACTTACAGGGTTATGTGTGAAGCACAGACTGGATATTGTGCTATATAAGAACATATCTTAACTTTTATGAACCTTATTAATTGTTGTGTCTGTCACTGTTGCAGGTACAGATATGGCAACGCCAACTAGCCAGCCGAGTTTGGTTTCTGAAGACTTGTTTGGTGACTTCATCAGCACTCCGGCCATTGGTGGTGCAGCCAGTGGTGCTGTGATGCAGGGCTCAGAGACCACCCCGGGGTCTGACCTCTTTGAGGAGGGTTCTGCAGCAGTAGAGGCTGAGCCAAAGAAGTCAGCGAAGGAGTCGATCATGGCTCTATATGGGCCGTCTGCCTCATCAGGCAGTCAGCAGCAGATGTTTGGCATCCCAGGTATGTAGCTGTGGCTTAGTCAAGCTGATGTGGACATCGGGGATAGAAAGACAAAATATGTCCCACTATTCAAAGGTTGGATGTCTTTGTTTTCTGTATTAGTTATTAGAATACTTATATTTACACTGTATGTTTTGTTAAATGTTCACATGGCATGGTTACTGAGATCTACTTTTTTGTACAATAAATAGCTTGTTGATAATCTGTTGTTATGTTATTACAGTTTATTTTGCAATAGAGTTGTTTCAATCCATTACTTGTAATAGAGGAACACACATGACTACGTCATGAAATAAAATGTATTGAGATGATAAATTAATAGAATACCACAGCAGATTTGTGCACACCGCAGCAGCAGATAATTTCTTTTGTTGCCTTATGACAAGTGGCATGTACATAGTTACGCGTATGCATAGTGACATGTATTGCCTTGTACCAAGCTGAAATATCAGTTAGTAATTTATATTACCTTGTGCCAAGTGACCTGTAACTGCACAAATAACAATCTGTAATGCCTTGTGTCAGGTGGCATGTACATGCCCCAGCAGCAGGTGATGCCAGGAGGTGGCATGCCCAATGGATTGCTTGGAGGCAGCATGATGCCACCACCAGCCAACATGGGGATGATGCCGGCCAACGCAGCTGCCAACGGCATGATGGGTGCTGCCATGCCCATGCAGGTCTGTTTCTTGTGCTGTGTTTGTGTGCACACTGGTTATATGCACACTAACACAATATTCACACTGATACATCTGTGTGTACATTGGTGTGTCAGGCTATATGCACACTAACACACTCTATTCACACTGGAATGTATGTTCTACTTGGGCATGTCTGGGTATATCTGGACTAACATATCTGTTGTATACTGATTTGGCAGGCTCTATTCACACTAACACTGTGACTGGCTGTATGTATATAGCATATAGCCTGACACATTGGTGTGTCAGGCTATATGCACACTAACACACTCTATTCACACTGGAATGTATGTTCTACTTGGGCATGTCTGGGTATATCTGGACTAACATATCTGTTGTATACTGATTTGGCAGGCTCTATTCACACTAACACTGTGACTGGCTGTATGTATAGTTAAGTGTACTAACACATCTGATACCTTGTTCCTTATTGGTGATGAAAACTGGAATGATGACACAGTAAAAGCTATTAATATGCTCTGCTGTCTGTTTTTTCACATTTGTCACCATTGTCATGAATGTTAAAGTATACAGTCAAAATAATGATGGAAGGTAATAAAACTCAAACTTGTTACTGATACTGCCACTGTGAACATAGTAATTCTCTCTTGGTCTGGGAATGGAATCTTGCACTCCTTGAATAATGTTAATGGATGTCAGTTAGTAAGAACTCCATTAGGGGCATTACAGATGTAATTGATATGTTTCGGCGCTAATGTAATTGTCGTTCAATTGTTGTGCGTAGCTGTTGTGATAGTTGTTTGCAGTCGCTGTGTGAGCCGATTGATGACCCTATCACGTGGCCATCTGGCAACTGTCTCATGGGGCGACAGGCAGACCTGTTTCCTGCCGTCTTTACTGATTCCACTAACATACCCTACCAGGTTTGATTAACATCTAGGCTGGATGCTTGTTCTCTCCCTGCGGCTGTGGTGATGGCTTCACTTCTACAATACATCTGTCATGTCTGGCATTATGTAATGCATGTTGTTTGGTTGGTGAAATGTTGGCCAGTTCTGCTGTCACAGACCACTTGAAAGAAAGTTGAAACCTTGGTGACGGTTTATCTCTCATTGTTGTAGGTGTTTAGATATAGCATGCAGTGTGCATAAAAATAAATGGCTATGCACAAAGATAAGTTTAAATAATAAAGAATGAATGTTTAGCAAAAGTTATATAAGTGCCACTTATGTTTATATTTTTTATCTATGGCTTAAATGTGTCATTATTTAAATGGTGCTTGGCAGAAAGCTGATGAAAGTGTCTTTGTAACTGTGTTTATATTCATACACCATGCCGATATATTCAGTGTAACTCCAAAACTTCACAGCTGTCAGGACATGCTTGTGTGGACTTGTTTTATGACTGTTCATTTTGCAGCAGACATGGAATCCTGCTGTGGAACTGATGGGGAGCTATGTGGTATGACCATCTACAACCTAAACTATTGCTTACCACACTGTCTCACTTTAAAACAAACCTTCATTACCAGATGCATGCTGTTGTTTAACAAATACCTCTGGTGGAAAGGTTTCATTATTTTACTTTTGTTTTGTGGCAACAGCTGAACATTAATCTATACCTTGAGCTAATATTGCAGGTTATGGGTGTCACTGTGTTATTTATTTTAGTTCCTAACAACTGAAATCTTATACGTTACTTGCTGGACATGATTTTGTTTTTTTCAGGGTTTCTAAGTTTCTGACAGTTTTCTGCTCTCTGTAATAAAATGAGCAGTGCTTTGTATTCATTGAGGCCATTGCTTACTAGTGCTTTTTACTAGTCTTTGGCATGGTGTCTATGTTAGAAGACATGTTTGCTGATGGTATTAAGTATCCAATACTAGCCTGTTGAATGCATTTTAACGGCAAGCTTCAAAGAATGCAGATTGTTGGTTCTTGTAGTAATTTGATATAACATGTGCAGTGTTTTTTAAGGTTTAACTCATATGGGAATTGCAGAATTTCGTACGGGCCAAAGCTGGGATTTTTCTTCAGTTTTCTTTGTCAGTAAATGTTGCATATAAATCTCATAAGGGCAGAGCAGGATTTCATACATGCACATTGCCTGTATGAAAGGCCTTAAACACACTGCATGTGTGGACAATTGGACTTTATTAATTAGTCTAATGGTGATTTGGTCATGTCAACTATTACATAAAACAAAATGTGTGCTGGTGAAACCTGTTATGTCTCAGGACATCTCTACCCTGTTACAGATGCCAGGCATGCCAGCCGGTATGTACGGGATGCCGGCGGTACCAATGCCGCAGCAACAGGGTATGATGATGGCTGGTGCAGCTGGCGGCTACATGTACAATCCACCTCAGCAGCAACAGCAACAGTTCCAACAGGTGTGTGGTCAGCAGGGCTGGGGTCAACTCCATTTAATCAATTCCATTTATATTCAATTCAATTTAGTCAAATCCAATACAATTAATTTTTTTCACATTCCAGCTCAAATCTTTCAGTTCCAGTTCAATTCCAATTCAGTTCAATTCCAAATTAATTCTATGGGAGTTTTTCCAACGCAAACACATGGGATAATAGTAATATGTAATTGTAATAGAAATTTTTGTCTGTAATAGTAATAAAGGAACTTTTTTAAAAACTAATCGTAATAGATCCTAAAGTAAGAGATAATAGTCTGTTGGTTTTCTATTACATCTATTGCTGCAAATAAAATATCAGGTTTGTTTGCATGTTATTCCAACTGCTAGTAATTGTAAGCAATGTACAGACAATGGCTGAGCCATTATTCAAACAACATGAAAAGACCAGTAGGCTGATAATTTTATGGTTTCAGAAATACCTGCTCAATGAAACAATGCAGGAGTAGCAAGCCAATTACTAATTGTTGGGGTGCCCCATTGGGGTGGCTATGGCTTCACATATTCCTAGCACACACAAAGGGCATGGTTTCAGATATGTGCAGGCAGACAACAAATGTTATCTTAGAGCAGGAGCTCTGTATTGAATTCAAAGTTAGCTCATTACACTCCACCTTAGTTTGATTTGACCAGAACTTCTGAGCTCTTTTTCCAATTGCCACATGGTAACATTGCCACGCAGACCCTTTGTGCAAATGTTGACAAATGTTCTCACCTCAGATCTTCAAATGGTGTAGAAATGTATGTTTAGCTGCTACAAAGACTGTGTTCATATACAATTCTAGGGTTGGATTGAAGACAACATTGGAAATAAAACCAGATCGCACCAGCACAAGAAAATGAGGTTCAATTAATTATCTTTCTATTCCAATTCAACTTACTCAAAATCTTTCAATTCAAATTCCGCTTGGTGAAATTTTTTCAATTCAAATTCAGGAATTGAATAATTCGAATAAATTTTTTAATTCACCACAGTCCTGGGGGTCAGCAGCTACTGGTTTAGTCTCATCATGTCCTAGATGCAGAGCAGACATTCATACTTGCAGGCAGGTTGTAGCAAACATATTGTGTATGTTTGTGTGATGAGAGAAGCCGGAAAAAGTGTAGCATAGTGTTGGCCCAGTCTACCAGTCACATGACCCGTCCTACCTACATGTGTAGTCACATGACCCGTCCTATTTGTTGTAGATGCAGAACCAGATGGGGGGGATGAGCCTGGGGAGTCAGCCGACCCCTCAGCAGGCTGCGACGGGCTGGGGGGGCATGCAGCCCGCCACGGGTCACACGCTGTCAACCAACCTATGGCAATGACACTAGGCTTCCGCATGTTTGTGTTCTCCCAGTAGACATGTCGTCAGTGTAAATAGGTCACCATTATTTATACTGCACAGTGTGGCCTGCAGTCATCACCTGTGTCTGTCGGGCGTCACTGCTGTCACATATCATATCAGTTGGTCAACCAAATGTGCAGTTGTCACCACTGCTGGTGACAGAGACGCCAAGGATGTCACAATAGGCACTCTGTGTTGTCAGTAGGTAGCAGGCGAGAAACTGGTGACGGTGGAGTGAGTGACGATCCAATGTCACGCAAGTTTGAAGGTGCAGATCGTCGTAACCTCGCTACAGGATCACGTGTGTACAGTGTAGCTCGTATATATTCGTATTTCATAATATGTATATATAGACAACCGTATGGAAAGCAGCATGGATGAGTACTTGGCAATGTCTATACTCAGTCCGTATACTATGAAGTAAATATTTTAGTAGGCAATAATTATGTATTTATTATTTTATGAGGCCACAGCAATTTAAAAACACTTCCCCCATTTGCAGCGCATGTTAGTTTAAAGGTACACAGTGCGTTAATCGCTTTTATCATCCTGCTAGATATTAGAAACTACATCTATCCTAACACCTTCGTCACCAAAATGTGTTTTAATGCACTACAATGTTTTAATATAATTTGACCATTATATGATCAGCATGCAATGTAAACATGATATTCCGGGCAAAATGTTAAAATTAAACCGATAACGGTCAAAGATATAAAAATGTTTGATTCTTTAATTAAGACATTTGGGTGGTCAGGGTGTTATATACAGTTCATACCACACAACAAACGACTAGACATTATACCTTTAAGAATGTAAGAACATGTAATTTCACTGAGGTATGAAACAAGTATTCTATGCCACCACATTATGAACAAGAATACATCGGACATAATATTAAAGCAGTCGGTGTTGAATAATGTTATGACTAGAATAATTACTAAATTCCAAGCTGATATTACCGGTGCAGGATCTTCTCAAGTTTATTTTGTATAGCAATAATTCGCAGTATGAGAATAATCAATTAAACGTATAAACACATTGTAGTGTTTGCTGAATTCCCATTTGTTGGTTTAACAACAAGTGGTCGTGCACAAGAGTTGACCTGAGATTGGCCATTTACAGGTCAGGTCATTAGTGAGGTGCAATACTACATCATAGACCAGGATGTTGTCGTCGTTTTACATCCATTAGTCCCGTCAGCTACTTGTATATCCGATATTGTGAAAATAAAAATGCTACACTTGATATTGGCACAACTGTGTTTCGCTTTTAGCAAGGTAACGTTGAATGTAAACAAATTAATTTTTATTGAAAAAAGGAATGAATTGGGGTAAGCATTTGATGATGTAACATTTCAGCCATGGTTCAGTCCATCTTGCCTGTACCCAGTGTTCTACTTATTCCTGTGGGAGGGCGGTGGGGTTAAATAGCGTAGCTTGGTTTCCGTGATTTCAGTTGCTTCCGTGTTGCGTTTGCATTGTGTTGTGAAGCAGGTGGCCGCTCTGGCTGGCACGACGGCCTAAAGCAAGACATGCTGCTTCCAACCTCAGAGCTGGTGGAGCGATACCAGCCAGCACTGGGAGTTCAGCAACGGGAGTAGGGATTGGCACCCTGTTATGAACCTTGGTGCTTACATCAGGAGTAATCTTATTCAGTCATATCTAGCAAACTGCAAATTTGTTTAGTTACGGGGAGTTCCAAAATACCAGATAATAAAAACTTTTATTTTTATTGCAGCATATGTGCGACAGGAAAGAAAGAACAATATAGCTGTGTTGTAAAAGCAATCAGTGAGACCATTGTCTGTTGTGAGTGATTCAAAACAAACAGGTTAAGATAGTCATATCACAATATTATCCAGACAGTTGGTTCCCCAAAACGTTGTGTGGAAACAGATTAATGAAGAGTGGACAAACAAGACGACTGTACACACGCGCACACGCGCACACACGCACACACACACACACACACACTATGTTGCTTTATATGCCTTATTGTACAATGTTGTAAACCTCAAACATCCTTAGTCTGAATTATATGGGGAAAAAACCTGTGTAAACTGGCGTTTCTGAACCATTACAAATTTTTAACTCTCACTTTTTTTAGTTTTATCTGGAAATAAACTGATCACATTTATGGTTTTTCATTTCTGTTTCATACTCACCCACCCTTGCTGCATATCTGAGAGCCTCCCTGTAAAAGTTACTGCGTAGTAAAATTATTGAGAAATATGATACGTCAGGATATAGCGTGTGACTAGGTAAAATAACGTAAGCATCATGGTATGTGTGTTTTAGTTAATATGTATGTAGATATCGGCTTACCAGTTTCCAGTGTGTTGGTGTTAAAAAACACTGCTACTAAATTACAACAGAGAAAGATGTGGGCATTAAATAATTTTTATTGACTGATTCTTCTGGAGATTGGCTTGTTCTTTTAACAGACGAATCTTCTCTTCCTTGAATGCAGTTTTGGTGGCTTTCTTCTCGACACGTCTCGTCTGAAGTCAGACAAAACTGCTACTTCATTCTTGCGTAATATGTACAGTGCAAGATGCAGTGTTGTTTAGTTGTCTCCAGACTTGTTGGCAAGTCAAGTCTAGTTTCAAGTCAATGACTTCCAAGTCCATGTCAAGTCTCGAGTCACCAGAGTTCACCAGTCGCCATGATTGATGTGGCTTGTCTGCAGTAATTTTGAGCAGGAAATTTAGGCAAATGCTGCCCTACCACAACATTAGCCAATCATAATAAGTATGTAACAGTTATTGCATTAGGAGCGGCCTGTCACAAAAACATGGTCTCATTTTGTGTGTGCTTCGAGCCACCAGACTGGTTGGCAAGTCACAAACTGGAAAGTCAAGCCTCGAGTCTGAACAAATTCCAAGTCAGTTTGCAAGTCATGAAAATGTTCGCATTGAGTAAACAGTTCTGGTTGTTTCTCAATGTGCATGCATACATTCAGTATCTTGATTGAAAACACAACAATTGGTATAGACACAGCACTGATGTTGAGAAATTCAGTTAACCTAACTTTAAAGGTAATCAAAGGCTTCTAGGGAGATGTAGCAAGTATTGAGGCAGAAATAGACAAGCTACTTTAAAATTGCCTGATGAACTGCCAAAAAATTATGCTATGCTATATGCTATCGTTAGGGATGATCTCAACACATTAACGTATGACAATACACATAATTTGTAATATCATGGTAGCAGCTGCTCTGTTTAGTGTCCTATATCGATGTCTTCGAACACATGTAGGCTGTTTTGCACTATGACAGTTGACTTGTCACCTGGCGAATAAAAAGTTGTACACGGGTTGATTTAATGGAAAGTTTTATGTAGCGGGGGGGGGGGGGGGCGCTGAAGATAAATGACATAATTTTTTTCAGTGTCATACAAAAATGTTTTTTGAGATTGTCCAATTCATCAACAATTCCCTGCTTTATACCCTGCACCATAAAAATAAGATTTCTGTAATTGTCACCACTGACCCAAGCATGAAGGTGAGGTAATATGAAGTTACGAACCCTGCGTTCCTCTTTGACAGCTTTCTTGCGAGTCTTCTTCTCCTCCGCCTCCTCTCCACGCGGTCTGTACGTACAAGCAATGTCTCCTTTGTTCTCCCTGTTCGTCCGACAGTCTGTCTGCTCGTCCGACACAACAAGCTTTCCCTTTGTCAATCTGATTGGTTTGATCTGTGACAAGCCGAGAAGTTGATTAACTCAAAACGCAACTTCTACAGATGGCTAATAATAAATTTTCAATAATAAAATAATTTATATATAGTACCAGATCCAAAATTGTTCATGGTGCTTCACAGCATATACAAAATTAATAAGATAGTCTAGAATTGCTAAATAAGTGAGTAAATATATTAAAATACAACCGTAATAAAATTATTGTGAAATGAATATGGCACAGTAACTAATATAGCAATATAAAAAAATAGATATATACATAATAGCTAATTAAAAATATTTATATATAATATATTAAATAGTCAAATGAAGTTTTTAAAATATTAACTAACACGAATAAGATTATTGAAAACAATCATAATTAAATCGCAATGAGTAGAACTTCAGTGTTTGACAGGAAGATATGCTAAAATGCAGTCTGAAAGAAATTAGTCAAGGTGAAAACCTGAAATAGAGTCGGAGGTCTTAATATGGTTTGGAACATGTTCTATACATGTCTTACTTATGAAATATTTACTGTTTGGCATCCCAGCAGTATACAGACATAATAGCCATTTCATGTTCAATATATAATCGAGGCAAGCCCAACCTGCTGGTCAGTGTTCCAGAAGTAAAGAAGTGGTGAGAGAGCTGGTTACTTGGCAACTATAGCATAGACACATAAGATTATTGAGACCATTCCATCAACCATGGAAAAGTATTGTGAACAGCCTTCATTGGACCCGTCCTGTGGACAACAATAGTAGTAACCGCCTCAGAAACAGTCACTAACCTTTCTTGGTTCATCTATTGTCTTTGGATGGTTGTACAGGTTTGAATATGTGCCTGCAAGGACAAATCATAGGTTACAAGTCCTGTTTCTACACAGATGCAACAAGGAGCAATACTAAAAAACTAGGACATGGTTTGTCCGGTTGCCTCCCAGAACAGCAATAACTAGAGAGTGCCCTGTGAAGAGGTGATTATGTCATTTATGTCTCGAAACAACCTATATAACAACATTTTCCATATCAATACATCCATAATGAAATAATTCATGGATCTCTTTCAAAATTACTTGTTTTATCTGTTCTTTGATTTCTGACCGACTGTGCGGCACAACTGTGCGACACCCTACTTTAGAAGGCAATACATCCAGCGATAAACTGGCCGATGTTAGCGGTCTACTAAAAGGTTATACTCGCTTGTGTTTGTTTGAAACTAGTTACGAGCCCGGTGTATGTGATCCAATATGGATGCCATCTTAGACTACGAGCTGTGACTCACTGAGGATGGACTCGCAGTCCCACTGTTGTTTTGGTTGCTCCACCATGACGTTCTCCAGCTCCGTCTCCGAGTCACTGGAGCCACTCCCCACCTCCATGTCCTCCGCCTTTTGAATCACGTCATTCAACTTCCTACAAACACAACATCTTGATATGTTTCACCAAACCCAACATCTTTATGCTTCATCAAACTGGTATCACAAATCTAGCCCTGGTATCTCAAACCAGCCCAGGTACAGTGTATATACCATTAACAACAAATTGACTCAAATTAATAAGGATCAACATCGTTCATCAATCTGAATGAGGTTATTAACACAGGATGAAATCAAAGATACAACAAAGCTGATGATGGATGAGTTGAGAGAAGTAACAAGAGACAGGACTGGTAGGAGACAGCTGATCATGGATGTCACTAGAAGCTGTACGACTTGACAGGACATCACACGAGTGTAGATACTCTTAAAAGAATAATGTTCTAGAATATTTCACATTTATCTGCATTACAGTTGTTGGTCAAGATACCAGTATTCTGTGTAAGGAGTCCCGTCTATACACAGCTTCAGTGACGCGGCGATTGCCAGTGAATTGACACAGGGAGACTTACGGCAGTTGCTGCAGCTTCTCAAACTCATTTAGAGCCTGCTGAAGCACTTCGCTCTCTGGTTGTACATGGCCTGCAATCTCGTCCTGGTCCAGCGCTCCAATCTCTTCATCATCATACTGCTCATACAGCTGTAACACGTCACAATGCTTGTGTTAGACTTGGATTCTATTGCAGATGAATAATTCTAATAATCAAATTTATTTTAACTTCAGTCCACACCACTTACTGTCATCTAAAAAATGCAAACAGATTTGGATTTTTGTGTAATTTTGCAATGCATGTGTAATAGACCAATAACCTAACATGTTAAAATTACTTATGAATATATTACTATACCGTTTTTAATATGATCTTGTACTATTACAGAAAAAACACTCTTATTTTGTACCATTACCCATACGTACTGTCACAGTAAGAGGCCGCTCACAACGGTCAACATTTACCTATTTGTACAAGGTGAACAAATTTTCAGACCCCTCTTCCCTGAATTGGTTGATAATTTTCACATACTCAATGAGCAGTGAGCACAACCTCCACAGTCTCACATACTCAACCCCCACGGTCTCACATACTCAATGAGCAGTGAGCACAACCTCCCCGGTCTCACATACTCAATGAGCAATGAGCACAACCTCCCCAGTCTCACATACTCAACCCCCACGGTCTCACATACTCAACGAGCAGTGAGCACAACCTCCCCAGTCTCACATACTCAAAGAGCAGTGAGCACAACCTCCCCGGTCTCACATACTCAATGAGCAGTGAGCACAACCTCCACAGTCTCACATACTCAATGAGCACAACCTCCCCAGTCTCACATACTCAGTGAGCACAACCTCCCCGGTCTCACATACTCAGTGAGCACAACCTCCCCGGTCTCACATACTCAGTGAGCACAACCTCCCCAGTCTCACATACTCAATGAGCAGTGAGCACAACCTCCCCAGTCTCACATACTCAGTGAGCACAACCTCCCCAGTCTCACATACTCAGTGAGCACAACCTCCCCGGTCTCACATACTCAATGAGCAGTGAGCACAACCTCCCCAGTCTCACATACTCAATGAGCAGTGAGCACAACCTCCCCAGTCTCACATACTCAATGAGCAGTGAGCACAACCTCCCCAGTCTCACATACTCAACGAGCAGTGAGCACAACCTCCCCAGTCTCACATACTCAACGAGCAGTGAGCACAACCTCCCCAGTCTCACATACTCAACGAGCAGTGAGCACAACCTCCCCAGTCTCACATACTCAACGAGCAGTGAGCACAACCTCCCCAGTCTCACATACTCAATGAGCAGTGAGCACAACCTCCCCAGTCTCACATACTCAATGAGCAGTGAGCACAACCTCCCCAGTCTCACATACTCAATGAGCAGTGAGCACAACCTCCCCAATCTCACATACTCAATGAGCAGTGAGCACAACCTCCCCAGTCTCACATACTCAAAGAGCAGTGAGCACAACCTCCCCGGTCTCACATACTCAATGAGCAGTGAGCACAACCTCCACAGTCTCACATACTCAATGAGCACAACCTCCCCAGTCTCACATACTCAGTGAGCACAACCTCCCCGGTCTCACATACTCAGTGAGCACAACCTCCCCGGTCTCACATACTCAGTGAGCACAACCTCCCCGGTCTCACATACTCAATGAGCAGTGAGCACAACCTCCCCAGTCTCACATACTCAATGAGCAGTGAGCACAACCTCCCCAGTCTCACATACTCAACGAGCAGTGAGCACAACCTCCCCAGTCTCACATACTCAACGAGCAGTGAGCACAACCTCCCCAGTCTCACATACTCAACGAGCAGTGAGCACAACCTCCCCAGTCTCACATACTCAACGAGCAGTGAGCACAACCTCCCCAGTCTCACATACTCAACGAGCAGTGAGCACAACCTCCCCAGTCTCACATACTCAATGAGCAGTGAGCACAACCTCCCCAGTCTCACATACTCAATGAGCAGTGAGCACAACCTCCCCAGTCTCACATACTCAATGAGCAGTGAGCACAACCTCCCCAATCTCACATACTCAATGAGCAGTGAGCACAACCTCCCCAGTCTCACATACTCAATGAGCAGTGAGCACAACCTCCCCAGTCTCACATACTCAATGAGCAGTGAGCACAACCTCCCCAATCTCACATACTCAATGAGCAGTGAGCACAACCTCCCCAGTCTCACATACTCAATGAGCAGTGAGCACAACCTCCCCAGTCTCACATACTCAACGAGCAGTGAGCACAACCTCCCCAGTCTCACATACTCAACGAGCAGTGAGCACAACCTCCCCAGTCTCACATACTCAACGAGCAGTGAGCACAACCTCCCCAATCTCACATACTCAATGAGCAGTGAGCACAACCTCCCCAGTCTCACATACTCAATGAGCAGTGAGCACAACCTCCCCAATCTCACATACTCAATGAGCAGTGAGCACAACCTCCTGGTCTCACATACTCAATGAACAGTGAGCACAACCTCCCCGGTCTCACATACTCAATGAGCAGTGAGCACAACCTCCCCAGTCTCACATACTCAATGAACAGTGAGCACAACCTCCCCAGTCTCACATACTCAATGAGCAGTGAGCACAACCTCCCCAGTCTCACATACTCAACGAGCAGTGAGCACAACCTCCCCAGTCTCACATACTCAATGAGCAGTGAGCACAACCTCCCCAGTCTCACATACTCAATGAGCAGTGAGCACAACCTCCCCAGTCTCACATACTCAATGAGCAGTGAGCACAACCTCCCCAGTCTCACATACTCAATGAGCAGTGAGCACAACCTCCCCAATCTCACATACTCAATGAGCAGTGAGCACAACCTCCCCAGTCTCACATACTCAAAGAGCAGTGAGCACAACCTCCCCGGTCTCACATACTCAATGAGCAGTGAGCACAACCTCCACAGTCTCACATACTCAATGAGCACAACCTCCCCAGTCTCACATACTCAGTGAGCACAACCTCCCCGGTCTCACATACTCAGTGAGCACAACCTCCCCGGTCTCACATACTCAGTGAGCACAACCTCCCCAGTCTCACATACTCAGTGAGCACAACCTCCCCGGTCTCACATACTCAATGAGCAGTGAGCACAACCTCCCCAGTCTCACATACTCAGTGAGCACAACCTCCCCAGTCTCACATACTCAGTGAGCACAACCTCCCCGGTCTCACATACTCAATGAGCAGTGAGCACAACCTCCCCAGTCTCACATACTCAATGAGCAGTGAGCACAACCTCCCCAGTCTCACATACTCAATGAGCAGTGAGCACAACCTCCCCAGTCTCACATACTCAATGAGCAGTGAGCACAACCTCCCCAGTCTCACATACTCAACGAGCAGTGAGCACAACCTCCCCAGTCTCACATACTCAACGAGCAGTGAGCACAACCTCCCCAGTCTCACATACTCAACGAGCAGTGAGCACAACCTCCCCAGTCTCACATACTCAACGAGCAGTGAGCACAACCTCCCCAGTCTCACATACTCAATGAGCAGTGAGCACAACCTCCCCAGTCTCACATACTCAATGAGCAGTGAGCACAACCTCCCCAGTCTCACATACTCAATGAGCAGTGAGCACAACCTCCCCAATCTCACATACTCAATGAGCAGTGAGCACAACCTCCCCAGTCTCACATACTCAATGAGCAGTGAGCACAACCTCCCCAGTCTCACATACTCAATGAGCAGTGAGCACAACCTCCCCAATCTCACATACTCAATGAGCAGTGAGCACAACCTCCTGGTCTCACATACTCAATGAACAGTGAGCACAACCTCCCCGGTCTCACATACTCAATGAGCAGTGAGCACAACCTCCCCAGTCTCACATACTCAATGAACAGTGAGCACAACCTCCCCAGTCTCACATACTCAATGAGCAGTGAGCACAACCTCCCCAGTCTCACATACTCAACGAGCAGTGAGCACAACCTCCCCAGTCTCACATACTCAATGAGCAGTGAGCACAACCTCCCCAGTCTCACATACTCAATGAGCAGTGAGCACAACCTCCCCAGTCTCACATACTCAATGAGCAGTGAGCACAACCTCCCCAGTCTCACATACTCAACGAGCAGTGAGCACAACCTCCCCGGTCTCACATACTCAATGAGCAGTGAGCACAACCTCCCCAGTCTCACATACTCAACGAGCAGTGAGCACAACCTCCCCAGTCTCACATACTCAATGAGCAGTGAGCACAACCTCCCCAGTCTCACATACTCAACGAGCAGTGAGCACAACCTCCCCAGTCTCACATACTCAATGAGCAGTGAGCACAACCTCCCCAGTCTCACATACTCAACGAGCAGTGAGCACAACCTCCCGTCTCACATACTCAATGAGCAGTGAGCACAACCTCCCCGGTCTCACATACTCAATGAGCAGTGAGCACAACCTCCCCAGTCTCACATACTCAATGAGCAGTGAGCACAACCTCCCCAGTCTCACATACTCAATGAGCAGTGAGCACAACCTCCACAGTCTCACATACTCAATGAGCAGTGAGCACAACCTCCCCTGTCTCATATACTCAATTAGCAGTGAGCACAACCTCAAGTATCTGTCAGCATTAATTTTAAGTGGAAGTAAATCTCAAGAGTAATTATAATACATTTTGTTGCTTCTACATGTAAACATATATTGAAAAATGTAGTACTTTTTTCATTTTCGTTCAGTGCATTTAATTCAATCCACTTTGTGGGATTCAATCTATTTCTGTTTTGTTTCAATTCAATTCAAATTCAAGCTAATTTGTTATCAATTCAAATTCAATTCTAAATTGACCCCAGGTCTCATCTGCATAACACTTTGTGTTTGGAAATATCATTTGGTCACATTTTCACCAAAGTTGCAATAATTTCCTCGTTCAAATGATGGATGCTAAATGACATTTGCCTTAAACATTAAATATCCCATCTCTTTGCTGTCAATGTAATCACACCGTCCCATGGTTGTTTGGTGTGACTTGCCGGTCTGCATAAATCAGAAAAGGTCAAACATCCAGTCCAACTATGTGGTTTTCATTAAAGTGATGCAACAGTGGACGACCATCAGAATGATTACAGAATTTCTAAACATCAAATGGAACAAATTCGTCACCAACGAGGAAGTCCATAAAAGAGCAAACACAGAGCCAATCAAGTCAACAATATTGAAAAGAAGATATTTGAGGCATGTCCTTGAAATGCTGCCAACAAGAATACCAAAGTGATAGTGATACTGGAAACCGTCTGGAAAAAGGAAAGGAGGATGCCCAAAATAAATGTACTAACGAACCATTGCAAGAGAGACACAAACCCAGAAAATGAAGATGCAGGCCCCAGAAAGAACATCTGCAGATCAAAAAATGGATGGTGTTGACTGCTCTCTGCCTTGAACACCTGACGGCACAGCGAGTGAGTAGGTAAGTAAGTATATGATAAACAATAGTCTCTCAGCACAAACCTTCTCAAACCTATCATCCAGCAGTGTCAGGCCAGCATTCCTTGTCACCACTGAAGAGCTCATTGAGTAGCTGGTGAACCGTGACTTTGTCTCTTCCTCGGCAAATGACATCTCTCCCAAACTTCCAATATCCGAAGCAACATCATCATACGAGCCCTCAGCTTCATCTGATGGGACATCTTCAAAGTCAGGTTTTTCGCCATCTCTGTAAGTCACACGTTGATATCTTTTTGTAGCGGCATTTTGAATGTATGTCAAATTTTAACAACAATTTTCCGAACCTTAACATTGGCGTTTTTTATATTGTACTCCTTGGTGATACACCAACTGGATGCTAAATGCATGAAATTAATTTAATATAGCAGATAACTATAACATTTTAATCAATTATATGCTAAAAAATCATGTATACAACTAACACAACCCCAGATGCGTTCGCTACTCCCATAAAGTCATCTTCAAGCTGGTTTTCAGGATTATCAAAATCGAAGTCATCATCGAGGGCAGCGACGATGTCTGGGTCCCAATCTGGCTGCGGACCTGTCAAGGAACAAGCAAGTGGTTACGAACAAACTTGAAGTAATACCTGATGAAATATATTTTTTTTATATCAATCAGAAATAACGTATTTGAACATTTCAGATACTTTATGGAAGTATTTAAATAAAACATATTTTCATTATGTTAACTACAAATACTCGATAAAACTGTACTTAAAATAAAATCATATCAAATCATATTTTAAGAAGTACTCAGATGTACTCAATCTGAGTACATTGAGCATGAGTACAAGTATGAGTACGTAACCCATAATTTCCATGAGTACTTCAAAAATGTACTTGAGTACCGAGTACATCGGCCCCATGTCTGATATGTTAACATCATTAAATAATATAAATTGTTTTATTAACGACTTGCATCACACAATGACATAAAAAATAACTTACATCACGGTTCGGTTATAGACTTGTATCACACAAGAAAAATAAACCTACATCATGGTCAGTTCAACAGTCACTGTTAGTGACACCTACCTTTGATGGCAACAGCTTTGTTTAGCAGCCCAACCCCAGTTTCTTCGTCAGTGGCAAATACAGTGGATGGCAGTCTTAATGCTGGCTCCTGTATTTGCAAAAATGCATCAGTAGCTACACAGTTATTATTATTCTACTACAGAATTACCTGGAGTGTACAAATTATTTCCATAACAGTAAAGTATAGGACATTAGTCCCACTAATATGGTCACCTCGCTATCTAGGTCATTCTTCCCATCACCTCGCTATCTAGGTCATTCTTCCCACCACCTCGCTATCTAGGTCATTCTTCCCACCACCTCGCCATCTAGGTCATTCTTCCCATCACCTCGCCATCTAGGTCATTCTTCCCACCACCTCGCCATCTAGGTCATTCTTCCCACCACCTCGCTATCTAGGTCATTCTTCCCACCACCTCGCTATCTAGGTCATTCTTCCCACCACCTCGCCATCTAGGTCATTCTTCCCATCACCTCGCCATCTAGGTCATTCTTCCCACCACCTCGCCATCTAGGTCATTCTTCCCACCACCTCGCCATCTAGGTCATTCTTCCCACCACCTCGCCATCTAGGTCATTCTTCCCATCACCTTGCTATCTAGGTCATTCTTCCCACAACCTCGCTATCTAGGTCATTCTTCCCACCACCTCGCTATCTAGGTCATTCTTCCCACCACCTCGCCATCTAGGTCATTCTTCCCATCACCTCGCTATCTAGGTCATTCTTCCCACCACCTCGCCATCTAGGTCATTCTTCCCACCACCTCGCTATCTAGGTCATTCTTCCCACCACCTCGCTATCTAGGTCATTCTTCCCACCACCTCGCCATCTAGGTCATTCTTCCCATCACCTCGCCATCTAGGTCATTCTTCCCACCACCTCGCTATCTAGGTCATTCTTCCCACCACCTCGCTATCTAGGTCATTCTTCCCACCACCATAAGTGACCTGAATGGTGAGGATCCACTGTACATAAATTTACAGCAGCAAAACATGAAAGTTATCTAATAACAATTATTTAATTTGGTCTGTGTGCGACCAAGCAGTTGGGTGACAGTTTAGAGCTGCTAGAGGTTAAAACATATTATAACTGACAACTGTATGACTCAGCAATATGGAACATTCCTAAAGAATCGGTATAATATTAATATATATATATATATATATATATACATATATATATATATATATAGATACCATATCATGGTAAATTTGCAAACACCCGAGTAGTTTTCAACTTTCTTTAGAGCAGAAACGCAACATATAAAGCAAAAACAGTCAGGTATCACAAGTTGGAACCAACAATGTTGCAACAAGTTACCTTCTCAGTCTCTGACGGAGCTCTCTGGGCAAATGTGTCAACTGTGTACAACTCATTGACATCTCGTAGATGTTGCATGTAGTCATAATCGTCATCATAGAAGACACCATATTTCTTTTGTTCTTCCTGTCGTGTTTCTACAGTAACCTGAATTTGATACGCACATTCAATAACATGTATGTCATTACCTTAGAATGTCAGATGATGTTTCATCACGTATGGTATAAATCCTTTGAGCATGTGTGTCACTATTCCAAACGTGCAAAGCCATGTTTGGTTCAAGAACTTCAAGTGCAATACTATTGTATGCATATGTGTAGCTTTGCTCTGGAAAACTGGAAAAGCTTAAGAAAAGACTATTTGTCTATTTCAACATTACGTGTTCTAGAGACAATCAACACTAATATGTTAATTCACTCTATAGTTCATAGTGTTCTGTCAACATCCCATATTCAAAGAAGATTTTAACTACCAATCTTAAGATATGGCTCGATTCAATTTAAAATGAATAAACATTGTGCTTACGTTTTCATTGGACGTCTGCAGTGGCATGAGGACATGCTGTGGGGCCTCATCGTCAGCTTGCAGGGGGTCCCGTTGGCTCCGATGAACCAAGTGAAATGTGACTGAACTCTTCTTGTCTATAAACTTCGTCTTCCTGCCAGGCTGAAATGAGAAACCATCAACTCCATTCCATTTGTCATCTCAGTAGGCACGTAATGATTAATTGGTGCATCACATACAGTGTATAGACACATCACGAAAAATTTCCTTCTGTCCCATGCCGTTCTCATCCATATCATGCCAGCAAACTTTACAATTTCATCTCTCCATCTAGTTTTTTATCATCCCTGACTTAGAGACCACGGTGTTATGCTTGAATACATTACAATTCAGTAACAAAAAATTAGCATTGAAAAGAAATTTGCGACATACTGCTTCTGATTTATGATATATTATCTAGGACATATCTGGTATATGATTTGTGACATATTATCATAGAGTCCATACACCTAATATGGCAAATTTAGTGCTGAATTCTGGCAACACCCGAATTCTTACTGCATGTATTCTCTGGAGATATGCGAGAAAGTTGGTGGTGTTAAATGATAGACAGAAATGTAAAATCGTCAACGGAGGCGTTAATTCCTCAAATTGTACCACTTGGTCACAATAATAGCAGGAACAGTTAGATTACTTTTCTGCCATGAGAAACCACGAGATATACGTCATAGTTTTCTTATTATCGCCCACACAATGTAGCATTTTATCATTATTAGTAATATCACGACATTCCATGACAAGTAGCAAACAACATTTTAAACAAATGACTTTACGGGAAATTACCTACCATTTTTGTAACATTTGTTTAAAAACAAAATAGATGGATAACGTGAGTTTTTCTAGAAATATGCAACAACGTCGACCTAACTACTAGCGTCCTCTCGTGTATTTCATAAAATACATTTGACAAAGCGACCCCTAGTGGCTGTGTGAGCACAAACCGCGCTCACGCCTACGGACGCAGGTCGCAGTGACAACTATCTGTTTAGGGATTGGTTCACCGCTTCGGGTCTGTTGAGCTATTTTGGCACTCGGTGGCAATGCATTCGAGTCACATTTAACTGAGTTTAGTAGTTTGTTTTTTCCTAAATATGTAAAGATAATCTATGACCTCCATGTAGGGGCGCGGTGGTCGTGTGGTAGAGCGTCGCCGTCTGGCTTTCAGTCGAAGAGTCCGGGGTTCGAAACCACCTCCGCTGTTTCGAAGCTTAGGCAATTTCGTTCACCCCACTTTGCCTGTGTCTTTCGGAAGAGACAGTAAAGCCGTTAGTCCCTTCTATCTGGTATCTATGCCCGGGGAAGTACATTTAAAATGGAAACAAACTGTGGTGGACTCACTAACTCTAGAGAAGGACACTCATAAAACCAGGAGGACCACATTAAAAATAAGTGTACTTCTGTGTGCTTTAATGTGTTATCTTCGGTGTTAATAGATGCCAAAAAAATCAACAACAACAACGACTTGCATTAAATAGCAGCCGCGTTTGAATATGCTTTACCCATCAAAGCAATTATTTGGGTTCGTTTGGTGCAAAATAATATCAACAACAATAATAATTAAATCATCCAGTGGCGTAGTTAAGATGCATTGCACGACGCCCCCGTTGGCTTTGGGGTTTGATTTTACCGCGAATGAGCTATTGCGCCATTACATGGTAGCATAGCAAATTATTGGATGACTAAGCTTGGCCATTGGGCCTCCTTTCCGAGATCCTAGATACACCACTCATATACTACAAATACTACATATTTGTAAAACAATGCAAATAGACAGTGTTAAACCTTTTAGGATTATTATTGTACTTCTTATTATTATAATTGTTTATTATTATTATTAGCATAATAATAATACTAATAACAACAATAACAATAACACCAATAATAATAATTATTATTGTTACAATTATAATAATGTTATTGTTATTATTATTATTATTGCTGTTTTATTGCGGTATTAATGTTATACTTACTGTACAAATATAGTCATATTCATGAGGAACACATTTAAGCCGTTCGCTGAATTTGCTTTATGCAAAATAAGTCGGGGTTTAACCCTGGTTTCTTTACTGGGCCCTGTTTTATGCACGCGTTCGCTAGAATATCGTGTAGGCCCCTAATAACCGCGTATCTGGGTCACGAAGCTTCGCTTCATATCACAAATTGTAACCTAAGCCAACTATGTCATAGCAATTATTTGTACCCGGACAGAAAATAATTATTATGTTTCTCTGACCACACGCCGTTGACAAGAACAGACATGTTGTCGGGCACCTGCCCGATCTTAAAGAACAACCATGTCGCATCCTTAATCGTAAAGTACGCCTTGGATACCGAACTCAATGGAGGCATTCCTGTCGTTTGTTTACAACTCGGGAAGATCACGTTTTACCTCTATTTTGTTTTTAAGAAGGTCATGTAACAACTTTAGTAATGATGTGTTGTAACATAGTGCTTTCTGACTCTATCATGTACAGAACATCGAAGTTGGAGAACTTATTCGGGCACTGGTCGACGCACCTCGCGGGAGCAAATGACGCGCACGTTACTTATTAAGGATCCCGGTAGGTCAATGCACTGTTTCCATCGACATAAACAACTCCGGGTGAAAATGAGGCGTTACAATAATTGTGGTTAGCATGTTTGATTAGAGCTAAACTTCGAAATAGTGCAGTTATCATATTGATTAGTCAGTCAAGTTAATATAATATAATAATTATTATGGTTTATGCTGTCATGAATTATAATATATTTTTATGCCTCTGGCTCTGGTCTGAAATAAATGTACGTATGTAATTACTACCGGTATATTATATATTTTATGTTGCAGCACATCTATACAAATTGTGAGGGAGCCAGCATGGCATCAGGTGTTAATATGACATGTCCTGGCTGCAAACTCCAATTTCCCTCTATGAAACTATTTCTGAAGCACAGAGAAAAGTTTTGCGATAAAAGTGACAGAAATGAGGTTATATCACAAAGATCGCACATCAAAAGCGTAAGTAAACTTTTGTATCTGCAGCTGCACAAAAATGTCAGTAAAACAAATTTTTGTGATGCTGTTATTCCTAAAAAACATGAATGTATAAACAGTTATTTCCAATTTTACTGACTGAATGCAAAATGGTTATTTTCAAGTCAATATACTTGTATTAATGAATGCTACTATCAAATGTCCACATCTACATACATGTTCCAAGAAAAAACTTATGCAGAAGGTTTCTGAGAACATTTTAAGTTTAAACTTCAAGCAAGATTTCAAACCTACTGATTGATTATTGTTAGGCATGAAAACATATTGTGTAATGATACACAGTGAACATACTTACTATATTAGGAATGCACAAAGCAGTAATGATTCTTAAGGTTATGCTAAATTCCCACTCTTCGTCATCCAGATGTTGGATGAATTGGCTGAGAGAAAGTCTCGCAGAAATACACCATGGTACACGGAAGCTCAAGGACGCCACAACACAAGTCACTATCAACCGGTCTGTATCAGATTTTATATCAACCTTCACATCTGTTTTGTGCTGAACAATAAGACTTATTTGAAAGCTAACAAATAGTTTCTTATTTCCACCATGCAAGCTGTTATCCCTTGTGCTCCTCAATGAATCCTCTTTAATAGGTACGGCCGATGAATAGGTAGACTATTTCTGACTAACAGTTGCATAAATTTTTTCTTTGTGCATTAACTCCTCTTTTAATTAACCTACTAAATGAACTCATCAACATCATTTCTTTTTATCAGCAATCATCTTTCACACTTACAGACCATATGTAGGTGTAATGCATGTAAAAAAAAGACAGAGACGTGTCGCATTCTCACTTTATATCAATTCTGAGTTGGCTTTTTTGAGTTCTCTATTATCAGCTGTTATATTATAATATATAAGTTATTAAATATTTCAATTTCTTTATGTTTATATATTGTCCAAAGATGCACCTCTAGCGGAAATTACTTTACTCTAACCATTTATTTTGCTTTTAACCTGCCTGAATCTTTCTTTATTATGTGCTTTAGTTGTATAGTTTCTTATTGCAGACTACTAATGCTGAGCTAGATCAGAGGTCATTTACTAGCTCGTCGAGCATGAGTATACTGCTGCCACCCGACTCTGTGAGTGTCACATGGAAATGTGTGCCTTACAATGTTCTTGATGGATAAACCATTATAAAAGTATGCAATTATATTAATGCTTTTGTGATATTGTTGGGCATAGCTTCATGTGAGTTATCAAAGTGGTCTTGACTCAACTCAGGGTTCGAATTCACTTGCTGCCATTTCAAGCTTCGGAATTTTTTTTTCAATCTTCGTTGCCTCAATTAACTCGGGTGTATAAATGAGTACATGGCAATAGACAGTTATGGGATTGCAGTTATTTAATTCCAGTGATTTAATTGTAAGAACATCGTGCAGCAATTGCAGTATGGTTGGTTTCTTCCAAGAGAAGTTAACATGGTATTTGCATGAAACGGACTGCCAGAGGCAAAGAGTAATGCTTTCTTGAGCAACGAACATTGGAAACTTTGCTTTTGTAATTGCTTTTATAATAAACTTCACCTAGATTCTGTGTTGTGTCTTTTATTTAAAAACGAAACACATACTTTTTGTAATAGGAAGAGTCAGATAACGATGGTGACAGCCAACATCACCCTCTAGTGGAAGACATGGAAGAGAAGCACAAAGAGAAACTGAGGCAGTTGAAATCTGAGAGGCGGAAGTTAGCAAAGAAAAAAGCAGGCGAGTGGACAAGTTTTGAGTTATAATCAAGGATAGCTATGGAGGTATAAATAAGAAATATAACATAAGTGTCATCAAACATTATCACCTTTGTAAACACAGTGATTATAATTATATCACAATTGATTCACAAGAATTACACTTTTTGTTGACTTTTTTCAAGAATCTAGTGATTAAACTGACATATAAAAATTAAGTATCATACATGCTAAATAAACTCCATATATATATATATATATATATATATATATATATATATATATGGAGTTATTTAGCATGTATTTATTTATTTATATATATATATATATATATATATATATATATATATATATATATATATATATATATATATATATATATATATATATATATAATATAATATATATAAAATTGTTAGTGTGTCTTAATGAGGCTTTCTGGAGAGAAAAAAACATGCCAAAACTGCCTTGTACAAATGTCAACATCAACATTAATTTATTGTAAGTATTGAAAACATTTGTTCCGTCCATTGTTCTGCAATGTGTTGATAGAATTATATTACTCACACTAACTAACCCTGAGTGGCGTACACCTGTAAGGTTGTTTGTTCTGACTACCAACTACTTACCATTTTCATACCATAGTTGGGTATGAACTACATAAGCCTCTTGGTAACTTCCGCCATTTTGTACGATCTCTATAGCTGTGGTCTCTGCCATCCTCCAAGAACTCCATCCCAGTTGATTTTTCTCTACTTCAATAATCTTTCTCCATTTTGATTTATCGCCTTCCTCATTTCCTTATACTCCAGGGCCCAGGTTCGTGCTACTGTTGTGTTGTTAATCCCATCTCTCCTAAGTGTGCGGCCGGCTCATCTCCATCATCAGATCTTGATTTATTCTGATATTGGTGGCACACATGTGCGGTTGTATGTTTGTTCTAAATGTTGTTATTATCATTATTATTAATAACTTTTGATTTATTTCAGAAATTCAAAAACAACTTGACCAAATGGAACATGAGCCTCTTGTAAGGTAGGCTCTTAACGTGGATATCAGAAAACCTGGCTAATGTTACAATAAAACACAAAGCAGATGGAAATATTGATCCAACAACATCATTTAATCAAATGCTTTAGAAAAGAGAAACCAACTTGTGGGTTTAATGTATTTGAATAAGTGTAGCTGTCATATGCTACAATTGAATCATGCAAATTATGAATTATATTTTATTTTATCTGTGGGATGTCCAGGGTGAATAGCAAATTAATGGTAGAGAAAATATATGGAATACTTGATAATAATACCTGTCATTTTGCATGACATAGATACTGTGTTGAAAGATAATATTAAAGTAAAATAAGCAACATCTGATTAGTAATTAGTCAAATTATTACCTTCACTGCTTTCAAGCATATCTTGAAGTGAATTATAAGTCATTCTGACTCTTTGTGGTTCTCTTTTAGCATATTTTATGTGCAACATTAATGATTTGATCTATGTTTAGTCCTTTGGGAAACAAGCATCTGGAGATGACTAGAAGGCGATCAAAGGCAGATATGACTCCAGTTCCCATATTAGCTAGTCACAGAGTTTCTCAAGGTGGATTGAATGAAGTCAAAGAACAAATCACCAGAGGTCAGCACCTGCTGATGACTATAATTGTATGATCTAAAAGGCTAAATTAAGTTCTTACATAGCACACTATCCAATCCTTGGAACTATTCAATGCATCTTACCCCCTGGCAGACCTGTTCCTTCCAGCTCCGACTCAACTTTTCTGGGATGTATACAGCCATGCGGCAACTAATGCGCGAAGACTGTTTGTTCACATATATCCATTACTATCTATAGCCTGGCACTCATACCACTGAGTGAACTGATTAAGGCAAAGTGGAGCGAACAAAATTGCCCAAACTTTGAACCAGCAGCAAGAAGATTGGAATCCCGGCCTTCTCGATTGACAGTCCTGACATTCTAGCCACTACGCTCCTGTGTGCACTCAAAGTTAACTGCAAAATTCACAGAAAGCCATATTAATGTAAACATTCGCATTGGGCAGTATTTGTATCATCATTATGGTGAACTTGTTTATTGATATTTGATCAATTGAAAACCAGATTTGCTGAACCAAGAGAGATACCACTTACATCAACAACAGCAACAGCAGACACAGCAGCAGCAGACACAGCAGCAGCAGCTTATGGCTCTACAGCAGCAGTTGGAGATGGTGAAGCAGCAGGCAGAATTAGACCGACTCATGAACCGGATGAAACTGGAAGTGAACGAAGTCAGACAAACAACAGTTGCTAGGCAACAGCCATTCCAGGTGCAGCCTCTTTCCTTAATGTCATGGCTCTCATCCCAACACCTACGATATGTTACATAATATGGGTGCCTACTCTTATGGTTTACCCATGAGTCATACACATTTTCTTAAATTTACTTATGGCCATACAAGACATACCTTATGGTTTTGGTTTTGAAAAAAAAATTTCTTGTGTTATGGGATGCAGGCTGCATTTGTCAAACAACATCAAATGACAGATTATCAGTTTAAAACAAGTCCGAAGAGTGACACGCGAACATTTTAGTGGTGCATACGTAGTCAGTCAAATGTATCAAAGTCTCACACAATCCAATCAGTATATCCAAGTTTCCCACGTGTGATATTGTATGTGGGATGGTATTTTTAAACAGTTTGACTATATGAGTTAATCATGAGTCAATGTGTAATCTAGTTGGTAGTATTCTTTAAATATTTTATTTGGCAATGTGATGTTATTAAGAAGACTTAATTAAACTACACATTGTGATGAACATTAAGTATGTTTCTTTGCACAGCCTGACTACACGGACGTCATTGAAGATGTCCCGGTGCTGCTACAGAGCCGGTTCACCCCATCGCCATCTCATTCTGCACAGCCAGATATGGTGTATGACCCTGGGTATGTCATTCCATGATGTTGAATCTCACATTCATTCATTCAATTTACAGATCTATCATGTGACTGTTTGACTAGTAACAGCCATCATGTACCACACATTTGACTTAACAACCTCTGAAAAAGCCAAATTCTAACACAATCATCTCACCTTCACTGGTCCGCTTCAGGCCTAGTTGTCCATAAGGCCTGCTGGTCCATAAAGCTGCAGTGCACTTTCACCCAGCTGTTTAGCTTCATTCCCAGTCTCCCCCCAGATCTCAGGGTTTTTCTAAATTTTTTTGCCAGGTTGTCTTTGGGCGACCCACTTTCCATTTGCCTTCAGGTGTCCAGGATAGAGCTACCAGGTGTGTCCGATCCAATTCCATCTTCATCTGGAGTATGTATAAATACACATTCTTCAGGTGATTCCAGATATATGACCGGATAGAAAATGCTATGATCTTTTATAGTATTAACATGTTTCCATTTTCAGTGCTGGCTTTGTGCTTTTCTGCGACTATGTCTTGGGAATCGAGATGAGCATGCAGGTGCTGCGTCTGGTGACAGTACTTTACAAGGTCAGGATGGTGGTTCGTGACCCAATGGTCTTGCCCAAGGTCAGTTGCGACTCACTGACCAGCACCTTTTATGGAGACATGGGAAAGTCTGTGGTCATTGGTGCCGTACAATCACACACAGAGTATGTATTTTGGAGTTCTCCACTGGTGTTAATTATCAAGTTGTACAGTTTGTCACATAAATAATGAATCAGTTTTAAGACTCTTTGTGGTATTTGTAACTATGTAATTAATTAGTCAGTCAATTCATTATTTGTAATTACTGCTATATAAGGCCAACTTCAATTTGTGCTTCTATGAAAATAGAATAATTTACTTTATGTTTATTAACTGAAATGCTTATATGGCTAAGTGAGAGGATATTTATGTTATTTCAATCATCCTGCATATAATAATAATAAATAATAATAATCATGTTCTTGAAGGAATGGTAAGAAATGTAATAAAGACATCCAGTAGATATCACAAAACATTTTATTTTATCACATGAAAGTACAAAATAAATCTTGATTTTCGTCTTCAATCAATCAATCGTAAAATTTATAAGGAGCCACTCCAACAGTCATTGCTCATGGTGCCATAAAAAATGTAAAAAAATATTTTAGTAAAAAATGTTTCGTTAACTGTGCTTTAAAAACATCTTCTGAAAGCCCTGTTAATGTCAGATGTTGTGGCAACAGGTTCCATAATGTCGGGGCTGCGATGGGCATTTTAGTATATAGCACAGCTTATTAGATGTTTACCATGGGAACAGATGTTCACTGTGTTCCAGCTTTGTTTTGCCTACATCTGTGTTAACACACTTTCACTTTAGATGTCCGGCTGACAAAAACCTGTGCTTCCTGGTGGAGGTACAAATAGCGAGTGTCACCAACACTGCACGCCAGAGGACAGTGCGACTCACAACACAGGCATGGTGCAAGATTCCGTTGTTTGACGATCAGTCAAGGCTGAACGCAGGGCGATGGAGGGTTAAATTAAAGGCCCTGCCAATACAACACGACATCTCATTTAGTCAAATCAACAACATTCCCCAGGTGTGTCTTTCTGTATCATTATAATCAATTTCAGCATCACCAAAACAAAATCTTCGCAGTCAAATCACAAAATCACAGTTTAGATAAATTCTGGTTAGTGTTCTGTTTTACACAGTGTTTGTGCAATGTAAAATAATCATTAGACTGCATATTTTGCTGGTATCTTTGTGAACATACTACTTTGGTTTCGAATCTGTTTGTGAATCTAAGTCCACAAATCAAATTATACCACATCAAAGGAAATAGCAAAAATCAATAAAATAATTCAATGCCAATGTCATATTCCTATTCTGCATTTTTGCTTTATTGGACACAAACATTTCAGGGAACTGAACTATATTTTTATATTACAGTTTGGTTCAATGGAACTATTTTTCCGACTTGCACATTCTTGTGAGAGCAACGCTCAGTCATTGGTTCCATTACTTGCCACGGACATGAACCGATATTCCTATCTCTCTCAGGTGCAGTATTTGTACTTTCATAATATTAATATTACAACCAGTATTGAATATGCGTAATTCCCTTAAGATCTCTTTCTATGTACATATTTTTCTTAAACCATTTGGTTGATACATCTGCAGCACAGCACAGCAGATTTCTTTCGAAAAGTCATGCAAATAGCAAATGTTTGATCTGTAAGAAACATATTTCTAGAATGTTTTATTGGTTTACATGTAAAAAAAATCTATACTTTGGTGGTCTGTAGCAGTAAATGCATGGCACAGTATTTTTACTTTCTCTTCGTAAATGCGTCCCACAGTACTTTCACTTTCTCTTTCAGCTGCAGTTGCCACGTACAGATGGTTTTCTACCTCCCCCATCAGTCACCCCACCTGGAAGTCAAGCCACCGAGTAAGTAGGTTTCTTTATTGTTTACATACTCATTCACAGGTAGCAAAACATCCTGCATTTCAAGCCATAATTGTACAAATATGTTTTAAATGCTTATATCCACCAACTCAGATGTATAGTGTATGAATCCCATAATGTGCGTCTGTGCGTGCAAGCATGTGTACAAGTATGTGTGATTGTGTGTGCGTGCGTGCGTGCGTGCGTGCATATGGACATAATCACTAGTTTCAAGGATGTCAGTAGATATGTTAATTTTGACTATTCATACGCTTTAATTTTTTTTTACAATTTATACATTTATATATCTTGTACATTTCTAGGTTCTTTTCATCAATTAATTATTTTTAATGTTTACATTCACTATGACCTAAATTAAATATTACTATTTGTACTTCATGTTTACAAACAGTCATGCAATCAAATAAAAACATTTATGCAAATAAAATTACCTCGTTTGTAGTAGTCTAAAACAAAAAATGTCTGACATATTTTTTCTTTTCTTTTAGACCTGACGAGGATGAAGTGTTTGGTTTCCAAATAGATCGAGTGAAGAACGCTGAACATGGCAGAGCCAAAGTGAAGTTAGTTGCATATCACCTGTCGACCGGCCAGGTACATGTGACCATTTTATGAATAAATAATTAATTTGACTACATATGTTGTTGCAAAAAAATAATGTTTACAGTGTGTAAAGGGACATAAGTGTGGCTTAAAATTATATAGAATAATGGGCATAAAGAAACAAAATATAGCATTTAATTTAGCATACATAATGATGTTCAATAATATGGATTAATTTAAAGGTCCCTCATCAATTAATTTTTTTATTAGTCTCATTTCAAATTGATTTAGTGAAAAATCAAACCTTCCTAGTATCCACTGCAATATGCTAGCTCATTTGTGCAACTTTTGCATGTAGTTTTTGTGAAATCATCAGACAAACTATTGCATTACTTAATGTTTGGTCAAACATTAAATGAAGTGAAAATGGAAATGCCAAAAACTCACAAATTTCACCCTTGTTGAAAGTTTGTAACATTGTCATGTGATCGGTGAGATGATGGAAGTCAATATTTACCATTTTGTCAATTCTTTCAATGATTTGAACAAAAATAAGCATTTTTTATTTAATCTACTGTGGATGTTACATAAACTATTCACACACTACATATATGGACATAAATGAACCAAATTTGCAATAGGCTAAATCAGCTGAGGAAGGAGTTATAGATGTATGCCCCAAGGTATGCTCAAATCTAAGAAAAAACTAAAAATTCTGAAAAGCATATGTGATGCTATATTTGATGTGGATTTTTTACTGAGAATCATGCAATATGTATGTAATGAAATCTTTCTAATATATGTATGTCATAATGCTCTATGCATTATACATCATCCAGTTATACTGTTGATATGGCCATTCTTTGAGTGGGTACTTTATAATTCCTCTTTATTCAAAGTGTACCATAACAAAATTCAGATTACGTTCTCATTGTAGGTTGTTCAGAATGCCAGCAGCCCAGTCGAATTCATCACAAGCGCAGTGACCTCCAGCTTCAAATGCAAATACCACATTTTTGGCCGACAAGAGGCCATATTTCAAGATGTGGCTATGACAGACGACATGCTGGTTATTGCAAGACTTTATCTTCGACCGGCCCGAGACAACGTGGACTATAGAGATGATGTCCTGACTGGGGAAGATGGCCAGTTGAATCATGGCAAAACATTGGTGGCCTGGGCCGCACTGCCACTCACTAAAGGTATATAGGCCAATCATTGGTGGCCTAGGGAACACTGCCACTCTCTAAAGATAGGCAAGTCATTGGTGGCATAGGCCGCACTGCCAGTCACTAAAGGTAGACAAGTCATTGGTGGCCTGGGTCGCACTGCCACTCACTAAAGGGAAGCCAGCCATTGGTGGCCTAGGCTGCACTGTCACTCACTAAAAGTAGGCAAGTCATTGGTGGTGTGGGCCGCACTGCCACTCACTAAAGGCAGGTTAGTCATTGGTGACCTGGGCTGCACTGCCACTCAGTAAAAGTAGGCCAGTCATTGGTGGCCTGGGCCACAGTGCCACTCACTAAAGGTAGACCAGTCATTGGTGGCCTGGGCTGCACTGCCATTAACTAAAGGTAGGCCAGTCATTAGTGGCCTGGGCCACACTGCCATTCACTAAAGGTAGGCCAGTTAGTTAGTGGCCTGTGCTGCATGCACGTCCCATCAACTCAGTGGGTAAAATGGGTATAAGTTGTTAAAAAGTTGTTGGAAAGACAGTGACTACCGGGGGTACCTTTCAAACAGTTTTGTCCATTTGGGGAGCATTATCATTTTAATGTGGTAATTTAACCAGTCAGTTCTCCCTGGCAAATTTCCTTCAGCTCTGTGCTACCATCTCTCCCCATGCAGCCCTGTTCGTGTCATGGTTTCAGGAGATAAACAGCTAAACACGGGCACGCACCAGCTACAGCTCTTCCAGCCTCCCGTGCCAAAAATCTCGGCCATCCCTTTCCGCCAGAGGAACTTCCCCAAGCAGTGGAAGCTGTATGGCCATGCTACTCTTAGGGTCTACATCTTCCGTGGTCTTCCCCGGCCTGGATCCCTAACTCCCAGTGACAGATCGGAGGATGATGAAGATGACAAAATCTGCCCTCCGGTAAAACAACGTTACTGATTATTTAGCAAGCACCAAATATCTTTATTAAAAATGCCTCCTTACTGATGATCTCTGCATTTCATTATTCATATCTATTAATTAAACTAATAATATTTTCATCTGCAGTTTTACAAATAATGAAAGAAATTTACTTTGCATCTATGTAATTTCTGTAAAATGCTTAACATGGGGTGCACATAGGTCGTGGCAGTAATTGTACAGATTGGGAGGTTCCTCAAACATGTTGTTGTTGCTGGCAGGGTGCGTGGCTGCGCTATGAGAGGAGCTCTCCCCCTACTGAGCCATTCCATGCTGGCGATGGGTTTGATCTCTACATTGATGGTTGCCTCAATCTACCAGATGCAGTGACAATATCCAGAGTGGGTAATTTCTCTTCGTGATGACCAGAATTTAATAACTACCAAATTTGACCTATTAAGAGTACATGCCTAATAAGCGTACAACCCCATTTTTAAATCAGAGATCCTATATTGTAATTTCCTCTCCACAGATGTTATGTTGAGTCAAGCTTAGCATTGAATTCATGTCTATGTTTTAATAGATACTGCATATATGTCACACTGATCCTTTGCCTCCCATTTGTAAGCAAATTGTTTACAAGATGGTGATGTGGTGCCATTTAGTGGGAAGAATAGTAGTTGTATTGTCTGGTATGAAACAGTTTTATTATTGTATTGAGAAACAGACTTTGGTGTATGCTAATTAGAACATAATTTTTTACACATTTCATATTGCTTAATAGATCGAATACAGTATGTCAAAATATTCTTTATGTAGGGGAAGGTGGGACATGTCCGCACACCCAAGCTATTATATGTCATAATTAATTAACTGTTTAAGCCAGAAGGAAAAAATGTTGCCTTGTTAATCTGTATATTTAGTAGTTTAATTCTTCCAATGATCAAATTTCAACTCTGTTAGGAAAAATGTATATGTTATCAATATGCATTGATCACTGGTGTGCATATATGCTCCGGGGTACTGGGGCATATCCGCACAGGTATGTGCGAACATACATCGCGTATTTCAGGCCTTTGTTACAGAGCAGAATACGAACTGCAATAGTAAATTTCAGGGGCAGAACATCATATAGCTTATTAGGTATATCTATAAGTATTATTTGTGGGGCTCAAATGTGCCCATATAAATAATATAAATGTAACCAGCTGTTGTTTATATAATGCAATGGCCTAAATTTGGTGGATGCGTGATATTGGCCTGTCTCGACTACAGCGTGATATTGGCCTGTCTCGACTACAGCGCACACAGAAAGCCCTGCAACGAAGAAAACCAAAAGGACACAGAATAAAAACAACGTTATGATTATAAACTTCAAGATACACAAACACTTAACTTACATAAACTATGATGTTATAAGTTTACTGTCTATAGCACATCCCACCTCAAAATCCCACCTCCCACCTATGTTTAGGCCAACCTCCCACCATTGTTTAGGCCAATCTCCCACCATTGTTTAGGCCAACCTCCCACCATTGTTTCAATGAATTTCCAGTATACCATCCTTAAGACATATCATTCCACATTTTTGTTTTGTTTTCTGTGTACAATGCATGTTACAATGCATTTAGGATATCAAACCACAATTACTGGGTAATTTATTGTATGTATTTTGACATCTCAAAATGAGGTTTTTACGATAAAGCGTAGACACTGAGAGGTCCCATTGATCAGTGAATCAAATATGTTCATGAATTAATCTATATCATGTAACAGCACATATTTCATCTGTGTCGCCAACTGTCTAACACCAGATGGCGACATTTTTCAGTTGTTCTGCACTAATCAAATTACAATAATTATGGATTCAGCTGATTAAAAAAGGGGTGTATGCTAATTAGGGCATGTATGCTTAATAGGTTGAATACAGTATTTCAATGCACTCAACTTGAAAAGGGTATTATTTTGACAGAAATAAAAAATGCGTTTGGGGGTTCAGAGAAATTTAGAGAAATTCTCAATGATTGTATACTGACAATTTTCATAATGAAACATGAGCTAGCTGATGAGTATCCACATAGGCGTAACATCTACATCATGCTGTCACGTTATATAAATTAATTTACTGCACTGGGGCATATCTGCCATGACTGGGGCATATCTGCACACTCCTATGCGGATATGCCCCAAACGACCGGCGGGGGAAGGTTGTCAATTTTCCCGCACGCCGTCATGGCGGTAAAGTTTAAAATTTCTTACCGAAACGAAGGATTTTAATTCACGGGTTCAAATGCTTGATGTATGAGTAAGATGCTACTGTAGAACACAGTTTTGAGACAACATACTACACAGTTTGGTCATTAACAAGGTTTGCGGACATGCCTCAGCATACGCATGCTCTGCCTTCCCCTACATGGAAGGTATCATTACTACAAGAAACACTTGGAATACAGCATTTTTTTAGGAAATACATCCAAAACATGTGCATGAACAGTTCACACATTTGTAATGGAGAAAGTGTGTCACTGGTACATAATATGAACTCCCGATAACAACATTTCAGTACAAAGCTCAATGGAAATGACTGTAAGCCGACATGACATCCGCTAAACAGACAGTCTCCCCAAGATGATTATGCTTTACTGATATTGATCAATGTCATCACTGATAATATTATCTCATTGATAAACAACCTTTGTTGATAAGAACAGCAGTGATAAGTGTAATCATGCATTGCGTTATTGTTAACCCAAAGTCTTTGTTCTTGTTTAATGAGGGAGCTATTGTGACAGTGCTCCAATGCATGAATGTTGGACAGCTTAAGGTGGCTCACCATGTCTTTCAGAACTATTTTAGTATTATATAGAATGTTAGTCTATTTTAACCATTGTGATCTTAAAGCGAAACAAATTGTGTTTTTGGCGCTATGCACCTAAAAGAGATAATAAAAGAATATCACGCCAGTGATTTACTCAGAATATGTTCTAAAACTTGGAAATTCTGGCCATTTCTCCGAATGACCGAGGGCTGACATGTTAACCAGCACAACTGATAAGTGCATGCACAGTTCTATGAAATCGGGGTAACTTAGACTAAAGTGACATATTAAGGGAGGCCAGCATACACAGAACCAATGCAAAGTCTCAGACAAACATATTACTTTGCCAGAAAGAAGACTAGTTTAGTAAACAAAAGCCAACTTATGTTGCATAAGCTGACCTTGAATGCAAATAGCATGGCCATATCCTATTGGCAAGAATAGGAATAGATGTGTATGCATATATTTTCATTTGGTGAGCATATATAGCCAGAATGCCAGACTCGTGACATAGGTATGGCGCAGCCCATGAAATTAAGATGTTGTGTATTCAACAAGGTTTTCCTAGTAAACCACTGGTTTGATATTCTTAATTGTAATTACAAACGGTTATGTCTTAGAAACTCTTATAGGCGCATAGGCCAAAAACTGTAAGTTTTGTTTTGCTTTAATTGTTTATATATATTATTTATTTATTACTATTATTAATTATTGTTTTTTGAAGATTTTTGCGCATTAGTAGATTAATATGTTCATGATTTTATGACAGTATAACGTATGCACCTTTGTGCAGTGCCCCAGAACAATTATTTGGATGAGGTGCTATATAAGAAATTTGTCATTATTATTATTGTTGTTGTCTCTTTATGGAGGTGTCGGCCACCGTTCTTGACCGCTCTAATGGCAGAGTGAGCCGAGAGATTGGCACGACTGTATCTCTGGACAGTGATATCCACAACCCTGTGTATGAGCTGCGCACGGAGTTCCGGAAGCCGAACATGCCTGCAACCTCGACACTGCTCCTCAAGGTAGCCCACAATGCAGTTCTGCAATCCTTGTCTTTCCCACTGCAAGATGTTCACAACACATTCAGTGAGAAAAGACAAAATATCGAAATTATTAAAACCAAAAAATAACTGCATCAGATATACTGCTGCTGGAGAAATGCACTGCTATTGCTGTTAACGGAATTATAAGGATTTTTGGAGGTATATAGCCATATCCTATTTTTATATGCATTTGTTTCTAGTGGAACAATTGTGATAAAGTACATATTTTTCTTGTGTTCATCGCAACAGTTTAACATCAAATGACAAATGTACTTATAGCGGTTGAAGCACAACTTTTTTTGATGCTATGCAGATTTCTGGCACAACCTAGAAGATCTTGTTTGGTGTAGGAGTATTTCATAGCAAGATAGATACTGACACTTCATCAGAATTTGAATGTTGTAGGCCAAATAACCAATTCAAAATTAAAAAGAATCCAAGTCAAAAATACAGATTTCGGCCGAACAAATGTGGAAGGTCTGCATTTGTCAATACTCTGTGTATAACACTACATGCCATGCTCCCTTGCAGCTGGTCACAATGACACTGCCCGATAGACAGCTGGTCATTGGGGGCTATGCCACACTCAACGTCTTCGTGGAGACCGGCACGGAGGAACAACCAATCGCAGACACTCCTGGCATTCAGGTGCACATTGCTTTAGTTCCACAGAAAATATGCGACACAAAATTTATTGGTCGTAAGTTATTAACTGAACAAATTTAGCTTGTGGTGTTCATATATGTTACAAGGTCCAATGCTTAAATGCTAAAAATTAATTATCAAAATAAATTGTTTTCTAGTTCTGCAATCAAAACTGGAAACTTGCATAGAAGTGTCAGTGTTGCAGATTAACATGACTACAACCGAGATTCTTTCAAAACATTAGGCTTTGCCATTTTGTTTCTATATAAGTACAGCTGTAATGTTATCCATTGTCGGCTACTATGTTTTTGTTTCAGATTTCGCTCAATGAAGGAGCGCATCAGCTTAGGCTCTATCACCAGGAACCGAATGGTGCAGACCCATTCACTGAGGCGTGTCTGCAGAAATCAGTCAACCGTGTCATTCCATGTGCCACAGTTCTTGTGCGACTGTTGAAGACTCCACTAGGGCCTTCAGGGCTCCCCCTGGAGGTATGCTCTTTCTCACCTACCTTATGTGTTGATACAGGCACATTGGATTGATTTTTATACAGGAAATCTGTCCAAACAGATGGTTCAATTGACTACAAAAATAGCAAATATTCTGGAGAAACACAATTACTTCATTTTTAGTTATATGAGTTTTAATACTAATTTATAATTATTCAATTCACTCATGTTTAACAAGGTTTAACAAGGTTGCCATCCCAAACAACAAGTTCCTGATGGCAAGTGGACAAGGAAGCCATTGGCTTATCGAGAGTCCAACAATTTTCTCATCTATTTGTAGCCTGCCCTTATCAAATATCTGTCAATTCTATTTTTAAACATGTTTACACTATTAGCATTAACACAATCATTTGGCAGTTTGTTCCATTCATTTATCACCCTCTGTGAGAAAGAGTACTTTCTCATGTCCAACCTACACTACTCCTTAACTAATGCTGCTTTATGTCCTCTGGTTCTACTGCCTTCTTTAAGTATCCTTAACATCCATTTTTTTACTCCTATGGTTAATATGTGGATTCTGTATTAACACCAATGGGACTGGAAAAAAATCCAGTGGTCACATTTATGAGGTGTTCTTAATACAGAGGTAGTCATTAGTAAGAGTTCCACTGGACATAGGTTCCAACATTATAATTTCTGGGCGGGAAATACTGTTTTTTTCCATGGCCCCACTTTCCCACATTTTGGACGAAATGCCCTGTTTTTTTGTTGCAAAAACAAGGTAAAATTTACCTATTTGTAGTATATGAGGCCAATATAGGTACATTTTTCTTTGGTGTCCAGTGATTTCACATTTACTTACATGTGCATTCACTGCCAATGAGATCGTACATCAAAATGGCGACCTGTAAAAACAACACATTAAAAATGAGAAAAGCCGCTAAAAACACCGAAAGTTGATTGGAGGAGGGCGTTTCCCACATTTTATGAGCACTTTCCTGCATTTTCATGAGCAGACGTTGACCCCTATGACTGCTTTACCATGGTGGTGTCCTTCAGATAAGTCACGTACATCGGGTGCAGTGGGAACGACTTGGTCTTTGGCAACCCCGCCCTCGATACCGAGACCGTATCTACTACTCTCTCAAGTGTCGCCCCACGTCCAGCGAAGCACAGCTGTTCCACGCCCTACTAAGACGGGGGCGGGTGAACATCAGGAGCGTCATCCCCAAACTTGCAGATTCACTGCAAGTACAGAAATTCACCAAAGACAAGGCGATTGAGAATTTCATCAGGGTACATATTTCAAACAAGGCACTAAACCATATATGAATAACTATTATTTAATAAATACTGCTCAATATGTTATGGGGGATGCTGGACCATTCACCATAAGAAATATCTCAATATATAGCACAGTACTTCTACATTTGTATGACAAACACCTTGCATTTTAAAACTGTAACCAACGGGAATTCTTGGGAAAGGATTTTAAAAAAGCATTAATTTATTATCAGTAAGATTTAAACCATCTTTTCGTTATAGCAGTTTTTCCACTTATGTATGCATCAGTAAATTATGTATGTTCATGGTAGCATGCAGAAAACACTTAGACTGACACTTTCAAAGCACAACCAGGGAAGCAACAAAGCAAACACTGAAGGGCCTACAAGAAGTCAAACCAATAAGCAGAGCTTGCTATGGTCCCAGTGACTGATCAATCACAATTTTCAAATACGTTGCTTAATTTTTTCTCTGCAGGACCAGCTCACAAGGTTGATGGATGTGGAGTCGAAAAAAAATATGGATTTGACCTTTGTTGTGAGCTACAGTCCAGTGCACGGCATCAAGGTCAGAATGATATATGTAAAGGAATTCCTTAGACAAAGCCAGGCGTATCGAAGCAAATTTCTAAAGGTGAAACATACAAGGATGCAACCACAATGGTTTAGTGTCTCAGGTAAAACAAACTGAATCTAACCCATGTGGATGTTTACACCCAAAATATCAAAGATTCTGGCCAAGATGTACCATCATGAATGTAGTCAGTGTGTGTCCTTGAGTATTATGTAGGAGGAGAACAATGCCGTGGCCCTTGGAATGTTGCCTGTAGTGTTATCAAAAGTCACAGGTCTGGTTTATAGCAACTGACTGCAACTAATCTGTTTTACCATAGTAAACTAATTTACAGACCTGCCACACTTTTTTTATAGAAATCCATTATTTAGATTTGAAATCCGTATAAATCTGTATGACATTTTTCATTGGTTAATCAGCTAATAGCATTCCTATTCCGAATGAGTATTCCACCTGTCAGGCTACAAAATATACCTACAAATCCGCTGGGTTTCATCAGAAATCGCATAAAAAGTATTTGTGCTTCGACTGCTATTTGTTTGTCATTTGATTTGATACTCGTATGATGAACACAAGAAAATATGTACTTTATCATGATTTTTTTCATTTGAAACAAACCTGGATAAAAACGAGATACAGACATTTTTGGCTGACCTCCCAAAAATCCGTATGGAAACCGCACAATGTGGCTGATCTCAGTTTAATGTTGACAACCATTTTGTATGGGTTTCTGCAACAAAATGGGGCTTGTTGTTTCAGTGTGCTGTGGACTGTGCACTTGGTCTGCCATGGTCAAGCTTCAGCTACGTGCTGGTCTGCCTCAACCCTCCAGCTGCCATATACAGGGTGAGTACTATTCACAATTAATACCAATCAGATTACCATCTTCAGTACCTACACTGTGAATAAAATGCATGTAGACTTGCTTGAATTCACTTGTATCATATGCTAACAAATATTATTTCATCTTTCTCTATGACCTTCTTGTAAGATTAAACTTGCTGCTTCAGGGCAACACTTATGCAAAGTATGACAAGCCGATGCTTACAGAGAAACTAGTAGTACAATCGACTACTTCTAACCCAATCTGGAAGGATGGATATAAGGTGAGAGAGAATTCACAGGATTTTGCTATGAAACGAATTGTCCTAAAAGTCAACTTTACCAATAAAATTATACGTATGCGAAAATATATTATCATGCTAATAATAATAAAAGGTTTTATTTTAGACAATAAGCAGTATGTACATAGAAAACAAGTATATAAATAAAAATAGTATACAGTGGAACCTCACTATTAATGTCACCCTCGGGACTGGACCAAAGTTACCTGAATAGCGAGGTGACTGTATTAGTGAGACTAACGTCATATACTCTGCTGTTATGGAAATAATTTGGGACTATCCCAGGATGACCACAATGGTGAGGTGGCTGTATTACTGAGGTGACCATAATGACGGGGTAGTTGTATTATTGAGGTGACCATAATGGCGGCATGGCTGTATTACTGAGGAGACCATAATGGCGAGGTGGCTATATTACAGAGATGACCATAATGGCGAGGTGGCTGTATTACTGCTGTGACCATAATGGCGAGGTGGCTGTATTATGGAGGTGATCATAATGGTGAAGTGGCTGTATTACGGAGGTGACCATAATGGCGAGGGGGCTATTTTACCAAGATGACCATAATGGCGTGATGGCTATATTACCAAGATGACCATAATGGTGAGGTGGTTGTATTACTGAGGTGAACATAATGGTGAGGTGGCTGTATTACTAAGGTGACCATCATGGCAAGGTGGCTATATTACCGAGATGACCATAATGGTGAGGTGGCTGTATTACTAAGTTGACCATAATGGTGAGATGGCTGTATTACTGAGGTGATCATAATGGCGAGGTGGCTGTATTTAAAAATTATATTCATAATTATTTAATTCTGTGTAGCAAATGCTGAGGTTATGTTTTGGGTGATTCCGTTACTAATAAACATGGCTGCATTTGAAGCACTTCCCTGATCGCTGCTACAATGAGTTCCTCACCGTCATTCTGCATCTGCAAGAAGTGGTCGTAACACAAGACGACACAGGGAACAAGTATAAACTTGTTCAGCAGGTAGGTGCCATGTTTGTTCTCTGTTCTCAATCTCCAAGCAGCACATTTGTTGGGCTAAAACAGAAGTCTGGTTGTGGGATTTAGGAGTGTATGATGGATAATTTCACTGTTGCAAACACATTGTAAGTTGATATTTAAGCAAGATTTGTTGGTACTCACTCTGGCTATATCTTTATATGTTAATTTTATTTTTACCGGAATAATATTCTGTACTCCATGTAAAGTGCACAGTGACAAGGTCTATGTCATATTAACTTTAATGTTATTTATTGCACAAACATTGGACTGTAGTCTTAAAAATCACTGTACATTACTCTGTATTTCACTTGCAATAATCCCGCAGGGTTTATAGAGGATCTCCATGTTTGCACTATTTGTTTGATCAGTGACATAACTAATTTTGTAAATATGTTATATAATAATTAATTAATTAATTCATTCATTCATATTTTAGGTAATCGGTGATAGGTCATATTGAGAGCCAGAAATATTTTGTATTTCTTATAAAGCTCAGTCCAAGGATTGAATTGATGAGTGTGTGCTCCTATAGCAGTGTCACTGTCTTACAGAGCTCTGTTGTATGCACACAACTCTATGTTTTGTGCAATATCCTGTCATATCAAATTTCTGTGTTGTTTTCACCACATAAACTCACCAGATAAATTTGTCCGAATAACTACTAATTTTGTATTGCATGGAACCTCACTGTGACTGAAACCAGGCAGACTGGACTGGGCTGTCCAGTAATTTGCAGCAGAAGAAACTGTTTTCACATAATCTTCCAATTCTAGCTGCATGAAAATCTATTTTCTTACTTACAGTTTGGCCAGACTTGCTGATTAACTCAGATTAACTCATCTTCTCATACAGCCTTAAGAAAATGTTGTTGTATACATATATGTCACATTAACCTGGCTGTCGTGTGTCCAGGCATGGTCGGCTGTGCAGGTGTTTCGCAGTGACTACGCCTGCACAGACACCTACAAACTGCCTCTGTTTCACGGCAAGCCACCGCAGGAAGTGATCCAGCAACTGACACAGATGCCGTGCATTGACTGTCTGAAGGCTAACGTCCGCAACCGCACTGTGAGTTGATCAGATTCTCTCCTGTTGATGTGAACATACAGTTATGTCCATCTTTCCATTCTTTGATAATCCGTTTTGTTTTCGCATGTTTTTTGTGAACAAATCTCAATTCACTGTAAAGTGCTTCAATATTTCATGATTCACTGATCTGCTATGCTAATCCAGACAAAACCCTTTGAAACCAAAAGTGTGCATATAAATGAGACTTGACTGTAAACATTGGGTACAAATTTAATTTTGACATTTCATTAGCTTTATGAATAAGCATTGCATGCTTTTGATTTAATGTAAAATAGTTTCCACTTATGTTATTGCTTGTGTCTAGAGATGTTGAGGTTGCAGTTAAGGTACGTCGAGAAAGCCTCATTGGTTGTGAGGCTGTGTGATGGTCGCAGAGAGGATGAACTTCCATTCTACATGTCACCAAAGCGGGTTCGTTTGATCCCATTTTGTGCTGTCAAATTCATTGCAAGATTAACTTATATTTATATGCCAATAGTTTTTTAATTAAGAATAAAACATCCTCAATGAAGATTTCAGGGCTGATTTTTCACATGATGTTTGGTCAATGTACTTGGATATAAATGCATTGTTGTTTTAAAATTATCACTTCAATCAATTAAACATTGAAGGATGTTATTGTTTTTTTTTTGGTCAGTGAAAATTACTTACACTTAATTAATTTTTTTTAGAAAATGCCTCCAAATGGTGACTACCTGCCACCAAACTTCACACAACAAACGATGTCTAACGTGCCTAACCGACCTCTGGCTGACCTTGTGCCTACAGGGCAGATACCCCAAGAGTTCATGAAGAACCTCGCTGTCAAGTTCAAAAATGTGAATATTATGTTTCCGATGACTAACAATTTTCTTTTTGACAAAACTAAGTTAACTCGCTTTCGACATTTCAACAACCATCGATTGCCCTCTTCAGGAATTGAATTCTGGGACTTGTGGTTTACCTTCCTCTTTCCAGTCTCCTCGAAATTCCCATAGCAACGGATTTTGCATTAGCTACACCATTGTTATTAGTCATGTGTTCATAGTATCATGCTTAGCTATTCTGTTTGGTATCAACTCTCTGTGGTTGGGTCTCTGGGGATTTAGGTGCTAAAGAAGTCCAATTATTATTATTATTATTTGGAGTGTAAGAGTAAGTGTATATTGATGCTGGAATTGCTGAAGTACACCAGCCTGGCCTCCACTGAACTGGGTGTGACTGGAGAGATCAAAGGCAGATACCCAAAGTTGGGCTAACTGCTAAGTGGTCAACTATATCACCCATTGACTTATGAAGTTCTTTAATTGTTCTTGCAGCTGGTGTACAAGGCCAATGAAGATGAGACCACTGGTTCCACAGCCCAGCCGGAGTAAAGAAAGACATGAAAGCATCACCTTTTGGACTATTTTTGCTGCTCAGTAGCTAACTACTGTGGACAAACTGTACCTCATAGTAAACTATGGTTTCATGCTACGTTACCAAAGGCAACAAATAAGCAGGGATATAATATATAATATAATTTTTTTACATGAACATGATACATTTATCTATCTTCAAATGTAGTTTATTTTCGTATTGTAAAGATATATTGTGTGTTAACATATTTTAGGGTTATTATATAAAAAATACGATGCCACCTGGCAAAAGACAACAGGTTGAGCACATTCGACAGCGCATGCATGTGTTCATATCTTATGTCCGCGTGAACATTGTACATTCTTCTACAATAAATAACTTGATGTGAACAATTGGCAAAGAAGATTTGGGGCTTCTTATTATTGGTGACCATACGCACGCATGCACGCACGCACGCACGCACGCACGCACGCACGCACGCACGCAGGCACGCACACACATGGGCATCAGTGCATTGTGGTTGTGGTTGTTTCTCTATCTGATTGCAATTCCCTGTATACTTGGAGGAAATAGATCACAGAACTAGGCTCATCGAGAGTCCAACTTTTTAATCTATGAGTAATCCACCCTCCGTAGATATGTGTCGACCTTGTATTTAAACATATTCACGCTGCTAGCAGTTACACAATCTGTAGATAATTTGTTCCATTCATTATGGTCCTCTGTGAGAATGAGTACTTCCTGATATCCAATATACACTGATCCTTTACTAACGTTACCTCACGTCCTCTAGTTCTATTATCTTTCTTGAGTGAGAAAGTTTGTATGTCTGCCAATTCTCCCATTCTTAGCAAAAGACTCTCGCTTTTTTTACATAGTTTCTCAAAATGCTCGCGTTTATAAAAGTCATTGTGATGTATTTTATTACACAAATTCACTTATTATGCAACTATGATATCAGATGTGTCCTAAATGCATCTGGATCGCATCCACCAAAGGTGTTTCGTAGCGTCCCGTATGTTAGTCATGAAGCTACCTGCCGATCACAGTTTAGCCAGAATTAAACATCCCCTTTTCACGTGAACACGATGGCAAGTGTGTTTAGATGGACACGTATCAGCTTCTCACGCCTATCGTGTAACTAGGAGATAAGTAGTGTTCCCTCGCAACTATATATAGTAGTGTTTGAGCGTTGACATACACTGCCAGTGTTGCATTCCCTGTAGTTCATTAGACTGCTACATTGCCAGGCGTGGTGCACGCATTCGAGGGGAACGCAAGTTGACGATGTAAGTGTGAACTGTGTCTCACGCGGATCGGCGTTCCCTCTGGAGAACTGAGAGAAAGGAAGTACGATTTTGTCTGACTTGCCTCAAAGTAGCCACTATGCAATTAACAGATCGATATAGGTTCGGTTGCAGACAGCTAAACCGTGATTTGGCAAACGATTGAATGAAAAGTGCGTTGTGCTAGTCGGGAGAACATAGCGCACCCATAGTTTGTTTATACGACAGGATGTTTGCGTGCGTGCGTGCGTGCGTGCGTGCGTGCGTGCGTGCGTGCGTGCGTGCGTGCGTGCGTGCGTGCGTGCGTGCGTATACATTGTTCTACATTGTTCCCTTTTGACCATTAAAAGTACCGTTTCGGCGTCCTCGCGACCAGCGGCTTCTGACTACATCAGTCCCTCTAACATATCTGCCTGTTGAAACGCTGATTTTTAAGTTGCTGGGTTAACCAATGGGATCGCTCGATGGAATTTAACTTTAATCGGTTGTAGCTGGCCGGACGAGTCATGATGGGCATTTCCGCGGGCGCGTCGGGCTCCCAGAAACACATCGACCAAGACACGAAGTGGGGCAAAATACAAAGGATTCAGCGTACATCCCCACAAGGTGTGGGAAATACTGACAAATCTACGTTTCAACAGGGAGACTGGGGCTAGTTGTTACAGAGGCGTCTTACGAAAACATAGCACACATATGGAGATACCATCGACAGTAGTTGGTCGGAAATCCACCTGCAGAAGAACTGTCGAAAAATTGGGAGTTCAGAAGACGAAATTAACGAAATGTGGACAATTAACCTTTTTAACCACATACAAATTCAGGATTTGTTATCGCTCACGTGCGTTCAACTATAAAAATTGTGTTTGGGGCACGTTGTTACAATTGTATTGAGGGCAAGTTGTTACAACTGTAACAACGCTCGGGCGACTCAGCCAACGAGTTGTGTGCTGAGTCTGACTGAAAGAACAACATTGATTTAACCACGACGTGTGAACGTTTCATTTCAATTGTGAAGCCTAGTGTACTGGTTTATAACCAGTTCTGTAAATGCGAGAAGTGTCAAACAAAAACGACAAATATATCAGAAGGGCGGGTTACACATAGATGACACATTGTTTGACTCTCGATAAGCCAATGGCTTCCTTGTCCATTTGGCATCTGGGTGTTTTGCCTTGGATGACAATCTTGTTCAACCTTGTTAAATTTTTCTGGCACAGTCCTATTTGAGCAATTAATAAATCTTGCACGATTAATCGAAATGTCGATGTTCGTGCGCGTGTGCATGAGTGCGTGTGTACGTGCGTGCGTGCGTGCGTGCGTGCGTGCGTGCGTGCGTGCGTGAGTGCGTGCAAGTAGAAGTCGCATTACATATATATTGCCATTCACTATTTCATACTCCATTCAATAATTTATATTCTATTCACAATTGTTTGTTATGTAAGAATCCTGGTAACTAAAAATGATAACTTAATATATGATGCTGTGAACATCTAAATTGTCGTACACTGTATGTAAAATGTATAACTGTGTATAAACCAATAAATGCAATAACAGCAACATGTACGAGTGACACTTGCTTTGCGATCCACGCGTTCTTTGCTGCACCAACGTATGATGTAACACTTTTATTAACACGAATGATAAATTTAATGTAAACGTTGACAGAAATAATGCATCTATCATACGTTTCACAAAAAGTAACTTTAACTGAAAATTCTAACAACTAGCCCCGGTCTCATCTACTCCTATCACCCCTTCCTAGCTAGGATGCCTTTCGGGTCATTACTCGGGTGGAAATTCACTAAAAATTACCGGTCTGTTTCTGCTTTTGAGGAGTGACCGACTCGCTAAAAACAAATGCGGTTAGCGTCGTTAACATTCCACGAACGCCTTTATCTGAACAAGTCGTCGATAAGATCTCTTTCAGGTGAAATGCTATGCGTTCCAACACGATGTGTTGTTTTTCGTGTGTGTGACTTGGCTGATTACGATAAATTGATATGACTTGCGACTTGTGGCGTAAATTTACTTGTGGCAAATTCCATGGGTATAGTATTCGTCGTGGAAGATGAAATACATTTATTTTTTACGTGGATCGGTAACTTGTCATTGTTAATGGTGTTGTTAAGTTGCTTCGCAGCATAGCTATATACCATACTATATTTGAAGCATGCCGTGGCGCATATGGTATGTATATCCACCAGAACGATATATTGCCTATGCGGCTTCACATATCCCGTATGCAAGTTAGAACGGCACTCATATAAAGCTGTGCCTTCAGCAGGCCAGGACTATTAGTTGATGGTTCCCGTACAACGAAATTAAATGTGTTACCGATGGTGCTGTTGGAGCTGTAATCGCTGATCTAACCTATAACAGCGCGACACTTGTAACCATTCCTACCCACAGCTCTCCTCTTGTCGACATTGCGACATACGTGGGCCATGCCTAATTGACAACGTAGCAGCTGCGTCAACAGGCACTCGCACTATATCATTAGACGAATGAATGCAGGGTGCACATTGACCAATGCACATATAAACAAGTCCAGTTTAATGGGGGGGGTTCAATAGCGAATGTATCGGGGCCGTAACTAGATCATCAATACCGTTACAGCCGAGTTGTTCTCAAGTATGCCATTGCTAGGTGGAAGTCACGCTCGCTTACACATCTGGCCCTACATGTACATGCGTGACACGACACACGGTCAGGCGAGCGGCAGGTAAAGCAGTCTTACTGTTTTCTGTATATATTTTCGTACTCTTATTTGTATGCTCTGCGTATGGTACTTGCGAACCGTTGTCGGCGAACTATGTACTCGCTTTCTGACATGGAGCGTCAGTGGTAAAGGCACCCAGTTGGTAGTTGACGGCCACGAAGCGGTTACAGTGCTACGGCGTTCCTTTTGGCAGCTGCGGAAACGTATCATTGTTGGTGTTGTGGTCAGGTCAGTGCTCAATGTCAATGGTTTTCATTACGGTTGTTGCAACACAATTTTAGGCTTAGTTAAGTTTCTGATTCACCGACTTTTGTATTAGACTCGTGTGAACTACATATGGTACAGGCATGTTTAACCGGGAGAGAAGAGCGTAGCCTGCCAAAAGGAGGTGTCTGGACATTGTGTGTTAGAAAGTGGCGATGCAATGCTTAAGTAGAATCGAAAAGAGGACATGTTGTAATTTTAGTGTAATATACCAACAACGTGTCGTCTGGCATGCCGAAATTATGACAGGTAATGCCGTTTGGGGCACAAAATGCGACATATGTTGCTGTTTAGCATCGCTGGTGGATACGCCGTCACGCCTGACTTAAGACATGACAATGGCGTGTGTCGCCTACCCATCTGTCCGCATCTGTTTACATGGCCTTACTACGTGTCATTATGAGCAAAACGATATTTGATGACAAATTGTTAATCCACCTCGTCGTGGCAGCCTGACCCTTGAAAATACCGTTGCCTGTGGACGAGACGACACGCGTGGCTGATCAGGAACGGGATAGGTTACACTGTGCGAGGCGGCATTGACGCGTCGTCTACTACGGGACATACGCTTGTTGCCGGCACTTTGGCTCTTTCGGGTCGTGTTGAACCGGTTGATCTGTGGATACCATTGGAAGGAAAACTATGGGACTGTGTTCTACCTTCTGACGTCACCTGGACGTTCTCCACTACTGAACCTACAGGAAACACCGGACAGCACGTTCAGGTAAACGTACTCGACTTGTCGTTGGATCAGTTCGACTTCCAGTGGCAGTTACACGGAGGGGGCGTAGCTAGGTTGTGTAGTGCGACTGCGGAAGTTGTTTTGACCGGATGACATTTGGACAGTCGTATAAGATACGTGGGCCTACATTTAAGAAGATTTAACAAGATTGTCATTCAAGGCAAAACCCTGGATGGCCAAGAAAGCCATTGGCTTATCGAGAGTCCAACAGTTATTGGTCTAGCCATAACCCGTCCGTATGACATATATGTCAAGTTTGTTTGTGAAATTAGTAACACAGTTAGCGTTCTACATAGTTGATAGATAGTATATAGGCCTGCTACTGTCCGTGTAACACGACAAGCTGTCTTTCCGCGATGGCCAACATTTATAACTTTAACTTCAAACGGGTGGTTCAAATACTTCTTCTGAAATTATTAGCGGCGGCGGGCGGGAGGACTAGATGATTGTCTGTTGTCTAGGAATTGTAACGTTATTAAAATTATGTTAAATTTCATATTCTGTGTACAAACTTCAGGGGTGGTAGTAGACTGTACTATCATGACGCATAATTTTCGGGGTTAGTAGATTGTCGTATCACATTATGTATGTTCTGTCAATAAGTAGTATTTAGTCCACGGGGTTCCTGTACTGGTTCTTAGTACCTACTTCACTATTGGTGAATTGATATTATTAAACTGCTCAATGTCTCACTGTCGAGTCAAGGGAATAACGTATGTATGCAAAAGTCAACTATTTGGCGAGACACTGATCGAATCACACATGACACAGGCTGGTATGTTAACGCCACCCACACGTAGTTTGCACCTGCAAAAAGCGATCGTACGATAACATAGAGTCGAGTCGGGCGCGCTCCATCTTGTCCAATCTGATAACAGTGCAGGTCAAAGAAGGCTCTCGCCCCAGGGCTATCGTTCAGATCAGCCTCAATAGGCGTTGGTTCCGTGCCAATATTGCCTGACTACGATTTCACGATAAACGGACCCAGTCACATTAGCTACAACAGAACAGCGAACGTTTGTGTTTGTATTATCATAATTACAGGACCGAGATCCTGACAACATAACTGTTCAATAGCATCCATGCAACTGCTTTGTATGTACTAATGTAGTTCCTGTGGTTTGAAACATTTGTTTTAATGAAAATTCCCGATGACGTGATTCTACGTAATTAAACAATCATGTCACGTGGGTGCGATTATCAAATTACGTCAACATTACCACAGGCACGAATCAGCACAGAACGTTTAAACTGGCAGCGATCTCACCACCACCAGAGATCGTTACTTGGCATTAACATCAGCCACGAAAAACAGCCAGTTTTAAATCGTAATTACAACAGCAACAATGGTTAACACCAAGAAGAACCGACGTTTCGTGGGGGCCAAAATGGGAAAGAAAAAGGTCGACGCCGTCAGTGGTATCAACCACGGGCAACTGAATCAACTTGGGCCTTTATAACTAATATATACTAAAGGGTATGCAACATGGAATGACACCACTCGCCTTTCAACATCCGTATCTGAGCTTTGCAATGCATAATCCGATTACTACGATCATACACACATGTCCAAATGAATAAACTTTCACTATACCTACTTTTGATTACACATATGTCTGTATTTCTTAACGAAAATATATATTTTAACGACTGCGCGCAGAAAAGTACATACGACGAAATGTCATCACGTGAGAACGCAGACGAAAGTAGGTATAGTGAAAGTTTATTCATTTGGACATGTGTGTATGATCGTAGTAATCGGATTATGCATTGCAAAGCTCAGATACGGATGTTGAAAGGCGAGTGGTGTCATTCCATGTTGCATACCCTTTAGTATATATTAGTTATAAAGGCCCAAGTTGATTCAGTTGCCCGTGGTATCAACGGCGTCTTCAAGAAACGTCTAGGGGATATCAAAACGGCACAAGAACTGAGTTGCAAATATCGAGGTATGACCAAGCGAAAGTATTATCGTTGGATGATGGAGCAAACTGGATCGAACGTGAAATATGCAATGGACAGCTACGTTTGCCTTCGCGCGCACTGCAAAGCACAACGCGACTGCAGTTGTAAAAAATAGTTTTGTTGGCTGTTAAAAATATTAATTTTCAACGTTGCTGTATTGAATGAGACTCGTGGCACGCGCAAATGCGCGCGCATACGGTTGGCCGGCTCGTTCTACCAGCACGCGCATGCATACTCGACGACCAACTGGCGCGTGCTCTTCCGGACGCGATCATCTCGCCGACAGCCGACACCGTTTCTAGTGAAAACAACGAAACTTCGAACGCTGCGCAGAACCGTCCCGTTCAAAATGTCCGTCAATGACGTCACGTTCCGTGTCGGACGTACACACTTGAGCCGGAAGTACGTCGTGCCGTGTTCGTTAAAACATCGCTGGACAATCTTGCTGAGCGAAAAAACGTAAAACCGTACTATTCCTGTAGAGATTGCGCGCGGCAACGGTTACGTGGTGACATCTCGGGTAACGTGCAACACGTAACGTGGAGCTCGACCTTGACGCTGTAACGTTTTTAAAATGTCGACCATTGACAATCACTTGCCACCAGCAAAAAATGTAGTTTGTCGTGCACTTTCAAAAATTAATATAATAAAAGCATCGCTATCTTACTGGTCGTCCGCATTCTTACTGCAACGTTTCTTTTGAAAACTCCATCCTCAACTATGGCGAATCTTGTTTACTGATGCCAAAATGTGTAGCGTGTGAATAGTTTATGTAACATCCGCAGTTTTTTTTTATTTGTAAATATGCGTATTTTGGTTCAAATCACCAAAAGAATTGATTTTAGTCGTTAAATCGGGTAAGGCTCAAAATATTGGATATTCAAAATGGCGAACACTTTGCAGGTCAATGCCGATCGTGGGCGTAACTTCCATCCCCTGGCAAATACTATGGATACTAGGCAGGTTCGATTTTTCGCAAAATGAATTTGAAATGAGACTAAAAAAATCGAATTGAGGAAGGATCCTTAACACAACCGGAACAAAACGTTTATCCACAGCCTGGATTTCTTTCGGTCATTCGGCTGTCGACTTTTCACCTCACCTCACATAGAATCCGCCTTCGGGGCGGTATACTTAACTTAGCAGCTCCCGTCTATAAAGACAGGCGGCCAAAGCATTCCATGCACTTGGATCAACCGGCAGCAAGCATTTTACGTCGCCTCATCTTCTGTTGACCAACTGTAGATCACGATCGACGGTCTGGCGCTAGTTCATTGGGGTCTTCCTATTCTTTTGTCACCAACTGGTGTCCGCCATAATGTTTGGAGGGGATGTCTAGTCGATGGGAGCCTCGGCAGAGGTGCCAAGAAACACTGCACAAAAAGCGGTAGATCTACGGCTTTTCAAGATGTGAGGGCGGTAAATCGCGTCGCGAGCGTCGCGCCGCGGAAGTGTAAGAGGGGTTCCTCTCATAGCGGAAACGTTTTTCAATTTTAGGGTATATTTACTTAATTTTGGTGAATTTTCTATGTGACATGTCAGAGAGTTTGGATTCGAAATGAGTACATTTAACTTTTTATCCGTGAAATTACGGTTTGGCAGTAGATTTTGGCACTAAAGCGGAAGACCCTGAGATTATCCCAAATTGAAGACAAAACGTGAGTTTACTGCCAAAGCGGGAGACTTGGCACCTCTGGAGCCTCGTGACATGACCGAGCTAGCTCAGGCGTCTTTTGCAACATGATGGATGAGACAGGAGTTTGTTCTGATCGCTCCCTGATCTCTTCGTTAGTGGGGCGCGGTAGCGGTTAGCGCGTACCGGGCTCTCAATCGAGAGAACCCGGGTTCGAATCCTCTTGCTGCCGTTTTGAAGCTTTGACAATTCGTTCATCCCACGTTGCCACAATTCATTGGTATACATGAGCTACAGACCGATGTGGATATTTGAACGAATAGTCTTCGCGCAGTAATTGCAGCGTGACTGAATGCTTCCCAGAGAAGTCGAGATGGTGTTGGAATGAACATGTCCGCCAGGGGGTGAAGTGTAAAACGCTTTGAACAGTCCCAATGACTGGACACCGCGCTATATAAGAACGTACATTTTTACATACATAATCCCTCCAGCGAATGGCTAAGATTTTGTGAAGGCACCTAGAGTTGGCAGATTCTACATAATTATGATTAGCGCCTACTCTGTTATCACATCAATGTGCAAGCATTTGTTCCCAATAACTAAGTATGTAAGACACGGCCTTACTAACGGCTTTTTCATGATCAAAGGATTCTCGTCAACCTTTTATTAAACAGGAAGAACGCCACACCGGACATCACCCCTATTATCACCCATAATTATAAACTATAACAACCATAATGCTCCAACACAGCACTTGATGTAGTTGACACGAGGTCATATGAACGACGGAGTGTCGACCGTGTGACTGCGGCTGTCGCGTGTGATTAATTCTACAACATTAAGCACGGATTTCGGACGCGTCGTCGCGATGATTGATACGTTGTCTTCAATCGGTTTTCCGTGAGGGACGACAGTAATTCCGAACGTCCGCTTTACAAAATCTGTCAGTGGCGCGGAGTCGCGCCGTCGATACGTCTTCGGTGTTGTGACAGGGCCGGAACCTAGCGACAATGGAAGACACTCCCCAGTAGACTCAACCTGTAGTAACATACATTACCGAGAGAAACGGTGGACCAGATTGTGACCTGTGAGAGGACGCAATAGATCAGAAACCCCTGACAGTGTCAGCGGTAACGGCGATGACCGTCGTGATAGTAGTAGTACCACTAGAGGCAGTACTGAAGGTTTATGATGACAGCAATAATGTACATGTATATACTCATATACTTGATTCTCGCTGTATGGAACTTGTAAGAACGTGGCCAAATTGTTCTATATACTCCATGTGCAGAGCAGAACCGGGATGTCAAAGTTATTCACTTTAAGAAGTTGTTTCAACGAAAGTCCATCCATGTAATTACCGGGATTGCATCTCATTTTACGAGCTGTTCTACTTATTGTTTTATGCGTGATTTATACAATTCCAGATCCCCCCTCTCTCTCTCTATCTCTCTTTCTCCACGTGGCGAAAGAATAGAAACTAGAATGGAACGAATGTACACACGCACATATATTTTAACTAAAATAGAAAACACGTATGTTATACTTCGTACATTTGACAGTAAGCATGGTTGTAATGTAGAGTAGCTAGGGTGCTTCATATAACGCCCAGAGTACCAAATGTTCCCACAGCGACTGATTCTGTTAAACGCATTGTGTCTATAAATCACAGACACAAATAGAACACCCGTTAGTAAAACTATAGGGGAATGATTAATGATGTAACTCTATGGTACAAATACACACTGAGTCGACAACTATACTGGACATATGCCGTGTGCCCCTGGGTTAATTGGTTACTCTATGTATTCATTTCTTTTGTCTCAATTTCTCGTGGTTACTGCACATAGTCCCTCTTCGGTAAGGACGATTTCGTATAATTGTGATGCTAAAAATGTAATGCGAACAGCTTAATTACCACGTGTTTTGTTTCTGCCGCGACTGTTCTGCAACCAGGTGGACATGATAATATGCGGTTCAAATATATGATGTTTATCTAAAAATTCAAATAGTCGATCCTTATAGCTAGATAGGAGTGTACGTAGCTAGACAGGAGTGATAGCAATTTGGCGCTATGTCTCACGGTATAGTAAACGTGTAATGATCAAACTATCGTTTCATGCCTCCACCAACAGGCGAACTGACGCCTCAGCATCTCGTGTTACACGGAAACATTTGCGTAGGTCTGATTGGGCCGAAATAATTGATCGTTTCTGTCAGCGCAAAGTAAAATTAGAAGTGAAACTATGTGGCTTAAAAACAGAAAATGCAAGTCATTCGTTTTACATATGTCATTCAATTCATCTATTAGGGGCCGTTCAAATGTCGACATTTCCCTATTCGTACAAAGCGTACTAAAGAACACCCGTTAGTAAAACTATAGGGGAATGATTAATGATGTAACTCTATGGTACAAATACACAAGGGGAAGGGGTCAAGGCCCGCGTTATAAAGTTTTAAATGTCCGTCGCAAGAGAAATATGACCACTGTCGCTGTGATACAGTCCGACATCTTGGAAATTCACAACTTCGTGGAAAACAACGATCAATGCGACACAATGGAGTTGTTAGAAAACACAAAGATTTAACATAGTTGTTGGAAATAAATGTATGTAAGCACACTCTCGTGGTTATTAGTGCATGTCCTATATACATGCCTTGTGTCATAACATTTTTACATCGAAATATTTTTCAATCTGGAAAATTATCAACATTTTAAAGCACCAACTCGGTGAGGGACAGGAGGTATGAGAATGAGTACTGTTTATAGGTAAATGTCGACATTTGTGAACGGCCCCTTTTTACACAATTGTCTCACAAAGAGCCAATAACTCTATAACTGTATATTTAAATTTCCTCTTTACAAGTAACTGTATTGTAGCCATATTAAATACAACTGGTGTGAATCGGCGAAAAAACGCGATCTAACGATAAGTGTATTCAGTGTCTCAGCCATCTATTTTGTCTAATCGGACACGCTTTAGACATTCGCTAAAATCTCATTTAACCTTAGGCCAATACTCTGAATATTACACCAACTTCTTTGGGAAGTGAATAGGCCTACATACTTATTTTATCTGCTTGCAATACAAATATTAATATCAACGTCACCCGTAGCTGTATCTACAATGCAGAGTTTTTCCCAGTTGTAACACATCTATAATGTTTAATTATGAGTAAGGCATTTCCATTTCCATTTCTGTTTTATTTTGTTTATCACGTTTTCACGTTTGACCGATCTGACTGTCTTGTGATACCGTGTAAGAGCACATCTCATAACGTCACCCATGACAACAGCTCGTGACGAATCATTATTCCGTTTCGACACATCGTACCAGAACAATTATGCTTCTCTGAATGGTTTGACAGATAATTGTCTCCGCCCTGCCACATTGCCGTGTCGTTGTTGTAGACGTGCAAGGCATGCCTACCTCCCACGCCTGAATGCATGATTCTATTTGTGTGTCATGAAAGGCTTGACTTAAAGCATATCAAGACACTGATATATCGACAAGCATTTCATCAAGGGTGTGACCGTATTGTTGCGATTCACTTTCAGGTGCCCTTTTTATAGACCATATCGTTTTTGTATATTCCACCGAATGACAGACCATATGCACATTATGCCTATCGCTAAGACTACGTTTATGCAGCATAGTATCGTGGGCAGGCCAAGCGGAAGGTTAGAATACACTGAACCACACTTTAAGTCGAACAGTAGACAATCCTAGCTAATTTACCCTTTAACCATTATGAATTTGAACAGTGCCAGTGACTGGATAGCCTGCTATAAAAGAACTCACCTTTGATATGCCTTTGACATATGAACAAGTTCTAGGAAACCCGCACACAGCAATATGCATCAAAGAACATCGAAAAACGTTACTGATATAAATGAATTCTAGTATCATCAGCCGGATAACCCAGTGACGATGGTATGGCTATTATGACCGTGCATGATATGGTTTCTCTTTTATGTAGATTGACCAGCCATGAGAGAGAGCGTCGGTAAAGACGGAATGTCACCTATTGCCGCTGACGAGTCGATTGCGACCTGGCAGCGAACACGTCAGTAACATACCCACAGATCGCCCTACTTTGTCGACATGGCGACGGACACGTGCAGCATGGCTTCCGAAGTGTCGGCGACGACGGTGGACACTGTCCAGGTGCGATGTGGTAACATCCCGGAAGGAGGGCTTGACGCCGGAAAGAACGCTCTTCAGTCGTGGGGGAACATAGAGGACCTGACTTCCGCCAACCCTGCCGAGACGCCGACGAACCAGAAGAAGCGGAAGTACCTACCGCTGTGAGTAACTAGTTCGACCTCCTGCTTGATTTCTCCGCTTTTCTCTCTTCCGGTCAGATGCACAGCCCTGTGCAGATTATTATTGTACCATGTTATTGATGGGTTAGAAACAAAGACCACCACTACGTGAGTCTACAACATGTTTCATATATAGCCCCCGTGTAGGATCCTTTACTTCCATTCGCCTAGCTACCAGATAGAACAAACCTATAGGGGTAAGACCACAGTTGACCTTCCTGTTTATTGTTTCACGAATGTAGGGCGTATGAAATTGTAAGATGGGAACTTAATAAATTAATATTATGTGACATAAGTGCCTTTGAGCAGAAATAATCACAGGTTTGTTTGTAGAAGCTATTGGCTGTGAAACAGGGCATTCTTTAAAGAGTTTAACTGGCGGAGGGATTTATGGGAATTTTTCACGTGGGCGCATTAATACATGGCTATTTTTGTCAAACTTTATAGGCATCGCACGTCGGGGCGATTTAAAAGAGCTGGAGGTAGGTGATTTTGATAAAATTTGATCAGTATAATCAATGAGATGATGGCAGTTGCTGTGGAAAATGTTGATGGTCACGTTTTCTTATAATCAGACAAAACGTTAACATGGCCACCAATGCAATTCTCAACTGTGGTCTGACTCCTTTTTAATGGGCGGAACCAGACCCAGAAAAGGGGGTGCCCAGTTTCCATATAAAGACACCAGGTGGCAGAACTTCTAGTTAGACAAATTTCTATAGGATATACGAACACGCACGCTCATAGTAGTGTCCCTGTTATAAGATCACTCTTTCTGCAAAAGTGCAGTAGCTTTATAAGAGGGCCATGGCATCTCGTGAAATTGTCACGAGAAAGCTTTATTAACTGCATGGCTCGGAAATTAAAGAAGTTCGCTGTAGTGGTATAGGCCTAATAAATAGGCCTAATAAACATTGTGCATAAAAATAAACCAAATAACATGACTAGGTTTTGTTTAGATATGTAAAAAAATACAAATTAAAGTTTTTTACAAATACCACCACCCATCAAATAATGTCTCGTTTGAACGTATGTGATCGTTTCGAACACATCCACTCCACCCACCAGGTAACGCGAACACATCCACTCCACCCACCAGGTAACGCGAACACATCCACTCCACCCACCAGGTAACGCGAACACATGTGTATCAAAGGTCGAGTCCAGCAAGTATCTATCAAATTGGTACGACTGGCCTCAGGCATCAACTATGCGATTATGCTTTCGAGATTCCTTTGTGTCCTTGATGAAAGCTTAAAGAAGTTCGCTGCTGCTATGAAATCATGGATGAGACAGAGCTCCTTCTCTGCATCTTTAACTGGAGAAACTCCAATACTTTTTCACGGATCTTCTGCTTTTCATCTTTCAGGACAAAGCTTAACTGTTTGTATTTATATATGTCACAGGCCTAGTTAACGCTGATGGAATAAATCGACATTTTCTGCTGAGTATGTTCCCCATTGAAGATAATAATGTCATTCTGCATTATCTCATATGCCTCCAGGGGGGCGCTATTGTTTTGCACCGTCACCAAATGCGTCTCCAGAAACACATCGCCCTGATTCTGATCAGTGTTGGGATTGGTGACGTCATGGCGGTGTCTTCACAGGGCGATACTCTGCGTCTCACAGAGAATAACCGTATTTACTATGGGCTGCAGCTCACACCCGACTGCAGGGCTGACAACAGATGCTGACCAGTGGAAATTGACAAACAATGCACTGACAACAAGAATCCATTCAGGTTTAGTAATTGGTATTACGATGATTAGGCGTGATGGGGAGTTGGGGACTGGAGCAAATCACTGCGACTCCGTGACACAAAGCGGTAGCAGTGTCCCTAGTTTTTATGTTGGAAATATCCACAATTACTCCTCATCATTGGAACAAGTGCAGGTGAACGCCACCTAGCAGTGTCTCGACATCTAATGATGAGTTTATGAAAAAAATTCAACCAAAAAGAGGGGGTGTCCGGACACCTGATGGAAACCTCCTGGACACCTGATGGACCTGGACCCGCCCGTGGGTTTAACAGCAACTACATGTATTTATTGCCATTGCCACAATTGCTAATAAATTGGTTGAATCGTTTCCAATGTTAAAATTTTTCTATATGTGTAACCAATTTGTATTTAAATAGCTCAACTGAGATGCTCATATTTCTATTATAAGAACTCTTTCGACACTACATATAGCGAATGTCTCACCTATATACGTCACTATGTACGTCACTATGCTTGATGCAGTGGCGTATTTTGGGGGGAGGCAGTGGGCCATAGGCCACTTTGGCAAACTTTTTTTCTCGTATGTAACCTGATGCTCCACTACATGGTAGCATGGTAATATAATGAACCACTACGCTTCCCCTTTGGCCTTCCCCTTTGGCCTTCCCTTTGCCCCCCCCCCGCCCTTCCTCTTTGGCATTCCCTTTGGCCTTCCATTTTGCCCTTCCCCTTTGGCCTTCCATTTTGCCCTTCTCCTTTGGCCTTCCATTTTACCCTTCCCCTTTGGCCTTCCATTTTGCCCTTCTCCTTTGGCCTTCCATTTTACCCTTCCCCTTTGGCCTTCCATTTTGCCCTTCTCCTTTGCCCTTCCATTTTGCCCTTCCACTTTGCCCTTCCCCTTTGGACTTCCCTTTACCCCTTTGCCTTTCCCTTTGGACTTCCCATTTGGTCTTCCCCTTGCCTCCCCCCCCCCCGTTTGGCCTTCCCCTTTGCGAGATCCTAGATACGCCACTGGTTGGATGGTCGTGACTGTGCTTCTTTTATTGTACACATTCTCCAAGTTACTAGTACAGCAGACATTCACGGTCAGACGGTGTCAGAGCTTGTCGTCATTTTGTGCTGTTTCAAATTAGTGTCTTGTCAGAAGTACACATATTTGGTTACATCTAAAGGTTTGAATAAATTGTTGTTTTGATGATGTTTTTTAATAGATCTGGGCTGTCAGTGATGGCATTGTCCACGCTATCCACATTAAATGGCAGTAGAATTAAACTGACTGCAATGTGTTGTATCTGATTGCAAGCCTCCGATATATAATTTTCCCTTATCACAATTATGTAGGGTATATATATGCGTAAACGTTAATATTAGGCCACACGCTTGAACATATCGTCATCACATTTCACCGACGTTATGATTACATTATTTGGTTTGAGTACTGCATATGACACCAAGAACAACAAACAATCACTATAGACAAACAAAATAATTACATACAAACCGATGTTATGATAACATTTGTGTTCTTGTGTTCATTGTGTTCTTGTGTTCATTGTGTTCATTGTGTTCATTGTGTTCTTGTGTTCATTGTGTTCATTGTGCGAATACAGGGAACTGTAGACCTATTCATTGTTAGGTGAACTCAAACAAAGTCTCTTTGCTTGCCTTGATTATTGCGTTGCTGAAATCGCTGCTTACGTAGCACGTACAACAATTGCTTGCAACATCGAAAGCCCGACGGCAAGTCACATTTTACAACTCATCGATATGTATTTTGCTTCTGGCTTCCGACACGTCGGGGACATAGACACCCGCACGTCCACGTTTGACAGCGTTGATAGTGTTTTCTAGAAGCAAAGCGCAATCGCAGCGCTTCAAGGTAAAGCAAGCCTACAAGAATGTGAGCCGTCCTTGGTTGATAAAACTACCATCTGGTTAAGGCACCGCTATCTAGTTCCAGCACTGTAACAACAGCACCCTTTTGCGATAGTGTCAACTTTGACGACTGGCAACCGATAAGAGCGAGCCACGGTGAAACTAACAACTAGATCCTAGTGATATTTCCTTGAATTAAAGCGTTCATTTTACCTCTTATCTCACCACAAATAGGTCAATGAATTAATGGCCTATATAGCCTTACCCAACTTCCTCATGTTACGTAGCGATTAATACATCGGCTGCTCTCCGCAGACGGGATATACTCATTAAAATATATTGTTTTGGTGGACACGATTTACGTTTTGCTCATAATGGTTTCTGTCGCAGGTTGGACGATGGGAGAGTGATAGGAACGTTCTATGCCATTGTTCTTGCACTACTGGGAGTGGCGTTCCCCGTGAAGGAGGCGCTGCAAGACAGCTGGCTGTCCAGTGCCGTCATCGGGGTGAGTGATCGTCAACAACACCCACCCTTTTGAAGTAGTTGCTGTGTATAAATGGAACCATAATTGAGAAACGGTTTGTTTTAAATGCTTTAAGTGCGACAGTAATAACACAAGCATATGCTAGCTTTTCATTTGACCGTCATTTCCAGGTTTGTATGAAAGTAGAAAGGCGTCTCTCCTGGTGGTATACATTCTCTTTCAAGAGCTGCATGTTTCTTGCCCTTCTTAGTTAGTTAATACGTTATTCACCTCAATAGGTATATTGTCAAATGTTCTGTGCATTTTGATTAAAGTTTTCGTTGCCGTTTGTGACAATAAAAAATAATGTTATGTTTTCACCTTCTCTACTTTCTCAATGTAACTATGATTTCTGCATCCACTTTTATTCAGCTTTTTTCTGTGCCATTTCTTTTTTAACAATGCAAATCCGTCGTACCCGCAGGGGTTAATTAATTTTGAAATGGAGATAAACGTCGTTAATGTTTTAAATTGTGCAAAGTCGCAATAATAACCATCGGCAGACGATGTACATAGAGTAGAGAGGACAGCTAATAAATCAAAGAAACATGGGTCAACTTTGGTGAAAAGAGTAGGAAATAGAGAAACAGTAGCAGAAAGTATCAGTCACTTCATCAGTCATATCCCACGTACTTCTTCAGTCATATCCCACGTACTTCTTCAGTCATATCCCACGTACTTCATTGCTGTACTTCATTATCCTTCCTGACCGAAAAATATAAACGTTAATCGGTCATGATTTTTAAGCGTTCGTCGTAATCTAACTGGTCACAAGAACATAGCACAGCGTGCACAATACAGTCGGCGTGTTTTATGTTGTAGATATACCTCATATATTTATACACGCTGTCATTCGTCGGCATCGTTGGTCTCGAAGTATACCTGAACCATCTTCACGCCCAGGAAGCGGCCGGCGAGCGGGAACCCGGCATTGAAACCGACCCAAAACCCGAATTGAAAATGGGCTTTAACAACTTGGGGTTCAAGAACGACTTCACTCTCAGTCCGAATGGCAGACCAAGCACACTGTCTCGCCAGACGAGCAGCGCCTCCGAGTCGGATTTGCGCATTCGAGAATCCGACCAGAGCGAAGAAGAACATTCTCCGCACCGGACAAGCATTTACACGAGAATAGGCGCTGTCAGTGAGTATCCGGGTCGTTGTGTCCGCTGGGCTCACCTGATCACCATACTCCAGTCAGGAATTCAATTGACATTAGAACTGCTGTCAGTGTGGAAAGAAAACAAAATGTTCCATTATGTACGCGTCTTGTACTCTTCTGTTCTTACAACTTCTTTGAGTCTGGTGTTCTTTTCCGCCAGGTGGCTGCTGGTGTTGTTGAGCCATCGACAGCTGGGGCTTCCTCTCGGTCTCTTTCCCGTCCTCTTATTGCTCAGTGCCACTTTCAGAATAGAATAGAATCTTCTCATCACATGACCACACCATCTTAATGTATTTGTTTTGATCACGTTTTAATAAATTCTATAATTGTGACGATCTTGCGTTCTCCTTTCATTCACTCCACGCACATCGCCTCAGCTCAGTCAGCTGCACAAATGAGTGCCTTGCTACAGACAGTGGCGGATATGTGAACGACTAGTCTTCACGCAATAATTGTATCAATGCTGAATGCTTCCCAGAGAAGTTGAGCATGGCGTTGGAATGAACAGGTCTACATAGGGGTGAAGTGTAAAGCGCTTTGAACAGTTCCAAGGACCGGATACCGCGCTGTGCAAGAGCGTACATGTTGTACGTTCTTTGTTGTTGTAACAAAGAACGTACATGTTGTACGTTCTTTGTTGTTGTAACATTAATAATACAACCTGGCTGAAGTGTGATTGTCGTTGCAGTTTTTGGTCTCGGCTTTCTCGTGTACGACGGCCTCCTGCTGAAACAGATCCACGACAAACAGTCGCTGGCCACATGCAGGGGGAACGCGACGTTCTTCTGGATCCACTATATCCATATCCTCTTCCATCTGGCGCAGACCTATTTCATCTTCAAACACCCACAAGTAAGTATGAGGAGTTTAACTGCTCCACTCGTGAATCAGCCACTTCACAATTGGCGCAATTGGTTTTCAGTATCCTGTAAAAAAAATTTTTAATGTATACTATTCATACTAGAAATCAGAGCAATCTCGATTGATTTGATTGACTGTCAGTGTCTCTGTCTGTCTGTCTGTCTGTCTGTCTGTCTGTCTGTCGGTCTGTCGGTCGGTCGGTCGGTTTGCCTGCGTTCGTGCATGCGTTCGTGCGTGCGTGCGTGCGTGCGTGCGTGTTACTTTGATTTTTCTTCTCTCTCCCTCCCCCATTTCTCCCTCGCTCCCTCTCCATCTCTATATTTATCTTTCTCGTGCCTCAGTCACTCCATAAATGGCTTTTGCCAAACATTGGCAATACCCTGTTATAACAATCGTCTGCTTCCTCTCCGCTCTCTCCTCTCTTCCCTGTTTCCTCTGTCTGTATCTCCCCTCCCCCTCTCTGTATGTCTGTCTGTCTGTCTGCCTGCCTGTCCATCTCTTATCTCTCCTCTACTTCCTCTTTCGCCCCTCTCTCATCTCCTCTCCCTCCCTCTTTATGTTTATATATCCTTCTTGTGACTGACCCACTCCACAAATGGCTCTTTGCCAAATGTTATCAGTACTCTATCATATTCACAAAATGAGTTCTTGTGTGTGTGCTAGTGTCCTGCACGGGCCTATTATTTGAGCCCAATCCCGGTCCGCAATTAGCAGTTAGAATCCAGGCCCGGCCCATGCCCGCAAAAATTCTTCAAGCCCAGCCCGGCCCAGGCCCGAAAACTACAATTTTAAATTATACCATTGGAAGTCCCATGGTTAAACTACATTCCAATATATAAAGCACTGGTGTCATTCATAATTCCATGCACAGTCTCAATTTGCAACTATGTACTACTAAAGACATTATTTTAAACATTCATTAACCGGAAATACAATTTATCATCAGTTTTTTTATTAATATTGAAATAAAAAATCTGGGTTTTGTATTAATATTTTTATTAGGTCCAGGCCCAGCCCAGGCCCGATCCGGCCCGCTCACACCAGGCCCAGGCCCGGCCCAAGCCCGATGTATTTAATATTTTTTTCAGCCCAGGCCCGGCCCGGGCGCGCAAAATGTAGGCCCAGGCCCGGCCCAGCCCGCGCAATTTTGTAGAGGCCCAGAGCGCGGGCTGCGGGCCGGGCCGGGCCGGGCCGGGCCGGGCCGGGCCGGGCTTGGGCCCAAAGCCCGGCCCGTGCATGGCACTAGTGTGTGATTGCATGCGTGCGTGCGTGCGTGCGTGCGTGCGTGCGTGCGTGCGTGCGTGCGTGCGTGTCATCTGTACTAGAGACCCGAGTACTCTCGGTGGTTTGTACTGCGCATCCGCCAGAAATGGGGATTGTTTAGATAGCGGTATTTAATAATAACATTCGTAACATACTGCTACGACAAAGTTACTCCACTTTATGTAGTGTGCAGCTGCCGTTAGGCCGACCTTCCATAACATCGTGCCAAAATGTAGTATTGTCAACACTATTGGCAGTGCTACTATTGTTAGTTTTATTGGCAAAGTTTGCGACTGCACAACTGTTAATATACTGAGAGCATCAGTAATATATGAAATGCAATTCATTATCACTGCACTCACGATACATGTGAAGGCATGTACAGTGGAGACCTTTCAGATCTTAGTACAGATCTCCTTGGATCATCAAAGCTGTGTAAAATATGCACACGTTGTTATTGCCTCTGTATGTATGATATAAAACAAACGTCCTCCGTTGCAGGTGAGAGTGGAGAGACTGCGGCCGCTCGCGAAGGTCGGCTTTATGCACGTCATCGCCACCAACTGGTGTGTCTGGGTGCGGGCCGTCGTGCGTGAAACGTTTGAGGCGATACTCGTCGTAAAATATGGTACGGTACATAGTCTTGCGAATCGTTACAAGTAGTGTGTCGCTGTTTAGTCTGGACACAGAATATTGGACAACTGTGATTAACGCGAGCGGTTGCTACTGAGTCAAACAGGCACCGGGCTTCTGTGTCGAATGTAGGGGAAGCATCAGATAATAGACAGTTTCAGTTATACGTTTTCGGTACCACCGTAGGCCTATCTCAATACTTAGCGTATAACCTGTTAGTTTACCTTATCTCATACGCAGCCGCAATGCAGTTTCTACAATAAGTGAACTTGCCCACTAAGCGCGATTGTGACGGGGGAGGCAGGAAGCGGGAAGCTGACTTTAAGAGCCATGTCACACACCCATCTAGGGTGTTTTGCGTGCCTGCGCCCTTAATAACAATTCCATCTTACCCGGAAGTTGTGCCCCCAACAAAAACAAACCACTTACTGCTGCGTCTGGCCCTGTTTACTGTCTTATGCAAGAACAAAGCAAGATACCATGATGTTGGTAACATGGCAATCCATAATTGTTTATTATAACTGGACTGCCTGGCGCTCACCTCTGGCGTGTGCTCAGCTGATTGTACATATTTTACTACAATTGATATAGTACATTCGTAGTACATAGTACATGGTAGGTGTACTCAGCACATATATTGCAAATAATATTATGAGTAACGCAGCAGTTATAACGTATAATGCAATAGATCCAGTGTACTATGTGCAAACCTAAGTACTAGTTATAGTCAGGTATAACTCACATAATGGAAAGTCTACCGTGCATGTACGTATGTATATATATATATATATATATATATATATATATATATATATATATATATATATATATATAAACAATTCCGCATGCGTCAATATGATAAGGCATACGGAATACAATGATACACAATCTGGTACCCAACACGTAAAGGGGGGAATCCAACCCCACCCTCCATTGTCACGCTGGAGCCCAAGAATGTTTCCCGGTCTTCATCGTGGCACGCACGAGTGATTTTCCACCAGCGGGGATGTCGACTCATTCTTAGACATATAAAGTAAAGTAACATTACCGGTGTTTTCCCTGTCCTGTTAATTTATAACTGTTTTTTTTAATATCTATATTACATCACATGTAGACCTAAACCATTTCTTCTTTGAAATAACGTATAAAAAGTGACGCTAAATGGGGAACATGTGACCGGAAAATTCAGCTGACGTCAGTGCCTATAAGTTACGGAACAAGCGATATGTAGAGCGAAAACGTATAGCTGAAAATGTCTGTTGACGGGGGATATCGTCCGGGGGGATTTCCTAGAATCAAGGATATGGCAGGGTTCTTTCCGATCTCCCCCTGTTTTTAAAATATTAAAGTCACGCTTTTGTTATCTTAGAAACATTTATAGGATATATTTTTCATTGCGTTTTAATGTATATGAAGACTTGTTGGATACATCGGTAGATTACGTGGACAGGGACTTTTTATTGTCGCATACGATTTGAAGCCCATGCAGTACAGTGGTGGTGCGTTGTCCCTTCTTCAGGGTTGAAGTCTTTGTCCGGCGTCGAGAACACGACGGCGCTTGAAGGATGCAACTACAACAGTGACAACAACTTGTACAGCGCCACGCCCTACCTCTTCCCGTTCGTCGTCCAGTACAGTCTCATCGCTCTCATCGCTCTCTACAGCATGTACAGCGACCTGGACTGGCGACCGCGGGCCTCTCGCGTCCTGGCCGCTGTCCAGTCGCCGTGGACCGAGATCAACTTCCACCGGACGCACCGCGGCATCTTCAGCGGCATGCTCATCATGGGCGGATCGTGCGTCGCCATTATCCTCTTCTTCGCCTACCTGAACGAAAACGACAACGACCTGCCTCTGCGGCTCTACCACACGACGGGCATCGTGATGCTGTGCCTGCTCGGCATGGCCATCGCGACGGCGTGGAACAAGATCCGCGTGCTCGGGTTCCGTCGTCCCAAGCACTTCCCGCTCAACTGCCTCATCCTCATCGTGTCACTCATCGCCGCGCTGCTCTTCAACCTCTTCCGACTGATGGCGGTCGCCGACCAGCTGGCTGCGGGAACGGGCCCGCGACGCAGCACGGCCCTGCTGCTGCTCTTCGACTGCCTGCTGTCCATGCTGCAACCACTCGTGCAGGCCGGCTTCATCGTCGACGGCCTGTGCCGCTACACGACCACCAACGCCGAGCTGCATTCGAAGCCTGGCCGCGGCTGTCTGACGTTCCTGGTGTGCGGCAACGTGGCGCTGTGGATCTTCCGGACTGTGCAGATGAAGGAGATTGACACGGAGGGCGCCGTCGAGACGCTTGCCTACGGTCTGTCCGCCTGGCAGCTCGTCGTCCACGTGCTTTTACCCTTACTCGTGTACTACCATTTCCACTCGGCCGTGTGCCTCGCCAACATCTGGTACAGCGCCTACCAGTTGCCGCGCCGTAGCGTCGCCTCAGTCGCCTCCGTCTTGCGACAGCCCAGCACGCTCGTGCAGGCGTCGATCGCGCACACATCATTCACGGAGGACGACGACATCGTGTTTGCCCGGCCGCCGTCCGACCAGCGTCAGTCTCCAGTCGACTCCGGCCACTCGCAGCCAGGCAGTGACCCGCCACCCACAATCTACAGGGAATCGTTGCACAGATCTTCATTATCCAGACGCAACAAGCGCCACAGCGGGCTGAGCGTCGGCAGCGGCATCTACGACGTTGACGTCGAAGGTATGCCGGCGTCGGACGTGTGAACGAAGACGACGTCTACCTGGCACGGAGACGTCGGACGTGTGAACGAAGACGACGTCCACCTGGCACGGAGACGTCGGACGTGTGAACGAAGACGACGTCTACCTGGCACGGAGACGTCGGACGTGTGAACGAAGACGACGTCCACCTGGCACGGAGACGTCGGACGTGTGAACGAAGACGACGTCTACCTGGCACGGAGACGTCGGACGTGTGAACGAAGACGACGTCCACCTGGCACGGAGACGTCGGACGTGTGAACGAAGACGACGTCCACCTGGCACGGAGACGTCGGACGTGTGAACGAAGACGACGTCTACCTGGCACGGAGACGTGCCACTTGTAATAAGTGTGTTTGAAACGTGGAGTCGACAGAAGAATGATATATCAATGTCATGTTAAGCAGCTCAAAATGCGGGAACACAAGATTATGATTGCAGTTGTGATGCTATCTACAGTGGACTCGTTCACAAACATGCGGATGCTGACAATTAGGATACTGCGTGGTCAACTACACGGGGACTCGCGAGGAGGAAACGCTAAGATTCACGTACTAACGAGTGTTAATATTAAACCTGGAAATGTCGAATCCACCTGCATGTACACACGACTGACACACCGATGTTTCGATGTTTCAACAATGAAAGGTTGAGTTATGTCGTTTCGACTCCGTGGACCGTGACCGCGAGGTCTACCGTATGACTTAGTCCGTAGATACATCAACACTTACGCAATTGTTGGTGTGAAACTCGACTCGGACCATGGGTACGATTACAACTGCCGACACGAGCGAGAACAATGCATGAGAACTTATGTTACAACGCCTACGTAAACAAAAAAGAGAACTTATGTTGCAACGCTTACGTAAACGAAAAAGAAGTGCGCTGATTACTCACCATATTACACGCCCACAATACATTGCACAAGAGCAGAGCAAATGTAGCGTGGCGAAAATCGTAGCCCTTCGCTCATGAGGGAGGATCAAGTTACGTATGTTTGTAACTACATTGTACATGCTTTTGTCGTCGTTGTTTGGAATGTTTGTAAATGAAATGGCGACTTGTATTTAAAGTATTATAACTACATTAAATTCGTTGCATTCTAGCGATGCCAGAATATCAATCTGGTGTGCGCGTGTGTGCGTGCGTGCGTGCGTGCGTGGGTGAGTGTGTGTGTGTGTGTGTGTGTGTGTGCGTGTGCGCGCGTGTGCATGTACAGGGTTGTGTGTATGTGTTTAATAACGTGTTAACAGCAGTACGGCAAACATTAAAGCATATACCTACTACTATTTTTTGTAACTACGCAACCGATAGTAGGATGTACTTGAATAACTTGTTAACCACCGGAAAGATATGGTGCCCGTTTTAGAGGTACACATATCAACTTTTGTGTGAATAAAATATGCTAGATTATGTGTGCAATATATATATATATATATATATATATATATATATATATATATATATATATATATATATATATATATATATATATATATATATATATATATATATATATATATACATATATATATATATATATATATATATATACATACATACAAACATGTATATATATATTATATATATATATATCAACTTCTTTGACAATTTCAACTAAAATATGCTAGACTAACTGTGTAAGAAATAGAAATGCATATACTTCTTGTAGGAACTCATTTCCTAAGTATTGGCCACTAGTAATGTCTTGCATCCACCTTCAGTGAAGTAACGCCAATGTGGATGACAGATCGTTACTTTTATGTAATCAGTGTATGATTATAAGCGGAACCCCGGAAGCAACGTCACCTGCAGGACTAGTCAAACGTGGTCTTAATATCCAAATGGTGAACCAATATTAACATATATAAGGACTTTGTTTGCCACAATTGTGACGTGGTCTTAATACTGAAATGGTCAGATGTGCCTTCTTTGTAAAATGTAGTTGCTGCATATAATATGTGACAGATAGCGACGCCGTTCAGACTTTGATGTTTATGTGTTATGTTTATGTGTTATGACGCTAAAAGCAGAATATGTCATTGTGTTGTTTTCGTTGTATCATATCAAAGCCACGTCATCATATCGTGTGTTGCACGCTTCCTGAAGGCAAGCGGTTATTCTTTATTAACTCATTTCGTGAGGACCCACCGTGTATGAAACATTACATGTTAGACTATACTAATTCGTTCGTGTCGTTTTATCATCCGAGCGTTCAGTTCCTGCTGAGACTGCTCGACTCGTGTACACCAAATAATGACATGGTTCGGTTTCCGGGACTGAAAACAAGCCTATAATCCAGACAAAGCTATCGCTTTTATTTACATGCATTATTCAGTTGTTTATTCCAGTGCGAGCAAAGCAGGAAGAAGCATATTCAAAGAAACGTCTCACATCTCGTTTATTTTATAAAGAACGTATTCGAGAGAAACGCATACGATGAAATAAAATATTTATCAATTGTTATGTTTAATCAGTCTGGTAGGTTTTTAGTTCCCCAATCGCGGACTTCCCATCTAATGCATCAAGCGCTGTCGTCGTCTCTGCAAGTCCGTGGGCGCGCAATAGCCATGTCCCGGGTTAGCCTCGGCCACTGTTATATACTGGGATGCAGCCTCTGTATTTGTAGTTCGGGCTTGATGAGATGGTGATTGCGGATTGCTTGTGTCTCGATACCGTGCTGTCAACGCAAGTAGGACGGCGGTTGTCAAATAGCAAAAGAAACAAAGGGATGTTTTTATGTCTGCGCCGAGTAATACACTTATATGTAGCCACATGTGCCACCGAAACGTAGACGTATACAGGCTTAGTGGTGAGTCGGTACAATCTTGATATTATATAGTAGACGTCCTGGTATTTAAAGATATTAATAGTTATTTATAGTTAGTTATAGTCATAGTCAGACTTGTTGACAAGTCACAAACTGACAAGTTAAGTCTGAAGTCATTGACCTGCAGGTCAAGTCATGTCTAAAGTCAATGACCTCCAAGATCAAGTCAAGTATCGAGTCATTTCTCTGTATTCCATGTCAAGTCAAATTAAAATGGGGAGCTCGAGTTCGACTCGAGTCAGCCCCTGACACTCGAGTCAGCCCCTACGACTGGTGTCAGCCCCTACGACTCGTGTCAGCCCCTACGACTTGAGACAACAAATTATTATATAATAATAGTATGCTTCATGGCGGACCGAAATTATATTCTGCTAGTTTTTAGTCCTGGGGTCACTAGACTGTTTCCGCTGCAATGTGAAGCTTTTCTTCACAACGTACCTTTCGTTGAGAATAGTGACACGACTTCGTATCGTCTCATGCCAGTGCATTGAGTTTTTTTCTGACCTTTCGTATCTTGTCCATGTGGTCATACCAGTCACGTAAGGGATACTTGTATCCTGGAGAGTGTTTGTCTATCGTGTAGTCTGTGTTGAAACTGACGCCGTAGACTTCTCGAGCGTACCACATTTCGCATGGCGACAGCGCGCTCACTCGCTCTGTCTGTAGTCACACAACACAAACCATGTATCCACTCGAACTGCAAATACACAGGATAAACGCACGTTGTTACTGTACTGATTGTGCGTGTGTGGAGGGGTGCGTGTGTGCGTGTGCGCGTGTGCGCGCGTGCTAGGTGCGTGCGTGCGCATCAGCCCCATACATGCAAAACTGACGGAGATCTAATTATGAAGGAACAGACGGACAGACAGACAGGTAGACAGAGTCACAAAATACTTTGTTGTATAGATGCACGTGCAAATATAATCGTCATCGTAATCGATTACTATCAGTTTCTAAGTTATCATAGTTGTAATCGTACTCATACATGTCAACAGTAATCGTAACCGTAATCGATTACATTTGTGGTGTAATCGTCCCACCTCCGACTTCAACTTGACAGAGGTAGGACAGTGCGCTCACTAATTAATGAAATCGCTACACGCTAGACAGACCGATACATGACGCGCCAGAGTTATCCAACACATTGCAGACGCTGTGTATCTATCCTATGAAGCCCATAGTATGACATCATCGGAAATACTCGCGCATTTATCTCGGTTTCCGCCGTTTTGGTAGAAAAACGCGGGAATATGGAGAAAACGGCGAGTTTGCAGAAACGTGGGGAAAATGGAAGAAATGCAAGACACGCTACAGTATGTAGTTCGGCGGAAACGACTAGAAACGTTACAGTATGTAGTTTGGTGGAAACGGCTAGAAACGTTACAGTATGTAGTTCGGCGGAAACGGCTAGAAACGTTACAGTATGTAGTTCGGTGGAAACGGCTAGAAACGTTACAGTATGTAGTTCGGTGGAAACAGCTAGAAACGTTACAGTATGTAGTTCGGCGGAAACGGCTAGAAACGTTACAGTATGTAGTTCGGTGGAAACAGCTAGAAACGTTACAGTATGTAGTTCGGTGGAAACGGCTAGAAACGTTACAGTATGTAGTTCGGTGGAAACGGCTAGAAACGTTACAGTATGTAGTTCGGCGGAAACGGCTAGAAACGTTACAGTATATAGTTCGGTGGAAACGGCTAGAAACGTTACAGTATGTAGTTCGGCGGAAACGGCTAGAAACGTTACAGTATGTAGTTCGGCGGAAACCGCGAGAAGTGTGCGAGGATTGTCGATAATGCCATGTTATGGGCTTCATACTTTTTTGATATTTTACTGGCCAAAAACAGCCATACAGGAATAAGTATCAAGTGGCTTCTCATTGTGAGAGCACGCTCGCATTTAAAAAAGCCAAACGTGCAGCACATGGTCGACATAAAATACTAGGGCTACTGCTGATTAGCAAACTGGTTAACAAATCACAATAAGTTGTTTTATAATTAATTTATATTCTTCTTAAGCACATTGTTATTGTTAGGTTAATTGAACAGTATTGCTCAGAATCTAATATGTCCGTGTTTAAATGTTTTATTTGGTCGACATTGCAGCTTTAAAATTATATTATTTGGTGTATTACATTACGAGAGTGTGAAAACCTTTAAACTAAGAGAGCATGAAAATGTATGTATAAGTTATGAGAGCGTCACGACCGTATGAGTGTGGATACCTGTATACTATGAGAGTGTGAAAACATTTGTTATGATAATGTGTTCAACGTTAAATTATGATATTAACACCTTTAAGATACAACAGACCACTCCTTTCTCTTTGGTACAGTTTCTATAAAATCCACTGGCAATCAATTGCGTCAGAGAACTTGTTGTCACTGTTACTACGACACTCAGGCGACGTTGTTATCAATGTTACTACGACACTCAGGCGACGTTGTTGTCACTGTTACTACGACACTCAGGCGACGTTGTTGTCACTGTTACTACGACACGACGCTGCATTCGATTCTTACCACTGTCGGAACATCGCGTGTGTCTCAGTGGTCTTCATCTATGCGGCACGGACTGGCGTCTCCCCCACTCTCTGACTGCCACGTTGCCTTGGAGGTGCAAGATCGCTGCCTGGTTGGTGTGTACCTTTTGAGCGATTGGATGTCCCGGCTTAGCTCTGTGTTGTGCCACTCGGTGGTCAATTTTATGAACAATGCCAGCAAATGTTCCTGCTCCTACTTGTATTACTGGTACCGATGCTGTTGCACTATGGGAGCCGTGCACGCCTCTAGCGGCGTCCTTCTCCTCGTCCGTCACCACCGAGCTGCATCATGAAAACGTACAAATCTGTGTACAAAAAATACGACCAATGCAATCATTACATCAAGTTTAAAGGTCCCTCCTCAATTCGATTATTTGTTTACGCTTCGCTTGTCTCGTTTGAGAGTCATTTCGCGAAACACCAAACCTACCAAGTATCGACTACGACTTGCAAGTTCGTTTGTGCAATTTTTTTTATTAAGTTCTGAAGAAATTATCGGACAAACTGTTTGATTAATTTTGATCTGGTCCATAAATTAATATACCATGGTAAATGCATGGTATATATGGTGTTTTGAAACAGGTAAACTATGGTAAATCATGGTAAACCATGGTAAATACCATGATATACCATGGTATACCATGGTATACTATGGGATACCATGGTATATTTTCATAAGGGTTAACAAATCTGCAGTAAACAACAAAAGAGTAGATCTAACGATCACACTCTATTCTTTCTATGGTTTTAACAAAAATACACATTGTTTTTAAACCTACTGCGCATATTACTTAAACTATTCACATATTACTTAAACTATTCACATACTACTTAAACTAGTCACATAATACTACACAGTACATATCTGAACATCAAAGAACCTAATTTGCGATGGGATAATCAATTTCTTGTGATGACATAATAGTGGCCTTTCTTGTGATCACATGTATGGCCTTTCTTGTGATCACATGTGTGGCCTTTCTTGTGATAATATAGTGGTGGCCTTTCTTGTAATCAAATAGTAGTGGCCTTTCTTGAGATCACACAGTGGTGGCCTTTCTTGTGACCACATAGTAGTGGCCTTTCTTGTGATCACCTAGTAGTGGCCTTTCTTGTGATCACATAGTAGTGGCCTTTCCTGTGATCACCTAGTAGTGGCCTTTCTTGTGATCACATAGTAGTGGCCTTTCCTGTGATCACATAGTAGTTGCCTTCTTGTGATCACATGTATGGCCTTTCTTGTGATCACATGTGTGGCCTTTCTTGTGATCACATGTATGGCCTTTCTTGTGATCACATGTGTGGCCTTTCTTGTTATAATATAGTGGTGGCCTTTCTTGTGATCAAATAGTAGTGGCCTTTCTTGTGATCACATAGTGGTGACCATTTTTGTGTTCACATAGTGGTGGCTTTTCTTGTGACCACATAGTGGTGGCCTTTCTTGTGATCACGTATGTGGCCTTTCTTGTGATCACATAGTGATGGCCTTTCTTGTGATCACATGTGTGACCTTTCTTGTGATCACATAGTGGTGGCCTTTCTTGTGATGTGACGTGATTTCTTGTGATTACAAAGTGGTGACATACCTTGTGATTACATAGTGATGGCCTTTGTATTGATTACACAGTAGTGGCCTTTCTTGTGATTACACAGTGGTGGCCTTTCTTGTGATTGTTGCACAGTGGTGGCCTTTCTTGTGATTACATAGTAGTGGCTTTTCATGTGATTACATAGTAGTGGCCTTTCTTGCGATTACAAGTAGTGGTATTTCTTGTGATTACTTAGTAGTGGCTTTTCTTGCGATGACATAGTAGTGGTCTTTCTTGTGATTACATAGTAGTGGTCTTTCTTGCGATTACACAGTAGTACCATTGTGATTACAACAGCACTTTTCCGGGGTGGAGCCATAAACCTTAAAAACCTAGCTGTCACCACAAAAACCAAGCAGATACCGTTTATGTTTTATGCGTTGGTAATGTCGTCACTAGGACGAGGGCAAAGGGAAAATTGTGTTTTCAAATTTGACATTAAAATATTTGCAAAATAAATATTAATTTATTGAACTGATGCAAACGTTTTTGGTCAGCTTCTTTTTGGGTAGATACTTGCAACTGACGAAAGTCGCCGTTGAATTTCGGCAAGAAAAAGATGCTCAAGCCAAATAAATATAAATGTCGTTGTGAGACAAACCTGCTGAGAAGAATTGCGGGAGTGAAAAAGTAGACAAGTTTGTGAGTCGGTTAAAGTGGGACGGACACGTGGGAAAAGGGGGAACGGTTGACGCAGAGAGCGGATGGTAGAAGGGGAAGAGGAAGACCGAGACAGAGGTGGGAGGACTACGTGAAGAAAGATTTGGCGGGAGTGGTAGGGGAGTGGAGAACGGGGTCGAGGGTGAGTGACGGAAGAAGAAGGAACACAAATCGACGACCGGTATCGGTGCCAGCCTCACCCCGGACTTCAGGGATAAAGAGGAGAGCAACAACAAAACAGAAGCTCAGGATGAAACTGACACGAATGGAGGACAAGGATGATGTTCCAACGAAACGACCGCCAGTGGTCAAGTCTGGAATAAACACAGTCACGAATCAGATGGAGCAGAATAAGGCTCAACTGGCTGTCACTGCTTATGACGTCGATCCTTAGAGATTGCATTGTTCCAGTCAGCTCTGCCGAAAATGGATGTGCCATACTCCATTGTAAAAAGCAACTGCCCGACATCGCGTGTCTCGCTTTGTCACAGGTCAACCACAGGTCAGGGTTGAAAAAGCTCACCGAAGCAGCGAACATCAACGTCAATGGGCGTCGGTGGGGCGGTGGCACCACGGGCGTCAAGTCACAGACAAGGATAGCCAAGTAGGAAGGAAGCCAAGGTAAAGGAACTTGCACATAGGGGGAATGTTGGATCTAAGATGTCATCCAACTTCGCACTGTACATCTCAATGGATCTTGTTATTGAAGACAGTATCGCGGACTTACGCTTGTCTTCGTGTCAAGCCGGGAAAGCTTTTTATCGCGCAAAACGCGATCAATGTTATCTTACTTATCTATGCATATGCTTATAAAATACACCTTAATTATAAATATACGACAAATTCCACAATATTAGATGCATAAGTACAGAAGACTATTCGTAATAATCACCCAGGAATGTTTTTTGTTTGGATAAACAATAACTAGCCATAATGTTTATACATTTAATGATTTTCGCCTAGCCATTCGCTGAGGCTTCCGTAGCAATTGTGTATGGTGCAAGTGGAATATTTTCGTGGAGCGTCTTTTCGTCATGCGATCATCGTAGGTATTTCATTCAAAAACAACTTTTCTAACAATTTGTTTGTACTCAATCTGTTAAATAAATGTTAGTGTTTTAGAATATCGATCACTTGCCAAAGATTGGTTAAAATGGTATATTCTCTAAAGTCTAACGTATAGTCACCATTGCCTCAACCAGCATAATGTTCAAAGGCGTTATTAAAATCGCTAATTGATTAATGATATAACCGACACATGGAGACACAATTAATCGGTTATTAACCGATAGGTGGAGACACCCTACAATACGGTGGCGCCATACAGAGACAAACATAGCTACTGAAATATACAAAGTAGGCTTTCTGTGACTGACACACTTGTCTTGTCTTGTGTAGAATACTGGCCAACACCCTGAAGGAGTCAACCGACCAGGAGCAGTGTTCTACTGGTATATGACAAGCGAGGCATGTCGTTTAATTACAAATTATTGTTACTCAATATTTCTTACAATGTCCACAGCCAATGTTTCTCAATGTCGAATTACATTTACTGATTTAGTGGTTGTCCTTTGTAATGTTTTCCAATTTATCGTTCGCTATCTGTTATTTTCTAAACGAGACCTGACTATTGCATTATATACATATATACAATTTCCTCTTTCTTTTGATATGATAATATATGTTTTCTTAACAAACCCAGCATTTGATTTCCCTTTGATGCAAACCCACAATATGAACTTATACTAATGGCAGAATAGCATTGAACAAAATGTGGAAAAGTTTGAAGTAACTTACTTGGCTCGCTTGTTTGGTCGACTGCGTATTACCGTCAGTGCCTGGCTCTTTAGAAACGACTTCCATTGTAACATACTGTGAAATGCAACGTACAAAAACGTGTGATGTATGTTACCCTGTTAACATGAAGGAAGTTCTGGCTCATGACAAACTGGGGCTCCATTCTTTCGCGTTTTATGTGAGAAGCTTTCTTTGAACAAGCCCAAAGAAAACACATTACAGATCATCTAAGTTGTTACCGAAATATTTTGTGTGATCAAACTGCAATTCTAAATCACTGTGGTGACGTTATATAAAGGCGAATTACAGTTACCCCCTTGCTAGCTACGGCGCAGATGCTACAGTACCCATCGTTTTCGTCGGCTGCTTCGGCGAACAGGTTCAGTTGATCGTCCAGATTCCTCGACAAAAACGTGTTGACGATTGATAGTCGTTTCTTCGTATTCTCGCTGTCCTCCCTACAAATACCACACACCTTACACGAGTAGCAGTCTTCGTTGATAACGTTGGCATCACAACTGCCTTACGTGTTTGGGTTACTAAGTGCACATTAAGAAATGTAAGGAATACATTTAATTTTAGAGTACAGAACTCCCAACTTTCCAGGGTTGTCCGGGAATCTCCTTTTACCTGTCTCGTCCCGTCCAACAGTTTACATCCCCCAGAAATGTCAGCAGAACTCCTGCTAAGCACAATAATAGTAACTAGAATGGTGAACATGCTGATCACCAACTTGAACAGACTCGTGTATATACATTTGAGATACGCCGATCCTTGGGTACAAACGGAACAATAGTGCCCATATATTTGGAGTTGGTCGCGTATTGTTCGGTTGAGGGTTCTTGTGACGTCACTGTCATAGTAACGAGCGGGTGGGGGCGCTCAAACTTGACATTGACAAAGTGTGTTTTATGGGCACTTCAGACAAGGTTAAAAGTGTAGGCCCTGCTTGTGAAAGAGCGAATTTTACAGATATATTCGCACGTTTAAATTGATTTTATTTTGGCATACAAAACCTTTGATATTCTGTTGATAGTCTAGTATTGATAATTCAATTCAGTTAAACGTTAATAATGTTCCTGGATAAAATGTTGCTGATGAATAAATTTCACCCAGAAACAGGGCATGATGAAATGGATACAACGTTATGCACGAAGAACTCCAATTGGCTAATATTATTGCAAACAAAGTGCATACGTACGCGCTGTACCAGGAGAGCAGCTGGTGCCTGGCTTCGCTCTTCTCCACGATGCCACTGCCGTCTTCGTCGAGCAACTCGAAGAAGGACTTCACGAGATCCACCTCCTTAGGTGTTAGCAGCGCTACCAAGTCTTCCTACAAAACGCAAAATTAATCGCGCAATCGAGACGTTGCTGCGTTTCGGTAATAGGCATACACAATTCAGTACTCAAAAACCATCGCGCCAGGCATCCTGGAGGGCAAGAGAAGACGAGGCCACCAGAAGAAAAAACTGGCTTGATAATATAGTTTACAGACCCTACTACGCACAGTAGAAGACAGACAAAGCTGGCGAAATATATGTGGAAATAGGATCCGTACGACCGCCTCAGTCAGGAGATGAAGGTGAATTCTGATATAGGCCCACCCAGTAAGCAAATTAAAATAAAGTGCCGATGGTCGGTAATTATTTCAGTGAACAAAACGGGGATACTAATTAGTGCCGTGAACTACTATGTTAGGAAGATGTTTCTAACCTTGTTGAGCTTAGAGAGTCTTATCGACGCCTCGTGGTTCAGGAACTCACGCCAGTCGATGGTGCCGCCCCCGTCCGTGTCCATGGCGAAGAAGTTGGCGATCTCCTCCTGCTCGACAATCGGCGGCAGTGGCCGGTTGTGGTGCTTTATCCGATACGCCCTGTCGCGAAACTCCAGGTACTCGTCCAACGAGATGCTCGAATCTGCAACGGACAGACCGACGTAGGTCTTGCTGGCGTCTATCTGCTCCGAATGGTCGGCAAGTCTGGTTATATGAATGCGAATACAACGTTTTACCATACTATAGATATAATATGTCTTACATGTTTTGTGTGGTTATACGTTTCCTCGCATTCAGGTGATATTATATAATTATGGTGGGGGTCGGTCACAGAGGGTGACCTAGTGGCGGAGTGACCCCCACCGATACCATGTGAATTGTATATAAGTCAGTAGTGGTACAGATAGTACTGGTAGTGGGTAGCTGATAGGCATGATTTACTAATTATGTGTAAACACCTTTTGGGGGCCGGCATGCTTGCTGAGATTATTGGATGTATCTTATTTTGATGGTGTATGCTTGCCTAATTTCATGCTCCTTAATTAATAAATCTAAATGTCATTCTTTGGCCTATTTCAATCTACGCTGGACTTGTGTTGTTATTTTGCATAAATGAATTTATGTGACAGCGGCGCATAAAGGATTTTATGCGAGATGACAAGGCAATGAAGGCGATTTGAGGTTAGACCTTTTATGGTAGAGAGAGTATTGGCCTAATTACTCGCTCACGCGTATGGATACACCAACCACGTGACCTAGAGCCAGCCTCACTCGATTTCCAAGTTAGCTTGTGTCGTTGTGAGACCTTTGCGCTGCAAATATTTCCGAATTTCTATTGTTACTGATTATTCGTTATCGCTGAATTTGTTGATTTTATTGCAAGATCAGTTTTGTTGTTCGGTTTATTCCGATGCGTTTGAAAAATCCCACCCTCCCTCCCTATTGTGTTAACAGTTGTTACCCAGTTTTATCTAATAAATCAAGTGGTGCATTATGTAGGGATACACTGTGAAACACTGTAGACAGAGAGGTAGTTCACAAAGTTTTTGAATTTTTTGACGCTTTTCCCTGTTATAGTTTGGTACACGAGGTTCTGCATTAACGCTTTTCCCTCCTCTAAGTTTTCAGTAGTGTACACAGGGTTTTTAGTGCGGGTACTTTTACGAGTACATTCGTGTGGCTGTTTGGCCCTACCTCTCGGTCTGATGTTTTGGTAGTTATTGGTTGACTAATGTCTAGATATGTAACACCTTTATACATTGTGTGTTATGTTTCCATAATGTTCATTATGAATTGTTCAAGAATGTTGGGTGGTTAGCCCACTATTTTCATTTACCATGTTTGGCTGGGAGATCGAGTACCCCAGCCTTTCTGTTTGTACATGTATGTGTATGGTTAATTCACGGCGGAGTGACCCCCACCGATACCATGTGAATTGTATATAAGTCAGTAGTGGTACAGATAGTACTGGTAGTGGGTAGCTGATAGGCATGATTTACTAATTATGTGTAAACACCTTTTGGGGGCCGGCATGCTTGCTGAGATTATTGGATGTATCTTATTTTGATGGTGTATGCTTGCCTAATTTCATGCTCCTTAATTAATAAATCTAAATGTCATTCTTTGGCCTATTTCAATCTACGCTGGACTTGTGTTGTTATTTTGCATAAACATCAGTATGCATGCCCATTAAATATGCAGGTTATATACTGACACATTAGGTAGTTTCAGCTATAAGGGGTTCACTCCCAACGTATCTCAACATTTAACGTATTGTCTATAAGTTGAACTTATTGCATACATAGTCGTATGGAGTTTCAGCTATAAGTTGAACTTATTGCATACATAGTCGTATGGAGTTTCAGCTATAAGTTGAACTTATTGCATACATAGCCGTGTGGAGTTTCAGCTATAAGTTTGAAGCAGGGAACTTGCCCATTAATCGCTAATGTGACGTGGTGTGGCAGGAAGGTTAGTCCTGCAAATTGTGAGAAGTGGGAGGTTGGCCACAAAATAGGTGGTTCGTGAGAGGATGTTCCCCCAAAACAGGTGCGACTGAGGTTGATATCCCTGTCACACACCCCTACGCGGCCTGCACCATGCCATGCATGAGAGAATTTCCACCAGCGGGGTTGTAGACTTGTTCTTAAACGTATAAACTACAGTAAAATCATTGGTGTTTCCCTGTCCTGCCTTTGAAATAACGTCCTCCTTTGAGGAGGACGTGAGAACTGATAAGTAGCATATTCACTAATGGGGGGGGGCGTTCGGTCAGCATTTACATATCCGTATCTCAAAGACCGGCAAATTCAGCTGGCGTCAGTGCATATAAACTACGGAACTAACCGAGAAACGTGTAGCTGAAACTATGAAGTCGAGGTTGCGATCGATCTTACAATGTATGTTTAAGACATATTATAAATGAATATTAATAAGACCCGCATAAACCCCTCAAGACTTACATACAGTTACATATTACCCTGACAATTATTTCGGTAGGCCTACTTTTAACGCCACTTCGGCACATTTAGAAATTGCTGTTGATCTGGTGTGGTTTGTTCTCTACTGCTCTGCCGTTCGTCGGTGCATCTATCTTACTCTCCTACACCACTCCAACTGATCAGTCGTTAGTTTACCACTTACCTTTATTGATGTCACATTTGTCGAATTCCTCGTACATGGCGTCCACATCATCGGCCGACAGCAGTCGACTGAGTGTGTGCTGTTGTAAAACTAATGCGTTAATACAGTGCACGAAGACTTTGGACAACCCTATAATCAACAGCTTAAGCCTACTGCGTGTTTGGCATCTGCTGCAACCGTACGCTTATACGCATACATTGTTATCTTCGGGCTGTATGGATAGATTGAAGGTGTGCGTTACCCCCCTCCACACACACACGCACACGCGCGCGCACATACAAACGCACGCACACACGCACCGCATTGCGACTCGTGTACATTTCAGCGAAGCGTAGACGGTTTGGTGTAAAATTTTAATTCAGCTGCTTCTCTCGCAGCTGCATCGTTCACTGCGCTGACGGTCCGGGGTCCCCACCCCCGGGGGGGGGGTACTCCCTATACTGAGGTATACATGTATGTGCTGCGCAAATGCCCCTGTTTTTGGCCATTTTTCACTCTCTGTCCGTAGAAAAAATGAAAAATTTCTCTCTTTGTGCCCCAATTAAACCTGATAATTCTCTCTTTCATCGAAGAGGAAATTTCCCAATGAAAACGTTCCGCCCGGGCGTACCTTACACTTACACTAGATATTAATATTAGATAAATTGTTCAATAATTCTCTCTTGGTGACCCTAAATTTCTTGATTTATCTCTCTCTCTCTCTCTCTCTCTCTCTCTCTCTCTCTCTCTCTCCATGTGCTCCATGGGGCTCTGGTGGCACACCCCCACCGTTTTGGTATGGCAGTAACCCCCACCCCTCGGGTCCCCACCGCAGAACCATGTGGCAACACGATGCGCATCTCTTGTGCAGACAGTATGGAAGTGACGGATGTTACTTACGCATTCGAAACAACTCCATCCCTTGTCTGTGTATTCGAACTGGGTCACAGCGTCGAGTTCACCTTCAGCGTAGAACCCGCTCTTCTCAAGACACGCATGGTGGAAGGTGCGTTCGCACACGCGACACGCGTGTGTGTCGAATATTGTCACATCCTTGCACAAAGGACACTTCAACTCGACTTCGTCGTGGAGCTGAATGAAACAACGTTCGCTGCTAACATACTTGGGATCAATTACATTATATCAATTCCAATTCCACACCAATTACAACATGCTAATTCCAATTCGACCTAAATAAATTCAGTTCCGATATACCAATTCCAGTTATCAATTCCATATTGAAATAACAGTATGTGAACAAAGCATCAAAAAATAAAAATAAAATATTTTAGAGTAGCTTTATTTAATGTCTGCATATCATGGTGCACAATATCATGGTACACAATATCATGGTACACAATATCATGGTACACAATATCATAGTACACAATAGCAAACGAATGTGATATACGCAACACATTATATTTTATTGATTATTTGTAGCAAATAATTTGAGTAAAAAAGTGACATGATGCAGTTGAAAAAGTTATTGAAAGTAATTGAGAAACCAATTACATTTTCACCCGTTCCAATTCCAAATGTTAAAAAAAAACATAATACCGATTCCAATTCAGGAATTTGAATTGGCGTTTCAATTCCAACGTCATCAAGTATGTTCACTAGTGATATCGTGCACGGTGTCGATAAGGCAAGGGAAGAGGGCACGGCAGGAGGACAAGGGAGGAGGGCACAACAGGGGGACACAGGAGGAGGGCACGGCAGGAGGACAAGGGAGGAGAGCACAACAGGGGGACACAGGAGGAGGGCACGGCAGGGGGACAAGGGAGGAGAAGCACAACAGGGGGACACAGGAGGAGGGCACGGCAGGAGGACAAGGGAGGAGAGCACAACAGGGGGACACAGGAGGACGGCACGTCAAGAGGACAAGGGAGGAGAGCACAACAGGGGGACACAGGAGGAGGGCACGGCAGGGGGACAAGGGAGGAGAGGCACAACAGGGGGACACATGAGGAGGGCACGGAAGGAGGACAAAGGAGGAAGGCACGAAAGGAGGACACAAGAGGAAGGCACGAAAGAAGGACAAGGGAGGAGGGGCACGGAAGGAGGACAAAGGAGGAATTTTTGTGGTAAGGTGTATATGGCACAGCACTGAGCTGGTTTTCATCCAGCTCAGGGATTGTCTCCAGGACTTCCACTTGATGAATGACAGTAAAGTAAAGCTAAATACGGATAAAACAGAAATTCTCATCATTGATACACAGAGGCAGCGTTACAAAGTTGAATGTTTTTTCCCCCGAAATCTATCCTGGACCAGAATTTTACACCGACAGCCTCAGCACGGAATTTAGGAATTACCCTTGAGCAGCATATTTCTTAATTGTGCCGTTGCTGTTTTTATCACATTCGTGATTTTCGCCGTATACACCGATATTTGCATCTTTCTGTTGCGAAAACTATTGCAACTGCTCTTGTTAGCAGTAGGCTTGACTATTGCAATTCCCTGTATTATAATATTGCTCTCAAGGATATCATGAAACTTCAGCGTGTGCAGAATTGCTTGTCAAGGGTAGTTACTAAATCGCCCCGTTTCTCACACTCGGTACCACTTCTAAAATCGCTACATTGGCAAACGATTCGACATCGCATTATTTTCAAGATTTGCACTGTTACCTATCAAGCACTTTCATCCGGGCAACCGGCATATTTACATTCGCTGCTCACTCCAGGATGGCAAGACAGGACAAGACATGTGGACAGAGCATAAGGATTAGACAGGGGACAAGACAGGATTTTTGTTGTTATTAAAATTTTAACCGGAGTATAACTGTATGGACTACATAATATTAACTATATTATAGATATTGCATTCTTAAATAAGTGTCTAATGCAATTTAAACATGCACATCCATTTTTTTCTGAACGGGAACATATTCCATTCAAGCATAGATCTCTCAAACAACTGCATTTCAAAATACTAAACGAGCTGACTATATCTCTATTTAGTCACAACTCCCCGTGTATTTGCTTAGTGAAAGACAACACCACCTTGACAGGATTTAGATATTTTAGACAAGGCCTACCGAATTTTCTTCTTCTGTGTTGACATCAACGATATGCTTTATGTCAGGTATTGAAGCGCGTGTCCTTTGCTTTGCGGCCAGTGCGTTGTTTTTTGAGATCCTGTCACAAAACCGTTTTCGTGCAAAAAATTTGTCCGCCTTTAAATATTATCCGCTTGGTGTATCTGCGCATGGATATGTATGTATGTATGTATGTAAGTATGCATGCATGCATGTATGTATGTATGTATGTATATATGTATATGTATATATGTATATATATATATTTATATATATATATATACATATATACATAATTATATATATATATATATACATATACATAGTTATATATATATATATATCTATATATGTATATATATATATATATATATATATATAATAATTATGTATGTATATATATATATATATATATATATATATATATATATATATATATATATGATTAATAATTAGCTGCACCAACGTGTGTGCATTGGGAAAATAGTTCACGACAGTAAATGCTGCTTTTGCGTATATATATGGAGAGGAAACTATTTTACGGCGGAAATTAGAAATTCATCCATTATTTCGAGTGTTTTACACTCTCTGTTGTAATTCATTGTTATTATATACAGTACCTATTATTGTAACTATAATATGTTTACGTGATTAATAAATTGATGTGAACTGTGAACTACCTGCGTAGATACACCAAGCGGATAATATGTGACGGCGGACAAATTTAAGCACGACACCTGTCAGTTATCATTTCACGCAGTCGAATATAATAATAATTATTTGTCACAGCAACTGATGTCGATAATGTCACGGTGAAAAAGTGTTGACATTGTGCTAAATAATAAAACGGGCCTATGTAGATATGAGACGAGTAAGAATTGTGCGTACATGAATGAGTGGGTGCGTGAATGGGTGGGTGCGTGAGTTATTGTATTATTTTAATATTTCTTCCATTATTAAAAGTAATAGTATTTTAATCAACGTGTATGCACATGGACATATACAGGGTATATAACTGAAATACCTAAAATAATACATAATAACTCAGCTCCGTTGAATAGGGACAATGGGCGAAACGGGGCATTTTCAGCATTTTCAACGGGACGATTTCAGCAAAATGTCACGAAGCGACCCGTTTTGTGACTGACAATTTCATAGATGACGTTAAGCATGCAAACGAGGCCCGAGCGATATCTTAAACAGCTTGCTGCATACTCACTTTCGATCGCGAAAGAATCTGGTCAGGGAGCTGTATCTCTTTCGGCGCTCTCCGGAGGCCCCCGACGCATCATTAACCGGCGCACCCTTAACCGGCGCAGCCTTAACCGGCGCACCCTTAACCGGCGCAGCCTTAACCTGTGCATTCTTGACTTGCTTTTGGAGGTCGTGCGTTACTCGCACAGCGTTCGTCACCGCCTTCACCTTGCGCACGCCTGACGACTCAGACGACACCCCAGAACCCATGGCGGCTGCATCCCTACAACGGCGCGCCGACTGAGACGGCGGCTACGTGTGAAGTGGGACACCCAGACTGTGTGTCCCACTTCGACAGCATAGACCAAAGGGATATCAATGGGCCGCCGCCATATGGGTATGCAAAAAAAAAAACGCGGCTCGGAGTGATGCAGACGTTTTTACAATCGGCAGCACCGTAGATTCGTTTGTGTGGGTGTGTTCGTTTGTGTGAGTGTGTTCGTTTGTGTGGGTGGGGCAGTGCACATGCAATATTAAACTCGCGGAAAACCAAGATGCTTTTGAAATCTCCCTATGAATTTTTGCGATGTACTGTGGTTAATAATGATGTGGCTGGTACCAGAACTTCTACTACGACAGTGACTACTAAACACCCATAGCTACGTTAATCCCCGTTTATGGCCAATTTTAAGCATAAAGTAAACACATGTCTTGGTAGTAATAAGAAATTACATTAACCGTGTTGTACTACGCTGTCTATAGTATCTCCCTTGTTACAACGGAATCATAACGAGACACGCTGACGAATATTGCCAAACGTTGCTGCAAACACATGAAGCTGGCGTACTTGCTACCTTTGCGAGGCGCTAGATTTCACTCGCTGCCCCGTAGTGGCCCATCACCCGTGGCGAACCGATGGATATGTCCTCCTACCATGCTGGTCGTGCCGCCGCCTATTCGTAGAAAAACGTTTTCGACGTCTCAGCCTACGTCATAATACCGCGCGATTTTTTTCCGCGAACTCGTGTCATTGTCAATTCACATTAGAGAAAACCGTTGTCAGAAAAAGGTACACAGTTCGTAACGTGCATTCGCATGCACACATGCGCATTCTTCCGGTTTTTGCTGCATTCAGACAGGTTTTTACAGAAGAAAAAAACCTGTATATCACGGGAAATGTCAACGGTTACGCGCCACTTCCGTTGGCCGGTCTCGTTTTTATTCAACACGAAGCAAACGATGTACATAAACATATCTCAACAGTTAATAAACAATTTGGTTATTTAGGCGAGATGTTACACTTTTTCGAATTGTAGTTAGTTGGACATGTGAAGTTTCCCAGGCGCTGTCGACTGTAACAACTAGCCTCATAAGCGGGACAAGTCGTTATAGTAAACGGGCACATTGCTACAGCAAAGAACGCGTGGATCGCAAAGCAAGTGTCACTCGTACGTGTTACTGTAGTTAGGACATTAGTTGACTTAGACCCCATATACATTCATGCATACAATGGGTTCATACACCGTGGTTAAACAAACTCAATTCTTTTAGTCACTGTCAGCAAAAACAGTTTTTACAGTTATACGAACATGGACGATGACAACCCGTGAATTTCAGTGTAACTTCAACCTGACATAGCACCGTATTTTATATACCACATGTGTACCTAGTTTCATTCACAAACCTTCATAAGTGGCTGCGTGATATGGTATTGTGTGGGCACAGCTAAACGCGTTGCAGGTGGTTAGATAGATTTATATATATATATATATGTATGTATGTATGTATGTATGTATGTATATATATATATATATATATATATATATATATATATATATATATATATATATATATATATATATATATATATAGTGTGCCGTTTGTGTAGCAGTGTACGTGTACTGTCCAAAATTACTCCAGCTGTGTGCTATGTTGTCTGTTGTTTTAGTTGATTTAGTCATTTACACGTTCATATCATTTGTCTCGACTCTTGTTGCTTGTATGCATTTTTTAAGGTCCACTATGGAAATAAGATGATTGCACTTGTGCAATGTCTTTTTAGTGCTCCTTTTTATGGCATTTTTACATGTATATGTACTGTAATGTGTTATAAATAAAATACCTCATCATCATCATCATCATCATCATCGATGACGCTGTAGGGGAAAAACAAGATTGAGCGAGCCAACGAATAAGAACTGCGTGGCTACGGATGGTTCAATAATAGCATGGTCCTAGTGGGGTTGGCGCCATCAGCATCGTGTAAGTGGTGTGCTGACAGGCAGACTGCACACCACGTCAGCAGTGCGTGGCCCGCTGTACCATCGGAGATCTCATCCGATTGGAGAGCAATGATTCAGGACCTTCAGTGCAACACAAAAAACCTGAATCATACGCAGAAGTACTTTAAATTCCTGAAGCTGGAGTGGTCAACAATTTATCAAGTTATCACAGCTGCCAACAGTTTTCCAAGTTCTAAAACCTTTATAAAGCCTTTTTCTAACTGCACTAACTTAACACAGCGTGTTTTTACCTACGCTGACCCCCATCCAATGGTACTGGTGTTTTCATCAAATGGATTGGCCAACGTGCGTCAGTGAATTCGTGTGCAGTCTGTGAGAGGTGCCACCAGCACGCGATGTGGGCACGTATTATTCAGGCGTTGCCCCGCTTAGAAAGACAAACAATGGAAGGTTTGGCAGTTTGTCTTGTGCGTTCTGACGCCACATCTGAAAAAGCAAATGTTCCATACGTTATCACTGTGGGGAAACTCTATTGCGGTAAACGGCTAACCTCTACAGGTAGACGATGGCCACATTAATTTGTTGACTGATATTTATTTTGTTGTTGTACGATATTGACAGAAAATTGTGTTATTCGTATATGTTTAACTCATTGAACTGAATGTCAGCTGTCATATAATTAATTGTGTTATTTGTATATGTTTAACTCATTGAACTGAATGTCAGCTGTCATATAATTAAGACAATTAAGAATACGCGATGGTGGTTTAAAACCAAAACAGATGCGTATTCCTAATGCGTCTTAGAAGGTACAATACGACATGAAATGTTACAATGAAAGGGAATGTGACTTTTATTACATTATACCAGCAGATATTTAGATTTGGCCGCTTAACAAAATCAAATTGATGTGGCCGAAGTGTAGTAATAAGTTCACACACTTCGTTTTGGAAGTTGGCCCTACGCCTAAAACTTAGTTTTTTAACAAAAAAATATTAGTTATGACCAACACAAATCTTATTTTTTACTGAAACGGTCACTTATGTTAGTGATTAATTTGTCTCGACTCTTGTTGCTTGTATGCATTTTTTAAGGTCCACTATGGAAATAAGATGGTTGCACTTGTGCAATGTCTTCTCAGTGCTCCTTTTTATGGCATTTTTACATGTATATGTACTGTAATGTGTTATAAATAAAATACCTCATCATCATCATCATCATCATCGATGACGCTGTAGGGGAAAAACAAGATTGAGCGAGCCAACGAATAAGAACTGCGTGGCTACGGATGGTTCAATAATAGCATGGTCCTAGTGGGGTTGGCGCCATCAGCATCGTGTAAGTGGTGTGCTGACAGGCAGACTGCACACCACGTCAGCAGTGCGTGGCCCGCTGTACCATCGGAGATCTCATCCGATTGGACAGCAATGCTTCAGGACCTTCAGTGCAACACAAAAACCTGAATCATACGCAGAAGTACTTTAAATTCCTGAAGCTGGAGTGGTCAACAATTTATCAAGTTATCACAGCTGCCAACAGTTTTCCAAGTTCTAAAACCTTTAAAGTCTTTTTCTAACTGCACTAACTTAACACAGCGTGTTTTGACCTACGCTGACCCCCATCCAATGGTACTGGTGTTTTCATCAAATGGATTGGCCAACGTGCGTCAGTGAATTCGTGTGCAGTCTGTGAGAGGTGCCACCAGCACGCGATGTGGGCACGTATTATTCAGGCGTTGCCCCGCTTAGAAAGACAAACAATGGAAGGTTTGGCAGTTTGTCTTGTGCGTTCTGACGCCACATCTGAAAAACCAAATGTTCCATACGTTATTACTGTGGGGAAACTCTATTGCGGTAAACGGCTAACCTCTACAGGTAGACGATGGCCACATTAATTTGTTGACTGATATTTATTTTGTTGTTGTACGATATTGACAGAAAATTGTGTTATTCGTATATGTTTAACTCATTGAACTGAATGTCAGCTGTCATATAATTAAGACAATTAAGAATACGCGATGGTGGTTTAAAACCAAAACAGATGCGTATTCCTAATACGTCTTAGAAGGTACAATACGACATGAAATGTTACAATGAAAGGGAATGTGACTTTTACTAATTATACCAGCAGATATTTAGATTTGGCCGCTTAACAAAATCAAATTGATGTGGCCGAAGTGTAGTCATAAGTTCACACACCTCGTTTTGGAAGTTGGCCCTACGCCTAAAACGTTTTTTAACAAAAAAATATTAGTTATGACCAACACAAATTTTATTTTTTACTGAAACGGTCACTTATGTGTTAGTGATTAATTATTCCACGACGCACAAGCAACGCAAAACCAGGTTTTTTCCGCTTTCGTGATTTTGAGTAATGTCTTTGATATGTTTGGGTAAAAAGTAGCTGATTAAGTTACAACGCGCCGGGGTGTTGAGCAAGTGGAATTCGTTTTTGTTACTGATGCGATGGCAAATCTAATTTTCATGAAAGGTAGCATGAGTTGGCGACTGTTTCAAACGAACAGTAATTATGAATTTGAAATACTGAACAGAGCAAGAAAACAAGAATGGAATAGAATGCCATATTCCCGTAGATAATTAAGTCGGCCTATTTCATCATATACGGAGGCAACGTTAAAGTCTAACATGAAACGATGCCACCTCTGAAAAATGGGCTGAACCGGAGTCACTGCCAAAAAACAACAACAGCAAAAAGTATAATACAGGAGACAGACTGCGTCGTCTTCAGTTGTTTCGAAGGTATCGCAGCAGGCAGCAGGTAAGGTTACCATGATCTATGTCGAACGTTGCATTTGAAAACATTATGTAGTAAGCTAATAAATTGGGTATTGGTTGTGCAAACTTGACCAGTTTCATAGATGAACTGTAAAACCTTCCAAACGTTAATACAAATAAGTAATTAACTTGAACACATCAAAGGATAACTGTTATTTATATTCATTGAATTTTTCGGGTAACAAATATGTGTGGAAGACACTCATTGGAGACTAGAGCAGACAAATTGAACTACTTACGTGCTGTGCTGTCTTGATCTTCACAGAGCTAACAAGATGAACAAACTATTTGTCGCCTTTCTTCTCGTCGCCCTCGTGGCCAGTGCTCTCGGTAAGTCGCTCTCTTCCTTGAAGTTAACACAACCAAGCAGCTGGCAAAGGCAGTTAAAACGCAAAACTTGGCTTTTGAAGATTTAACAAGATTGCCATCCAAAGCAAGAACCTATATGGACAAAGAAGCGCCTGGCTTATCTGGATTTTTCAACTACGAGTAACCCGCCCTTCTTACATATTTGTAAATTTTGTGTTTAGACGTTCACACTGCAGCATTTACACAATCGTTTGTTCCGTTCGTTTGTCTGTGAGAGTGACTACTTTCAAATGAAGTCGAAAAAACTACATTATTCTATCAAGTACTTTAACTTCATCATACTACGAGCATTAAGTCTGTTTATGGGATACGAAATGTCCAAGACGTGAGGTACGGTGCGGAAAGACTGTTTTAAATGCAAAATATGGATAGTTTCGCGGTCGCCGTAGCCAAGAACAGTGTAGCATAGGAAAGTGCACGCCTTGTCTATATCTCTCCGTCGTGTGCACCAGACATACAACACTGCGTTTCTAAATGTCTGACTATTCCAGGGTCTTTCTGTCCGACTGGACGATGCGGAATCACCAACTGCAAGCGCCACCCGGACGGCCTCTACCAGCACTGCTTCAGCTGCAAAAAGTACAACATTTGCCGCAAAGGCCGATGCATTGAGCGCTGCTGTCCCCCGGACAAGGTGTGGGACGACTATGCCAAGTGTTGTACGTGGTGGTCCAACACGTGCAGCTGGGATCCCGTACCGAAATACTAATATATGACTGACTGTAAGTACGTCATAAAATACGCTTTTCTTATGCGATTGGTTAGTTTATCAACAACTAGCTGAGTTACCCGGTGTTGTAATAGTAGTAGTAAAAGCTTTATTTTCGTTGCCGCCATTGTAAGAGCTTATGAGTCCTTGCAGTTTTGGTAGGGCAGTGGCAATGATGGATACAACTTCACCCCCCCCCAAAAAAAAAGAAATCATGTACAACTGTCGGTTTCACGAAGCGTTCGTACCGTACGAAGAAACTTTTGTGGACGTTTGACATAGATCACGTAACGTAGAAAATACGCATAGCATCGCAAACAGTTGTACGTAACTACGAACTACAATTGTTCCGGGATACGTAATGCATGTCAAGCGTCTACATAGGTTCCTTCATAATATCCCCACATCGAGGGTAGTTTTGACTTAGAGATTAAAGAGAACAGAGACACACAACCACAAACTACTTTATATAATTTTATAGTATAGGAGCATAGTTCGCCTACATTGTTAACGGGAAGAACCACTCGGTATATATAATGCCCGACATAAACGGGACCGTTGACAACACTACACAAACCTAGATGACACTTTCTCGTATTCTGATTGGTCATATCCAACAAGTCTTTTTATTTTCCCTGCGAGTAGTTAGATCAATCTAAGTTGCCCACTGCGCCTTATGCTCCAGTGGGAGCGACGTGGGTTGAGGGAGAAGTTATCACTTATAACTAGTGTGTTCAGCTGAAAACATTGTCATCCTCGATTTCTCAGGATAATTATTTAAATGTTCAATCTGTCGTTTGATATGGTGCAGAACGCCACGAAACTTCGACAGGGTTCTGGTTGGAATAGCTTTGGTAATGAAACAACAATTGCCTTGTGTCATCAGTTGAACATTGGAATGGTACAACTGTTCTTCTATATTATAATTTGTTTCCAAATGTAGTAAATGACAACATGTTCTGAAGTTTATATACAGTTACAAGTTTACTTTTACATATTTTTATTTACAGCATGACAGCGAAGATCTCTTAGAGTACCACCGTTTCTGGAAACTTCACGAAAAGCACTCCATGAGATTGGCCATCACGATCAAGTCGATAGATCTCAATCAAGTACATCGCACTAATATAAATCCACGACAATAAAATGTCTAACTGATTACACCGTCTTTGACTTATCTTCCCATCCAGGCCACTCACACTAGGGTTTGTTTGTCGTTATTTGTTACACAATTTCTTCCACGACCTTCTCAAACAGCATAGCCTAAGACTAGGACCTGCTATTTCATGGCTTCCGCAGTCGCACCCAACCAATATTTGTCATTTGGTTCCAGTGTATTGCATATTGTCCTCAAGCAACACTTATTCGTCTACACGATGTAGTTATTACTAAGGACTACCAGTTTGTAATGCACTGGGGCCTTCATTCCACAGAAGAGCGTTATAAACATGCAACCTACAATGAAACACACACTCAATATATGGCGCAGACATCACGTTAGTGGCTTGCTGCTGTGAAACATCTTGATGTCAGTCTGCGTCGACGAACATAGAGGTAACATGTGAAGGTACGGTCTCAAGCAGTATGACATCCAGTCATTGTGACTGTTCGGACCACTTAACAGTTCTCCCCCTGGCAGACATGTTCATTCCAACGCCTTCTCTGTGAAGAATTCAGCCACGCTGAAATTACTGCACGGAGACCAGTCGTTCACATATGTACCTGTTTATAAAAAAAGTACTCATTTGTACAGCTGAGAGAATTGTGGTGAAAATTGCTAAATCTTCGAAACGGCAGCAACAGGATTCGAACCAGGGTTCTCTCATCGAGAGTCTCGTGTGATAAACGACAACGCCAACGCCCCAAGTACTTCTTACTTGTCCAACACTGTCCCAACAGAGCTACATTTGTAGGGACGTTAGGGAACCCGTGTCGCAGTAAACATATTCGTGCTCTTTCGTAATAAACATTTCCTCCTCTTCTCCCTCCAAAAATTCGACGTGGCGGGAGGTTGACTTCAAAAATAGGCGGCATGTGGGGTTGGTGGGAGGTGGACCCTCAGCAATTGGTGGGAGCTGGGATATTGGCTCCAAAACATGGGGTGGTGGGTGAGGTTGAGACCCCTGCCACCACCCCTCAAAAACGTCTTCATTGTGTTGCCTGTATTTTGGAAGTGCATATATAGGACCACTGTACAAACTACGCAAGACCTATACTACGTTCGACGTGTGCGCGCGTCTCTCATCGATGCGGGCCTTTGCTGCCGTGAAGACACGCGGCGCCCAGCGGCACTAAAGAGGCGTCCGCACGTAGACTCGTAATTCAAATAGAACCGCTCGAAAACTGTGTCATCCGACCTTTTTATACATTATCGCGTCTTGGCCCTAACTCGTAAACAGCCACAGGTATGTTTTCTTAAATGTCTGTGAGATCCTAACGCAAAGAAACGAAGAGTATAACGAGGTAAAAAGTAGCGACTTTATCAATCAAACAACTTCGTTACAAGTGGCGTATTTTTATTTAGTTCACGTTCGTTTGTCATTTAATAAAAAGGAGACGACTATAAACCACGACTGATAATGACACTAAAAGGCATAAGCCACGATGGCAAATCCGATTTTCACAAAAGGTAGCATGGGTTTGCGACTGTTTCTAATGAACAGCAACAATTAATGTGAAATACTGAGCAGAGAAAACGAACACAAGAATAGAATGGAATGCCACATTCCCGTATATAGCTACTTAATTAAACTGTCCTATTTCATCAGCCGTGGCCTAGTGGTTAAAGTGTTGGACTCTAAATTCGAGGGTTGTGAGTTCAAGACCCACACTGGGCACGGTTCGTTTTTGAAGCTTAGGCAATTTCGTTTACCCTACTTTGCCTCAGTCTACTCAGCTGCAAATGAGTACAAACACTGTTTGGAAGGTACCTGCGATGGACTAGTGTCCCGTCCAGGAGAGTCAGTATAACTGCACTCTAAGTTGCTTCGCACTACAGAAACCAGGTTTAAGCACTGGCCATATAAGCCTTCATGGCTTCCTAAGGCGAAATGCCTGGGCGATGACTTTTTTTTTACCTATTTCATCATATTCGGAAGCAACATTGAAATAACGCCACCTCTGAAGAATGGAGTGAACCGGAGACACAGCCAACAAACGACAGTCGTCTTCAGTTGTTTTGAAGGTATCTCAACAGACAGAAGTTGCCTGCAGGTAAGGTTTACCGTCTTAGGAACAGTCGACAGTGGCATTACAAAGAGGCACTTAATGCAGCTACGACTGAAATTAGAAAATCTAAAAGAAGCTTTGAGCAAACATTAGCAAAATATACAAATGTGGTTTATACTTTATACACGACTGTTCCTTGCTCAAAGTGTGGGATGACAAAGTGTGGGATGACAATGTGTGGGATGACAAAGTGTGGGATGACAATGTGTGGGATGACAAAGTGTGGGATGACAACGTGTGGGATGACAATGTGTGGGATGACAAAGTGTGGGATGACAACGTGTGGGATGACAAAGTGTGGGATGACAACGTGTGGGATGACAAAGTGTGGGATGACAACGTGTGGGATGACAAAGTGTGGGATGACAATGTGTGGGATGACAAAGTGTGGGATGACAACGTGTGGGATGACAATGTGTGGGATGACAAAGTGTGGGATGACAATGTGTGGGATGACAAAGTGTGGGATGACAACGTGTGGGATGACAATGTGTGGGATGACAAAGTGTGGGATGACAACGTGTGGGATGACAAAGTGTGGGATGACAACGTGTGGGATGACAAAGTGTGGGATGACAACGTGTGGGATGACAAAGTGTGGGATGACAACGTGTGGGATGACAAAGTGTGGGATGACAACGTGTGGGATGACAAAGTGTGGGATGACAACGTGTGGGATGACAAAGTGTGGGATGACAACGTGTGGGATGACAACGTGTGGGATGACAACGTGTGGGATGACAAAGTGTGGGATGACAAAGTGTGGGATGACAAAGTGTGGGATGACAACGTGTGGGATGACAAAGTGTGGGATGACAACGTGTGGGATGACAACGTGTGGGATGACAAAGTGTGGGATGACAAAGTGTGGGATGACAAAGTGTGGGATGACAAAGTGTGGGATGACAAAGTGTGGGATGACAACGTGTGGGATGACAAAGTGTGGGATGACAAAGTGTGGGATGACAACGTGTGGGATGACAAAGTGTGGGATGACAACGTGTGGGATGACAAAGTGTGGGATGACAAAGTGTGGGATGACAACGTGTGGGATGACAAAGTGTGGGATGACAAAGTGTGGGATGACAAAGTGTTGGATGACAACGTGCGGGATGACAAAGTGTGGGATGACAAAGTGTGGGATGACAACGTGTGGGATGACGTGTGGGATGACAAAGTGTGGGATGACAACGTGTGGGATGACAAAGTGTGGGATGACAACGTGAAGTGCCCCGTGTGGTGGTTCCTTGCTCACACGTGCATGTTGGTGTAATAGGAGTAGAGGAAACATTGATATAATTGGTCGACCGTAAGTGTGTCATAAAATACATTTTTCTTTATGTGATTACTTAGTTTATCAACCAATCATAATTAGCGACTTTTAGTGTACGACTGTATGTAGTTGATTCTATAAAAAAACCAGTCCTCTTGATCATGCATTTACTGACAGCGGTTATTGTCTAGGTGATGACCTTCATGTTGGTTGTAAAGTAATTCACTTACATAACTAGGATATTCAATTTAAAACATCATGGCATCGTCAATATATCTGGATAGTTCTGTAAAGGTTCAATCAAACTGCAGAATGCCATTTGAGCTGCATGAAACTGACAGGGCTCTGGTTGGAATCAACTGTGGAATATGCACAAATGGTCTTCTCTAGTATAATTTGTTTTTAGATACAGTAAAATGATAAACTGTTCTGAAAAGATTCTATACAGTTGTAAATTTGCTTTTGATAACAGACACAATTCAATGTTTACAATGTTTTTATTTACAGCATGACAGCGACGCACTCTTAGATTTAGTAACACTTTTCTGGAAAAATTCATGAAAAGCATCGTATCAGACTGGCCATCAGGATCAAGTATGTTGAACTCAATCAAGAACATTTCACCAATGTAAATCCACGACAATAACATTTCTAACTGACTACACCATCGTTGACTTATCTTCCTTTGGAAACACCCATCAGGTCTCTACAATATGGCAGTCATTGTAACTACATAATTTCTTGACTGGTTCTATCAACTTCTCAGACATTATGAAATATTATAACTACTATATTACTTGCTACTTCTCTGCTTCCCCATTCACATCCAACCAATAATTGTTATTTATTCCCTGTGTGTTATACATTCTCCTCAAGCGACACTTTGTTGCTTCAACAGACAATATTCACAACACGTACGATACTTATCCGTTAAGAATAAAATTGTGTTGAGAGTTGTGTTTGTGATGTCATTGCGATATGTTTGTGACGCCATTGCGATGTTTATGATGTCATTGCGATATTTGTGATGTCTGCGATATGGTTGTAACGTTATTGCAATATGTCTGTGACGTCATTGTGATATGATGTGATGTCTTTTATGATGTCATTGCAATGTTTGTGATGTCACTGCAATGTCTGCAACTTGTAGATTTCGAAATTGGTCATAAAGTATTTTATATTTCTAAATTATTATTTCTGAAAGGGGTTGTTTTACTTAGGAATAAATGTGTATGTACACTGTATTTAGTTTTATTATCTGCTGTTGTACAATAAACATTATTTATGCATGTACGACACCTGTTGGCTAAGAATGAAACCATGGTTGGGGGGTCGGCAAATATATTGTGTTAATGCGCATGAATATTGCCTACTGTGCACAACTTTCCTGCTGGAATCATACTGCCAGCTTTTAACACACTTATAGTAGTAGTAGTGGGCATGCAACCCCCAATGAAATATAACACTCAACACAGCTGTACATGGTGCAGACATCACGTCAGTGGCTTCCGGCTGTTAAACACCTTAATGCCGTTCTGTGTCGATGAACGTGCATACTTGTTCAACAGTGTCCCAACTTTCTGCTTCTCAGTCAGGATTTCCCTGCACATGACCACAATCCACCAATCACCACACTGTACCTCAACATCGTGGTTTAATAATTCTCAGTATGTTCACTTGGGTAAAAATATCACTAGACATTGTTCCTGTATCCAGTGTTGTCTTTAAGCCTTTCATATGGACAAATTGTCGAACTGAAATCCTGCCATGCCCGTATAAGATTTATAATATTATTATGCGGTATTACTGTTGAGCAAATAAATGTTGTTAGCCGAGTTGATAATGTTGTAACTGAAACCAAGATAGCATGAGAATGCAACTCCTATGAGTGCAATTTAGTTCCTCCTATATCCTACAAGACCACAGAGCACTCCGCACATGCAGCTAAAGCACTTACTTTACATATGGCGTGATCTCATCCAGAGTCCAACGTTCCTTTGTCCTGAATAATGCATTGAATCTGAAACATAATATTATGCCATTCACCTTTTCAAATGAACTTATTTTTTATCTACCCCTAATACACACATACTGTCATGTAACAACAATTTTATTACTACACATTAAGTTGCAATTTTATCAATAGACATTAAGCAAAAATGGAGGGTATGAGAAGTTTGTGCAACAGCAGCTGTTTATATAGCATTGTTTTTTGACACATCGGTCAAGTACCATATATAATATATAGGTATATATATATATATATATATATAGGTACACACACACACACACACACACACACACACACACACACACACACACACACACACACACACACACACACACACACACACACACACACACACACACACACACACACACACACACACACAATGGACTTCACTTAGTAGAATCAATGCAGGCTAGAGCAATTTGATTCTATTATGCGGCTGATTCAGTTAAGCGGCACATTTTAATATAGTGGTAATAGGAAATGATTCCGTCCCTGCCAATATTTTTAATCCTACTAAACTGATTCTGTTATCCTTGAATCTGTTAAGTGGCATCCACTGTATACGAGTCATAGATGACAAATACTCAATAATATTTAAAATTCAAAGTAAAACAAAAGAGGGTCAGTGACTCCTGATTGAATCCAGAAGAATGAAGACAAGTTATTAAGCCTACCTTTCGCTGGCAGTTTCAGGCAGATCTGTGTCAGGATAGTACCTGATGATCTGTGGTGTGCTGTCCCGATCAACCAATGCCAAACCCTGAAGACAATTTCACAGTGCACTTCATATCATCCGTGTCGAATGGAATGTCATCACCAAGACCTGTCTAACCCGGGTTTAAGCTAGGCAGAATGTTCTTTCGGTAAATTTAAAGGTCCCTCCTCAATTTGATTATTTTGCTTATATCAGGCTCACTTCGTGACATTTTAATCTTGTATTCACTCAACATTTTACCTGGTTTGTACATAATAAATTTTTATTTAGTTTCTGTGAAAGTGTCAGACAAACAATTCAATTATTTTTGGCCGGCGAAAGTTCAGTGAAAAATGGCAAAAGTGGTCTGGCTTTATAAACTATAGCACAAAGCTATTCACCCTTTCACAAGTTACCCAATCTAACAAGTTACCCAATCTAACAAGTTACACCGACAATAGATTGTAAAGTAAAAAATTTAGTTTCCTTAATCGTGGTTGTTTCGGGGCAGCTTTATTGAGGAATATTAAATTTGCACTTATGAGAGACTGGAAAACACTGGAACTGGTTGGGAACCAATATCCATGTATTGCCATTGATCAAAAGAATATTACTAATAGTTGGTCAAAAATAAAAACAGCTTCCATATTACAAGTTGATGATTGCAGCAAGAAAAACACATTTTGCATCACCAGATGTCTATTTTATTGACTAATTTCTGAGTCACACTAAACAGTTGAAGATTTATCAAATTACAGATCAACCTTAATATGGATATGACAAAGGTGTAGCATAAATGAACCAAACTGACCCTTGCTTCTGCTTTCACTGGCTGCAATGACTGATCACTAGGTGTAATTAGTACAACTATTGGGATTGCCATCATTGTTTCCAGAAGGACCAACCTGCAGTTGATAGAGTGATGTCTTGAAGCTGTCTGGCACAGCCAGCTGCCACACATTCTCAAATTCTTGCAAGTTAAACTACAATAGAAACAACATTCTCACTTATAGTATTTCATACAAATAGTAGAGTGTGAATGTGTGTGCAGTGTGCCCACCATGTTAATGTTAAACTGCAATGGCTGCAATTCTCATTTACATTACTTTATGCAAAAAGTAGAGTGTGAATGTGTGCATGCCATTTTAAAATGCAATGTAAACATAATTCTCATTTTACTACTTTATAAAAAAGAAGAGTGAATGTGTGTGGCTGTGCGCACATCATTTAAAAATGTTAACTACAATGAAAACGCAATTCTCATTTACATTAATTTTTTACCAAAACGTAGAGTGTGAATGTGTGCACACAATCTTAAAAGTTTGAAAAACAATTCTCTTTTACATTAATTTATACCAAAAAATAATGTGATTGCATGCGCACCTTTTAAAAATGTTAAACTGCAATGGAAACACAATTTTTAACTCCTTGCGAAACCTCCAGTTGAAGCCTACCTTCTCCACAGGCCTCAGCAGTAGTTCAGCATAGTAACGACACACATTGTCTTCCTTTATTTTGTATAAAACATCTGAAAATAAACCAAAAATAAGCAAAAACAATTTTACCTGTAGTGTCTTTACACTCTCTAGATGGCGCCATTGTATATCCCTTGCTTGTAGACCCCTAAATATATAATTATTATATATAAAATTATACCCATATTATGGGCATTTATTGTCTAGTGCTAGCTATTGTATAGATATACATATACCCAATACATATATATATGTATATATATATATATATATATAGACACTGTATTTGAGTAGACCTCAATACAAGTGTGTTCAGTACTTGAGTTATTACTAATTTATTACAAAATATAACATTACCCTGGCTACAATGTTGGATGTATATGCATATAAAATGATAGCATTACTTATCAGACGTGCATGTCGTGTTACAGTGCATGTTTGACACGGACATGTGGGTAACTCTGCATTTCAAGACTTCTTACATTAACCAGAATAGAGAGATTAGTCATAAACGTCATTCCACACATAAAGTTATTGCCATTGCATCAATGTCTTGATAATTAACGTGAAAAATAAGTGTAAGTTCCTCATGTCAAATTGTGCACATATAGAAATATACAGCAAAATTTAAAGGCGATGCTTTTGTATTACAAATATGAACCCCTCCACATGATCACCAGATCTACACATCTGTATATCCGACCAGTTTCTGTAATCAGGTAACCCCTTTAATCAGACCACTTCATCACAGTTGCTATGGGTATCTCTAGAGGGTTTCTACTGTATATCAAATGTTGCGTCATCTGCACACAAACATGAACAACATATGGATTTGAATCATGAAAAGTTGCACTAACTCTCTCCATTGACATCCATCAGTTCTGGTTTCTCTGTCTTGTTTTTTTCACCGTAGCAGTCTAAAACATGCTGAATGACATTTCTGCAAAAAAACGCATTTATTACTGACTAGCTTCTACTTTTTACAACTAACCCATAAATGATGCATCAAGTGGCACTAAGGATGAGTGAGTTGTATGCAATAATGATGCATCAAGTGGCACGAAGGGTGTGAGTGAGTTATATGCAAGTCACATGCAATGCAGGGAAGTACTGGATCTGTCACAGAGGAACTGTGAATCTCCATCAGTCTGCCATCTTTGTATGTGTCCATTCAGAAACAAACAATTGTATAAAACGTAATAGTTTATTACTACCAGCAGTACCAAAATTCATAGAGCTGTATGTATCGAGATTGGCAAAGGCACATGTCATCAACTTAAATATATGTTAAGACAGTCACATTATATAAAAAAACAAAAAATTTAATATCTTTGCAATCACTTATTATATTGATATTTAAAATTATGAACACCATACTATATATAATGGATTTTCACCTAAAACAAATATTGTTTCATTATGTTGTTGAGGAAATACCCTGGGCAATGTAATGCCAAAATAATAGTGAACTCTGTAGTCACAATAACTAAAAATAAACCTTATTTATTTATTTGTTCCAACAGGTTCGAGGACGGAGGATCATGACTGGTCGATCTTAGTATGTCCTTCTCTAGAGAGTCCACAACACGTTTCCCCTGTGTTTCCATTTCCCTGTGTGGGAGCTTTTACTGCCCGACTTATACATCAGGTAGAAGGGACCAATGGATTTTAGTGTCTTTTCTGAAAGACACAGGCAGCAGATGGTTTCAAATCCCAAGTCCCCTCGACCGACAGTCCAAAGCCCTACCACACACACCGAGCTTCAGGCTGTCTGTGCCCCACTAATTGTAATTAGGTACAGGTAGATAATTTTTTGCTATGAAGTTCGCTAAAGGTCACAGCACATTTATTAATATTATTTAACCATGGAGCTGGCTCACCTTGGATAGAGGTCAACTAGAAGGTCACAGCAGGCTTTGGCTGGAATCTCATCAAAGTTCCAAGACTCTGACTCTTTGAGAGCAAGGATGCTCTCCAACACCTTGCTGCAGAACTCAAAGTCCAGGAGTCGCCAGTAGCCTGCTCACAGCAGAATCACGCTCCATGTTTGTATTAAAATATCTAATTACATCATTTTCATAATGAACACCTACTGTTAGAAATGGTGAAGTCTACTGTTAGAAATGGTGAATTCGGTGTAAATTGTAATACTAATTAATTGTTGATTCAGCTTTATTTATCCTTATACTATTATTTTTTTTTTTTCTCTTTCTATTATTCAGTGGTATTAATTCAAAAACCTATTCAATTGATTTGGTGCGAGAATAAATTATATGCATTATCTATATCTATAGGGCGTCTAGTTGCCACTAGTTAATTAGTTAGGCATGAATTGTTGCTACCTGTATGTTTTATTCTTATATTTTTTACGCAAAAAAAACCTCAATTTTCAATTTCAACTTCTTCCTCAATTTGTTTAGCCCATCCCTAATCAGGGGACCGTTTCACTAAGACAAAGAGCTCATAAGGAAAATCCATCATAACACAGAATCCATCATAGATTTTAAAAGGCGTTTTCAAAATGCGTTCCACTAAGATGCTCATAAAATCCATCATAAGCTAATGATCGAAATTTCCATAAGCTCCAAAGTGTGCACAATTGGGCAAAATAAATAGAAAAGTTATCCAAAAGTGGCTGATAATACGATCCATCGAACACTTTTCAACTACATTTGACTGAGTGAAGAGAAAAAAAGACTGGGTGAAGAGAAAAAAAATTATTTTTAAAAGATGCTGTGTCACAGACGACACTATTTCTGTGACGTGTTGTTTTGACAAGTGATTTTTTTTAAACGGCACACACGACGACTTGTCAACATTAGTGCTGTAAAATAGATGCTGTAGACAAAATCCATAATTTACAAGCTACGGGGTACTCATTGCTCACATTTTGAAAACTTATTTGACTGTGAAAAACAGGATTTCTACGTAAAAGTGGAGTCAAGATAATACGCAGTTAGGTAAATTTCACTATTTATGATGGATATGTTTTGCCTTATGAGCGGTCTAACCTCGTCGTAAGATAGGAGCGTTTTTAAAAGAGTTTCTATGAGCATTTTTATGATTTACTCTTAGTGAAACGCAATTTTCAGTTTCAATCATAGCTAAGGAGCGAAATCGATTTTTATAGAGCGAAATCATGCTTAGGAGCTCATAAGAATGTTAGTGAAATGGTACCCAGGCTCTTTGATATACAAAGTGTAATGTGTGAATAGTAGTCATTTTAATAAGACTACATACTTTTTAATAAGAGTACATACTTTTTAATAAGAGTACATACTTTTTAATAAGAGTACATACTTTTTAATAAGTGTACATACTTTTTAATAAGAGTACATACTTTTTAATAAGAGTACATACTTTTTAATAAGAGTACATACTTTTTAATAAGAGTACATACTTTTTAATAAGAGTACATACTTTTTAATAGGAGTACATGCTTTTGCTAAAATCATTGAAAGAATTTACTTTGATAATTAGATGGGTAACTTACAAAAGTGTGAATAGCCGTATATCATTGTATATATCCAAGTACTACACGATTTATGGTGATTTTGGACCGGATCCAGTCAAAAATAATTTAATTGATTTCCAATGATTTCATCAAAACTAAACGACACGTCATAAGAGACAGGTTTGATATTTTGCAAATGATCATAAAATGAGACGCGTAAACAAATTTATTCTCAAGAAGCACCACTTACAGTGTTCATTACAGGTTTTGGAGAGAAGGGGCAAATGGCAATGAGTCCAGTCTTACCATGAATGAGACAAGCAGGTCTTGCCATCAATGAGACAAGTGGATTTGACCATCAATGAGGCAGTGGGTCTTACCATCAACGAGACAGGAGGGTCTTACCATCAATGAGGCAAGCAGGTCTTACCATCAATGAGACAAGCGGGTCTTACTGTCAATGAGACAAGCAGGTCTTACCATCAATGAAACAAGCGGGTCTTACCATCAATGAGACAAGCGGGTCTTATTGTCAATGAGACAAGCAGGTCTTACCATCAATGAGACAAGCTGGTCTTGCCATCAATGAGACAAGCAGGTATAATTGTCAATTAGACAAGCAGGTCTGACCATCAATGAGACAAGCTGGTCTTACCTTCAATGAGACAAGCTGGTCTTACTGTCAATGAGACAAGAGGGTCTTACCATCAATGAGACAAGCAGGTCTTACCATCAATGAGACAAGAGGGTTTACTGTCAATGAGACAAAAGGGTTTTACCGTCAATGAGACAAGCGGGTCTTACCATCAATAAGACAAGAGGGTCTTACCATCAATGAGACAAGAGGGTCTTACTGTCAATGGGACAAGAGGGTCTTACCATCAATGAGACAAGCAGGTCTTACCATCAATGAGACAAGCCGGCAGGTTGTGCAGTCCCTGCAGAAGCTCAGCTTCACTGGCCTGGATCTTCTCCGACAGCTCCTCAAAGGTGTACTACAAGATGATACGTTGCTTGTTGCACACACAACACAAACATTAAAGTGAAACAAAAGTCATGGTTTTAAGGGATATGCACCTAAGCAAAATAATAAAAACTAACCATGTCCAACTAAAGTCAAGAATATTCTGTCAGTGGTTTACTCAGAACGTGTTCTAAAAGTGGGAGATTCCAGTAATTTCTCCGGCTGACTGAGGGCTGACATGTTAACCAGAGTGACCGATAAGCACATGCATAGTTCTATGAAAATCAGGTAACTTTGACTGATTGTGACCAAGGTCAAGAACATTTGGGGGGAAAACAGCACTTTTTCAAGAACAATTCCAAGAATATTTTTCAGGAGCACACCGCGTGAAAATTAATTAATAAACAACTTGAAATATTTCATGTAAAATCTTTATTTAAAAAATAACTAACAAAATAGAATAATACAAAACAAGCTAATTGCTTGTCAAAAGTTGCCACACTACCATGAGGCTGCATGACGCAGACAGCGTCACTGTTCATGAGTGAATCATAAGTTCATAACTCAGTTTCACACTCCTGCTTGATAACAGCTAGCTCATGGCATTTCAGCTTAGCAGACTGTCGCATAGCATTGCTCTTAGCAATAAGGCTAAAGTCGCGTTTCTTTTCTGCATTCAAGCAAGAACCATCAGCTTATTGAGCTCATAAACATCATTCTCCAGATGCTGCCAACTTCTTCATGTCACTGGCAGACAGTCTAGCCTGTCTAGACTCCTCAAGAAACTCAGTGTACCTTGAACGTGATGCTCAGCATGATGTCTAGTTCTTGATGTCTACGCCCATCACACCACCGACTGATGTCACATGATAATTTACGATGCGCTCAGCAATGAATGTTTCATGACAAATGTTGATATGCTCCATCTGTTTGTTAAAAAAAATCCACACTCCACGCTGGCTTGCCTGTGGGACAGCATCAGCAAATGAGCGACAGCATCCCAGAGGTTGCAGTAATCTTTCTTCATCATGTGTTACCTGCAGAGGAAAAGTTTATTTACTAAAACATAAAATAAACACGTAAAAAAAATATGTGCATCAAGATGCATGTATCGTTGTTGATGTAGAAGATGATAGGATTCAAAAAGCCGATAATGATCACACACGAGATGGATGGGTGAGATGAGGGATACGAGGTTGAGGGAAGCAAGTAAGCAACAAGACACAGGATTGGTAGGAAACACCTCATCACAGACATCATGTTTTAAATGTCTACTTGCACATTATTTTTTTTAAATAGATGTGGACATACCTGAGAAAACTCTCAACCCACTGTTCCTTGTTGAGTGGCTCAAAGTTGACAGACTCGCTACTGTTGATGGCAACAGTGTAAAGGAAGTTCTTGAACTGGTTTCTGATGTCATTTCTTGCGACTGTCGGCTTTTGTGTGGCTATCGAGTGCAGACTCTCCACTAATCGCGATGTATTGTTAACCGATTTCATGCATACTTTGCATCATGCTAATCATATAGTAGCCATGCATCCATGAATTTGCAATCGCCATGAACATGGGGGATTGCAAATACCAAGCAAAAATTGAACAACTTATGAAAAAAACGATACACTATTTACGATTCTAAACAATAAACTATTAAAAATTATCAAGATGGATGCTGATGTATATACAAAAATGGCCCAGAAAGACTAAATTTTAATATTATATTGGTTCCCGTTTGCACGTGGCGGGTCTACTAGCGACATCTGTTGCATATATGGAGATTTGTTTAGAAAGAACTAATCTTATTGGTTCCAGTTTACTAGCGACATCTGGCGATTACGGCCAAAATATTTTGTTCGTAATAGAAATAATATGCTTTCAAGAACATTCAAGAACATTGCTATAAATTCAAGAACATTCAAGGGTACTTAAATGGCATTTTCAAATTCAAGAACATTCAGGGATCTGTGCGAACCCTGATTGTTACGTATTAAGTGAGGCCGGCATACACAGCGCAAAGTCTCAAACAATTTTGCTATTTTATTAGAAAGAGGACTAGTTTAGTAAACAAACAACAAAATATGTTACACCAGTCGAGTTTGGACATAAACGGCATGGCCATATTCCATTGGCAAGAATAGGAATAGGTGTATACAATAATATTTTAATGTTGCGAGCAAATTTTGTTTTACTATGACACTCGTGACGTAGGGTTATCTAACAGTATAGTGCGGCCCATGAAATTAAGATGATGTGTCTTCAACATGGTTTTCCTAGTAAACCACTGGTGTGATATTCTTAATTGTAGTTGCAAATGTTTTAGTAACCCTTATAGGTGCATAGTCCCAAAACCATGACTTTAATTTCGTTTTAACAGTGACCTACTTCCTCCTGGCCTTTCCATCAGTCAACCGCCCCATTACCCCCTCCATCAGTCATCCACCTCATTACCCCTCCCATCAGTCATCCACCCCATTACCCCTTCCATCAGTCAACCGCCCCATTACCCCTTCCATCAGTCATCCACCTCATTACCCCTTCCATCAGTCATCCACCCCATTACCCCTTCCACCAGTCATCCACCCCATTACCCCTTCCATCAGTCATCCACCTCATTACCCCTCCCATCAGTCATCCACCCCATTACCCCTTCCATCAGTCAACCACCCCATTACCCCTTCCATCAGTCATCCACCTCATTACCCCTTCCATCAGTCATCCACCCCATTACCCCTTCCACCAGTCATCCACCCCATTACCCCTTCCATCACAGTATTGTACTTCAGACATTACCCTTTCCACACCATCCATCCAATCTTCCACCCCTCCATGCCAATTCACACATCTCGTCCTAATCACCCACACCTGTTATACCTGTCTATCCCAATCCTTCATCCTACATACACCCCTTCCATCCCAAGCATTAAACCATGTTCACCTCTTCCACCCCAACCTCAACCACCATTCTGTCTCAGTACATCACCCAGTACCCCTTCCTTCCCAGTTTTCCACAACAATTCACCATTCCACCCCGATCATTTACCCTCCATCCCCAACTTAAAACTTTATCCCTATATCCTGACATGCCTTTCCCTGCCATTCCCTTCTCCTTACCCTCTTCCCCTGGTGAAGCTCCTCCTCTTCACCCTCCCCTCCCAGCCATTCCCCTTCTCCATACTGTATTCCCCTTGTGAAGCTCTTCCCCCGCATTCCCCTTCTCCCTACCTTCTTCCCTTTGTGACGCTCCCCCTGCCAGCCATTCCCCTTCTCCCTACCCTATTCCCCTGATGAAGCTACTTCCCACCCCTGCCAGCCATTCCCCTTTTCCCAACCTTCTTCCCCTGGTGAACCTCCTCCCCTCTCCCTCCCAGCCATTCCCCTTCTCCATACTGTCTTCCCCTTTTGAAGCTCCTCCCCCTCATTCCCCTTCTCCCTATCTTCTTCCCTTTGTGACGCTCCCCCTCCCAGCCATTCCCCTTCTCCCTACCCTATTCCCCTGATGAAGCTCCTCCCCCACCCCTGCCCGCCATTCCCCTTCTCCCCACCTTCTTCCGCTGGTGAAGCTCCTCCCCCTCTCAACCATTCCCCTTTTCCCTACCTTCTTCCCCTGGTGAAGCTCTTCCCCTCCTCCCTACCTTCCTCCCCTGGTGAAGCTCATCCCCCTCTCCCTCCCCCTCCCCTCCCAGCCATTCCCCTTGTCCCTACCTTCTTCCCCTGGTGAACCTCCTCCCCCTCACACTCCCACCCGCTGTAGACGTTCTCCTGAAGTAGCTCTCCGAGACGTTTCAGCCGAGGTTTGATCTTGCGCAGCTCGTAATATTCATGCTTCATCGCACACACCTGAAGCCGAGACATCTTGAATCACGTGTCACGTTGACAAAGTTACTTGGCCACCGAAATGTGTTTAATGAAACACAAAGCCTATGAAGCCAGGTACAGTTTACACAAATAACTATTGGTTCTTTGTATAATTTGGTCAGCAGAAGCAGTTCAAAGGAAAAATTCTGACAATAGGTGTGACAGCTCACACAGCACAACTGCATCCTTCTATAAACTCCAAACAAAGCCACGAATGTGTGTGAGCAAGAGCAAAGGGTATATCTTGGCATCACATGATGAAGGGATACACTTCAAACAAGTAACTGTTATTATCTAGTATGAGCCAAAAAATGAGTCCTTATGTCCCTATAATACCGGCTGGCATGCTATGGTGTATATTCAGATGAAGTTCTACTGTCACTGTAGATTACTGATGACTGCTTGAATAATGAGTTGTTGTTGAGAACTACTGTACTACTGAATGGAAAGGTAAAATATGTAGCATAATACACCTGTACATAATACACCTGTACATAATACACCTGTACACACTCCAAAATGTTTAATAGTAATTGATCCATATATAATAGTAATAGATTACTTTGCCTTCAGGATGTAATAGTAATAGAAAAGAAACAAAATAATAGTAATATATTACATTGTAATGTAATTGACCCCAGGCCTAGTGTAAAATTGTACATAAAACAGCCAAACATGTGAAATACAAAATACCCGTGTAACACCTTCTATGTAACTTGTATTAATACAACAAAATATTAGGTGTGTAAAGCACAGCAATTCATGCTATATCACAATGGTTACCCTAAACAAACACTGCCAAATTATTTTTATTTTTAATTGCGGTCAAAATATAATAATTATACTATATAACAAACAACTCATGTACAACAATTTGCATATAAACACAGGTGTGGCCATAAGAATGTAATTCCGAAAGCATTATACCAGCAAATTAAGCTTTCAATGAAAGCATGGTGTGCTTTAAACTGCAGATTGATCGGAAAAATTCTATCTCAGAAAAATTCTATCTTGGTTTGGAATGTATGTAATAAAAACCTTATCTTAACCTGTAAAAAAAAAAAATTCTTGGCCTGGAAGACACTAACGGTTCTGTGGAGAATGACGGGCTCAGGGTGGGATTCCAGCTGGGGCAGGAAGTCAAACTGGGGCATCATCAGCAATGTGTTGGACGTCTCAGCTTCACGAATGTCATATGTCTGGTCTTTTGTACACAGCACGGCCTGGTCCGTCTTCTCTCCACGAACAACCAAACTACAAGAAGAATTGGGGTCAATTAAATTGTACTCAAATTACTTGCTACGAAAAATCAATAAAATATAATATGTTGCATTTATCATATTTGTTAGCCATTATGTACCAAGCTGCTCTAAATTGTGTTATTTGTTGGCATAAAATATGTCTATGGTTGCTTTGTTGACATACTGTTATTTCGGTGTGGAATTTATATTTAGAATTGGTATTTTGTAAATGGTATTTTTGTGTAATTGGAGTTGGTATTTGCAATGACTACAACCTACTCCACAGTATCAGTGATGTCTACCCTTTTGTTTTCCTTTACAGTTCTTTGCTAAATTAAGAAGTTGGATTTTTGTGTACTAAAATAGTGTGACTTCCCACAATTAGTTCTGAATACATTCTAATATAATATATTAAACAAATGGTCCAATTAAATCAAACGTGTTATGGTGTGACACAAACACATCAAGCAAACACTATATAATGTAAACGTAATATTTGAAGACTCACTAAGTCTGGTTTGCTTGTTATTATGTAATACGTACCACCATTTCTTTTTGGCAAATTTCGATTTAGGCCTTTAAAAAGTCATATTAAAACTACAATCCAACAAGACTGAAGAGGCCATTCAAAGTAACAAGCTTCAGAGGCAAGTGGTCAAGGAAGCCACTGGTTTATCAAGAGTCCAACAATTCTTACCTATATGTGTCCTGCCCCTCCAGTCAATTATGTCTTAAAATATTGACGCTGCAGGCATTTACACAATCAACAAGATGTTTACTTTTTTTTGCCAACTTTACAATCAAATCCGCCAGTTGCTGAAATGCTGAAGTAGTGAGTAAACTTTACAGTTGTGATAAAAAATTCTATATTATATTATTCTCCCAATTTGACCATTTTCACGAGTCCACTGCCAATTTGAACCGACCTGTCTCCGACCATCAGATGGTCAAGCAATGGTGCATCAATTTCCATCAAGATGACAGCTTCGTTGTCCAACTGTTCTGTAAAGCTAATGCACTGGACGCCTGGCATCAGCTGACACGGATCCAACTTGGCATGGCCCGATAAGCACTGTATGTCATACAGGGTCCTACAATGGTAATGACAAAACAGTAAGTGCAGTAGTGGCTACCAGATTTGTATGCCTCTTTACTTTTAGTAATCATCAAATGACTGTTTCAGTGGATGGCAGGAAAATTGCATATCTATATGCATGACCTACCGGGTAGTCCAAAGAGTTCATAATTGACACAACTTGCAGAACAATGACAAATTTACTCATCTAATTATTTGTTGTTATAATCATGATTTTTCTCGTGGGCTATAGGTCACATCATTTAATTTGTTCTGCCCTCTCAACGAACTGTCTCCATCTATAGCGATCTTCTGCCATTCTCCCTGCCTTTTCGATAGATCTCGTAACACTATCGCTCCATTTTAATTTTGGACTTCCTCTTCATCTTCTACCACCCTCTTCTGTTTTCTATTCTCTGTATGTGACCAGCCCATCACAGTCTGCTCCACACTACCTTCATTTTCATTCCAATCTCTTCCCTTATTTCTCCCATTTTCCTTCTGCCCTCTCATTTCTGGTGCATAATATCCGAGAGACCTTAGTTATGAAGAACCCATAAAAGAATGCGGTTTAACAACCCTACAGACAAGGGGGTTAAGAGGATGTCAAATTTAAGTTTTTAAGATATTAAATGGGTATGAAAATATTGATAGAAATATTTTTTTCACTCAAGAAAGGTAGTAGAACTAGAGGACATGAAGTAAATTTAGTAAATGATCGGTGTAGATTGGATATCAGGAAGTACTCGTTCTCACAGAGGACAATAAATTAATGGAACAAATTATCTACAGATTGTGTAACTCAGGAGGGCGGGTTACACATAGATGAAGTGTTGGGACTCTTGATAAGCCAATGGCTTCCTTGTCCACTTGCCATCTGGGCAGTTGCCTTGGATCTTGTTACATCTTGTAAAATAAGGCCACATCCTCTCTTTTACGACCAAGTTGTTCTCTGCTACCTGTAGTTTCTCTGCCTGTCTCGGGATACAGCTAAAAGCCCTCACATCTTATATATACATTTATCTGATATTTTACCCTTTAGTCAAAAGCCCTCTTATTATATCTTGTGTTGAATAGCCACATTGTAGTGTAATGAACAGAAACATTTTGATTTACCAACAATTATTTCTATGAAGTATATTGAACATGATAAGTAAATTCATTCACATTTATCGTCATGAGTTCATTCAAATCATAGTCATTCACATTCATGAGTTCACTCAGTACAACTAAATAGCACGTAGAAATTCACTTCCACCTTATACAATGTCCAATGCCAGTAAGGACTTGCCTTAAGGTCTTCTTGCCTTAAGGTCTTGTTTTGGCAAGTGGCTTTCATATACATGTAATTGAAAAATTTTCAAGGAAATAAAGCACAAATTAATTATAAAAATTTATTATTTTCCTTGATATCATTCAGCAGATTAAAATTATTTATCACATTAATACATTTTACTTGGTTCCATAAAAAATCTCAATGTGAGGGCTTGACCTTTTTCAAAGTAAGGGGTGAGGGCATTTGATCGAGGGGCTTTTGACCTAGAGGGCTTCTAGAGGGCTTTTGACCTACACCCGCCTGTCTCTCTGTCAGTGCAAGTCTTCCCAACCCATACACACATTCTAGTACTACATAGGCTTCCAAGACTTTTTCTTTCATCTTCCTATAATTCAGGCTTGTTAACAAATGCAATTGAATGCGCATTTGATTGCGCATTAAAATGCCTCTGTGAAATTGTAAATGCATTTGCATTTGAATGCGTACCTTAAACATTTGAATTTGAATGCGACCCACAAACATTTGATTTGTCAATCACTTTCAGAAGTTCACAACATGCCATTGAAAAAAGTGCTCTGTAGCGAGCAGTATCCTCACCAGATTATGAAATCATTGTCTGACCTGTGAATCCACTTTCACACCGTGCCCTTTGAAAAAGTGCTCTGCGGGTCAATGGCTGAGCTGTTATTGATACAACGTGAAAATACCAACTGGTCTATAAGCATTTGTAAATATGTAACCAAAACATTTGCATTTGAGTGTGACCCCAAAACATTTCCTGGAAAATGGCATATGTATTTGCATTTCAATCAAGTGAAACATTTGCATTTGCATTCATTAACCTGACATGCATTTGTTAACAAGCCTGTCCTATATTAGAAAAAGTTCATGTATATTTTCTTGAAGAATACCAAACACTTTTTTAATGTGATGTTACTGGTGTAAATGGAGACCCAGTTTATGTTAACAAAGTTAATTGTCCTTCTCCCTATCAATGTTGAATTTTGCTTAGACAATATGAACCAATATATCTACATATTCAGCAAACTTCAGATATGTAGCTTGTACTTTTCATGTTAGAGGCACCTGAAAACAAGTCAAAATAATTGATACCATTTTGGGTGCTTACCCATTTTCACATTATAGGGCATTACAGACACTATCTGCATACATGTAAATGCTTAGTTCTTTTGCAGAAGTGTTCAGTTACAGCCACTTAGTCATTGGTACAATTTAAGTAAATTCTGGGACACTAACTTTTTAATTTCCTGAAATTTTTTTTATTTGACATGAAATGACCCATATAATTAAATCATAGACATTGATTATTTATTTGGAATCAACAATGTTTAAGAAACAGTGTACCATGGGCATGGGTACAACCCTTTTAGATGGCATCATCCCAGTACCCCTGGCAGTAGTCAGTAGGTGTGATGACCGAGTGCCAATAGAAACACACACCCTATTCAGTTAGTCAAAGGAAGTTTCACACATTGAGTGGATACCTCACCCCCTGAAGATTTAAATGAAGTCCTCTATATAAAGCTTGTGTGAGGTGAGCGAAAACCAATTTAACTTTTACACATTGAGTGAAAAGCTAATTGCCCAGATTTAAGTGAAAGCTATTGTGAGTTAATCAGAATCTAATTAAATTTTCACACATTTTGGCAGTTGTCCTCATGTTTAACTGAATGCATGTCATCACTTGTTCCTGGAAATTAATGATACTTTATTAACATTTTTGTAAATCATATGATTCATAAATGAAAGATGTTTTTGTTGGTTTCCCTGATAAAAAAGCCCCTGTGCACTATTATGACTATTTTCTTAATCAAAATAAAGTGGGGCGGACAATTAAAACTGATTCAGTGCCAAAATATGTAGTGTGTGAATAGTGAATAAAATTATAAACAATGTGCGGGTCAATGCCAATCATAGACATAACTTCCAACCTTTGGCCGATCACATGATAAAGTAAAAAAAATTACCAAGGGTGAAATTCGTGAGTTTTCAACATTTCCATGTTCATTTCACTTAATGTTTGATCAAACATTAAGTAGTTTAATAGTTTATCTGATGATTTCACAAAAAAACTACATATAACAGTTGTACACGAGCAAGCATCTTGCAGTGGATACTAGGTTTGATTTTTTTGGCAAAATGTATTTTAAATGAGACTAGCAAACAAATCGAATTGAGAGGTTTTTGACCTTTAATGGAACAGCCAGGAAGTGTTCCCAAACTGATAATTAGTTCCACTAGCCTCAGTAGCCATCGGGGGGGGAGGCTACAGAGACGGGAGCTAGTGGCACTAAGCTGTGCAGGAAGCGGTGGTCTATTGGTTAGAGCACCCGCCTGTTGATCGAGAGGACGGTGGTTCGAAACTTGGGCAATTTCATTCACCCCACTTTGTCTGCGTCTTTCGGAAGAGACAGTAAAAGCTGTTGGTACCTTTTATCTGGTGTCTAAGCCAGGGGAAGTAAAAGATCCCAAGCAGGGAAAAGGAGAAAACCTGTGAAGGAATCACTAACTCTAGAGAATGACACTCTTAACTAAACCCTCAGCACAATATCCTAGAATGACTTGTCTTTGCTGAGTAATTATCCAGATCCAGATATATACTATACAGCAAATAACACAGCAATGGCCAATGGCTAACTGCAACGAAGAACCGAAAACACCGGAAGGAAATCATCATGTCACCACATTAAGTGAATGACATAAGTAATTAAGCAGTGCCAATGAACACACAGACGTCACTGTACGTGATACTGACACAGTGCAAGATAATAGATCATATAGCGTTTTTCATGTACCTATATCTATAACTATATACGATAAGTGAATATGTTTATACAATATATGTGTATTAACTCAACAGCATAACAACGGGGGGGGGGGGGTGGAGGCGGACACCAAATTCTCACGCCTACGACAATAAGAACTTAGCCTAGGCCAGGGCTAGGCCTAAGGCTAGGAGACCACTGTTCATACACACACATATATATATATATATACTTTATTGACATCGCCACGCCCCAATATCGCCCGCTTATATGTATTGTATGTGCTCACGGTTAGACACCAAATTCTCACGCCTATGACAATATATATATATATATATATATATATATATATATATATACTTTATTGACATCGCCACGCCCCAATATCGCCCGCTTATATGCAATTGTATGTGCTCACGATTAGATTAAATAATCCATGCATCATTAAAAACATGTCACTGCAAATTGCGTCATTCTTTTTCAAAAAGCCCACGTAGCAATTGAGACGATCCTGTAAACAAAATCGGGTTACCTATTCTCGGATTCCATAACACCAGAGGTAAAACCATTCCAAACTTGATATTTCCCGCAATATCACATGCATTTGTCATCAGGTCAATGATTGGCCATTTTGCTAGCGGCCGTGACCAACTAGGCCAGAGCATGAAAATAATATAATTTACATTCTAAGGTGTCAGACACCGGTCGGCCAGAACATGGAAATCATCCGATTTACATGTTCTGGTTTGATCGATCGATGTTCTCCGTCGACAAACTTAGTTTGGGGATTTTCCCAGGATATACAATCCGTGAATTGAATAGGAAGGCCTTAATTACATTCAGTTGGGAGGGTGGGGTCACAACACCCCCTACTAAATGTTGGGCAGCCACAGCACATATATATATATATATATATATATATATATATATATATATATATATATATATATATATATATGTACATATATAATTGATTCAAAAGTTGAAGCGAGCTAAATGTTTGTTCAGTTAAATAATTAAAATCGTGAGCTCAAAGTATATGTTTACTTTATATCTTAAAGGTGACTTAATACGTACATATATGGGCAAGGGCGTATATACATATATATACATATATATAATATATATTAGTATATGTATATGTATATGTATATATATATATATATATTACAATAAAAAAGTTATATTAGATATATATATATATATATATATATATATATATATATATATATATATATATATATATATATATATATATATATATATATATATTACAATAAAAAAGTTATATTAGTCGATTCTTAAATATATCATATGAAAATAAAAATACACCGTGAAAAAATTGTGTAACTATATATATCCTTAAAAAAAATTTTTTTCTAACATTTACGATTTGTTTGAACACAATGTTTGCAAAAACAATAGATTGACGCGTAAATTAACACATCCATCATGATATATTAATTTTGTATATAATTAGCAATATTATAGGCGTATATACAATCAAAACCACGTAGGGCCTACAGCAGTTGTGAATGCGCCGAGTGGTATACATGCGTGGGTGTGCGTGCCACAAGGAATTAATGAGTTGGCAGCTTGTGAGCGTGACATGAAAACAATAAGTTCTTTTGTATCGACTGAATATATGGTGACACATGCCTGAGCAGAATATATGCATGTCAATATTGATTAGCAAAATATTAAACAAACAACGATCGTTGTCAATACATGTGGAGGTCTATATACATACATGTGCACCCCGCTACCAGTGTATATATTGCGACAGTACTACTAGCTAGCCTAGTAGTAATTAATTATAAATAGCGACCATAGAGCTATATGTAGCTAAGCCTGTCCTAGCCTAGCCCTAGGTATAAACATTCGCCCCGGGTAGAACGCGAGCCTCTTGCCGACTGCCTCCCTAGCCGCGGCCTTGTCCTTGCCTTGGCGGATCTTATGTAGTAATGCTGATCATATAATGAGGCAATGCAATAAGCTAAGGTGAGTTAACTGTATATGGCATTGACATCCACGAAGTATTGCGAAGCGGCAAGATAGAACATTCAACTTTATTGTTTCTGTCGAACACCCACGACCACGTGTCCCAAGAAACATCACTGACGTCACGCATCTAAACATCCAAGATGGGGGACGGAGGTGGGCGAAGGCGGTGGCGCTGTTGCAGTTTTGGCGAAATCCTTTTAATAGGAGAACAACTAAGGTGAGAAATACATGTCTTGTTTACATATACACACATGGAATCTACTGATATTAGCAAATCAGTGTAAAAGTGCAGCGTTTTTCGTGGCTAAACGATCAATTAGGCCTAGGCTGTGGCGATAATAAGTAGATCCAGCTAGCGACAGTGCGGCGTGCTTGGAATCGTTACGTGTTTACAAATTTACAGAGCTTGGGAGTGGTTGGGATGAGACGTCTAGACGCATCGATCATACTGCTTTCTACTGTTATCATGAATGACTCAGGTATCATCGATATCGGTGTTGACGACACAAAACCTGTTTTCATAAAGTTGTGCACTTCTGTCTCTGAGACTGAGACTGAGTCAGAAAATTACGTAATTTGTAACGTCGTCGTCGGAATTTACTCGTACGGAAAACATTCATATTAGGTGGTGCTAGTGATTTTGGCCAACTTAATCATTCAGTGTTGTGAATGGGGGTGATAACATCTCTGTTTAAAGGCAGCTATTTTTATTAGTTAACTGATAGTTTAAGAGTTCTGGTTCCAATTTTTAGAGGTGCTTCAAATTTATATAAAATTGCCTGGCTGGACCAGAATAGGTCCGGGTGGTTTTTTTATGAATTTATGGATTTTGCCTGTATGAGTGTCGTATATATGTTTTGTCTGTACGACAGTCGTATATGTTTTGTCTGTACGACTGATACGTTAAACTTCATATTTTAACATTTAATCTGTTTTAATCTGTAAATTGCAGTAGTATACAAAAATGTTGTTAAGAAATTGTACAATACAGGAATTCTAAAAGAAAGTATAAATCACCGGTCTTGCTAATATCTACCAGGTATACTGAAATGTTCACACAATAGTTTAGAAGTTTTATTTAGTTCAAACAATCCTTTCTAACCACACAAATATTTGTTATGCTTTTACCAAAAAGTCTTAAAAGAATGTGTGCTGAATTTATTGTGGGCCAAAATCACACGTATCCATACTAGGCATTGTCATTGATATAGGTAGAATAAAATGTTATGCGCATTTACAAAATAACCTTTTTTAGGGCTAACTTCCCACTGATAAAGGGCGTGTGGCAGCTGTTTTGGGATCAACATCCCACCTATTTAAGCTGGTTTAGGGTCAACCAAGCATTTGCTAAACAGATAAAATCAGCAAGGTGCCTGTTATGGATTTTATTGACATTAATGTTCGTGGTGTAGTCATCTGATATTCCTGGGATAATTTCATATACCTTACCGTTAAATTTCACCAGTTTTTTATTTTATGATGATCATATCCACTATTTTGCAAATTTGGCTCCAGGGAGTTTGTGAAAAAGATTACTACCAAAAAGTAATATTTTACACAATAACAATGTTTATATAAACTATATCACATGTAGTATGAAATGAGCTTAATTAGAGGATGATATGATATAAATAAAAGTTCTTTGATGCACCAGTTTGTAGCTTACGCTAATCACTGCGCCTACTAAAAGTCCATAAAAATAGATAAATTAATTAATTAAAACATCATCGCAGAAAACATATAAAGTCCTCTACGACAATGGCTATAGTCCATAAAAAACAGTATTTCACACATTGCCATATGTTGATACTAGCTAGAGGCATTCCATCTAAGATCATCCATATTTTTGAATAAAAAATTTGTTTACCTATTAATCCACAAGTCAATATAACCACACATGTTAAACCATAGGGCTGTAGCTCAAATAGTTTCTGAGTTATGACCATTTAAAATTTGGAGGATTTTGTCAGTTTTCAGAAATCATGAAGATTTCTTGTTCAACTAAAAATACCAATAACTCAAAAACTATTTATGCAAGAACTCTACGATTTGGCATGTTTATGCTCCATTATATGTAGATAGTAACATTACTATAGTTCCATTTCTGTATATTAGTTCTCCCACAATCTGCCATTGAAGTTGTTACTTAGCTGTATGTTTTTTTTCCAAAATTTGAGCCAACAAGTGATCTTACACTGATATGTCAACAATAAAACATGCTAGACCAAAATTGAATCTTATTCTTATTATATAAGTATATGAGAAGTTTGAAGTTTCTATCTTGATTAGTTTATGAGATACTGATCTCCAAAGTTGGTACATAGTGAAAAGTGGTTTATATTTAACAGTTAAACATACTATGTGGCCATGGAACTAAAATTCCAATTTGTTTTTTATTTGAAAGGCAGATACAGTGCCTGTGTAATGCACTATATTTGGATTCCTTAATCAAATGGCTTCATGTTGAATAATACTATTTTTGATGGACGTATTTTGTGTTTTTATCTAATCAACAAATTATAACACAATATCAAATCCTATAGCTAATTTGAGTACCTATTTCCTCTCTAGTAAAAAAATTGTGTAAATATTGTTGTGAAATACAAAAAAGCTCCTGAATACATAGTTCTAGATTATAATATGTACCTTGGTCATTCCATGTGAAATCAACAAAATGGTCAAAAAGTTTGTCTCAGAATTTACATTGCCCTGGTATAATGTGAAGGGGTAAGCGCCCAAAAGCGTACACATTATTTTTACATGTTTTCATGTGCCTCTAACTTGAGAAGTTTTCAAGTTATGTATCTTAAATTTTTTTTGTAGATATATTGGTACTGATTGTCTATGCAAAATTGGAGAATGAAGAGTGAAGGACGCACAATATGCCGGGTGTACAATAATGTTTTCTTGATGATGATTTCAGCAGCCTGTATTTCATTGCTGTGTTAGAGTATAACATCCAAATTGCAACCCTCTGCTGTCAGGGTTACTGGCAAAAAAAACATTGTGCACCCGGTATATCGTGCGTCCTTTGCCCTTCATTCTCCAATTTTGCATAGACAATCAGTACCAATGTATCTACATTTTCAACAAATTTAAGATACATAAGCTTGAAAACTTCTCAAGTTAGAGGCACATGAAAACATGTAAAAATAATGTGTATGATTTTGGGCTCTTACACCTTCACATTATGCCAGGGCATCATACAGACAATCTGCATGTAAATGCTTATTTTTTGCACAAGTGCTCAGGTATATATATTTAACACAACGATGAAATACATAGAAATAAATAAGAAAAATTCTGCATTTGTTTGCACCCAGTTGCACTATGTTGCATTCACAATCTGTTTTGGAATTTTTAAATAAACTTAATATTGCTTACCGTTTAGTATATAACCTACAATAAATGAATAATGAATGGGAGTGTCCAGAGGTAGCACATAAAAAAAGAAAGAATGTTGCATGTGAGAAAATGGACTTGCAAGATTGCAGTTATGTGAGTGAAAGGGTGAGCATCTATGGTGATGCCGCTGTTGCGGTAGCAAATTTAATGTTTGGTTCTGGAAATAAATACTTTAATTTAACTATTTATTTAAATATTTCCCCCATGTGCCCCGTTAGTAAACATCACAATCCATTTGTTTCAACATATTTGTGTAACTCTTTTGTTAATAATAATATGACAGAAAATTTGTAGATCACGCTTTCAGTGTTGGTTCCCTCGATATACAGTTGCGCCTCGTTATAACGCGGTGGTCGGGGTCCACGACTTCGGACCGCGCTGTACGCCAATATACAGTTTATGGAACTTATTAAACGTATACTAGCATCAACGTGTATTATTTTTAAATGTCACACCTTGTTGATTCTTGAACTGAATAAAACACGTACATATACCGTTATGGAATAGATCTACTACGATGATGATGTACTGGACCTATAGGCCTTCGAATTGAAAATAATAACCTGGATCTGAGCAGCCGAAAACGTATATGATTTGACAAATGTAGCATGTAAGCTGATAAAAAGCAGAAAACGACAATAGGTAGAATTAATAATTGTTTCACTTCGATTTTCAACCGATCTCGACCGAAGCATAAATTTATTACGCACCGCTTAACATCGATTCGTCGTTTCATATGCGGATGATGAATTCGTATTTTTGCGCACAGGTAGCGCCTTGGGTTAGGAATTTGGCATGTTGGTTTCGCGTTGCGAAAACTATTAAATTTACGATGTAATGGAAGCATGTCATTTCACCCAAGTGATATATCGGTATTGCATACTAAATGCATTTAAAACTGTTGATCTGATTCGTACACGTCGAGGCGTATTTGTGAATCTCGATTGCAATTTACAAAATATCGAAGCGAAGCCAGTGACAGCGATTGATGTCGGCGGCAGCGCAAAACAAACAACACGTTGATACTCGTTCTTTTAACATTGTTCGCCTAGAATTGTCAAAGCATTTCTAAGTAGGTTTAAGCAGGCCCATTTGGCACTTTCCCCTGGCGGCAGAAAAACGGGGTCCACGACCAACCGCGTTATATCCGAATCCGCGTTATAACGGGGCGCGTTATAACGAGGCGCGACTGTATGTACCCAAATCCAATATTTCTATTTCATGATTTTTGGTCACCTCCACTATATTAACTCAAATTTATATATTACCATATGTAGAGCATGTGCATCCCGCAATATATATATATATATATATATATATATATATATATATATATATATATATATATATATATATATATATATATATATATATATATGATTGTTAACTTGTTTGTGCTGAAAAAGATAGAATGGAGTGCAGTGCAAAGTTACATAAACACTAGGCTACAAATTCTGCCCTATATTAGTGTTGACTGAAAGTGTGCACAGAGCTTATCAGACGTGTACTGTTAAGTGCAGTGTTGGCCGACAGCTGAGCAATGAGCTAGTTGTGTATGTTGGTAAACTTTTGTTATGAATCTTGTGTTTATTTGACTTAAAATGGATCAGTGCAATGTTTGGTGGTCCACAACTCATAGGACTGTAGCTCAACATATGGCTGTAGCTCAACAAAACTGGAGTTACATTGATTTGCCGACACGACACTTGTTGAACTGAATCTAAAAATTTAATAGTGGTGACACATACTGGCATCACAATAACCAGACGATATGTTCCACGTTCCCGGCGAACAAATTTATGCTGGTTCTAAGTGTGCACCGACTCAAAGCACATGGAAACATCATCAGCGTTTTCAAGAAGTCAGGGAATTTCCAAAAAAATTGTTTTTAAAAGATGGATTAGCGAAATACAACGTTAGTGGTGTCAACATTCAGTTCAATATTTCGTAGCATGTTATGATGAAAAATCAACTGACATGTTAGCTGCCCCAGCAACCTTAAGCAAAGAGTATTTCATTAACTCATCCAAGGTTATAATTCATTTATGTCTACCTGGGGAGACAGAAATAAACCCTCAAAGAAAACCATCAAAGAATAAATAAAGATAACAAAGCAGTGGACAAAACAGTCAATGGCTTCCAGGCATATATACAATCTTAAAAGTGTATGTGCAGAGCCACTAAGTTAATCCAAGATTAAACCTGCACAGAACACATCCAAGACTTGAATCTACCTGGCCTGTCCTACAGATGAGACAACAGGCTGTGTCGCATAAGTACCTTCATCATAACTTTAGCACCAACGGATGGTTTACGTTTGCTGTCTGTAGCATAAAAAACTTTATTTTGCCTGATAAGGTATTTGCTGCTTGATCTAGCTAAACTGGGATTGGTGTGATGCATGACGTCAACAGCTAGTCAAAAATAAAATAGATGAAGAAAGGTGATCCAAAACAAGGATAATAAAACAAAAGTGAAAAAAAAACGCTGGGTGTTCATTTGCCATTGAATGAGATTTAGCTCTCATGCTGTCCGAATGCTCTTTGCTACCTTTACTAGTCCAGTAAATGATCCGACATCTAATAGTGTTTTCAAAGTGTCATCTTAGAGGACTGAAAGTCTTGCTTCTTTATTGTTTACACGCGCGTGCGCGCGCATGTGTATAACCTGGGTTTTACTGGTTTAACCTGGGTTAAACTGGGCGTTACTCTGAGAACTGAGTATGATATTAGTGGGGGGACATTCTCAATATTAATATGTACAGTTGGCATGTAGATTGATGATGGTTTAACATTGGTGTCATATTATTGATGCAATAAAAGATGAAAATTGCTCTTTAAATAATTCTGTCAATGTGTCTACGGCGTTTCCAGGATTCACTGAGGAATTGCCCGTCCGACCAACGACAATATCACTGTATGATAATCATGCTATTGGTGTTATATTATTGATTGAAACAACTTTCTGCACACTGAATACATAGAAGCTACAAAGGTTTCCCTTTAGTTGGCGGTATATTTCCCAGCCAGAAACCCAAAGTTAATATCCACCTTATGCAAACAACTTGTACTAGTTACCAGTTCAGACCATAATCCTTTATAGAATGGACTTTTACCAGTTAGCCATAGCCATAATATGCCTTTGTTGCCCTCACAATGGACAGTGTCATGAATTGCTAGCTGAGTCTTCTTCTAAGAAGTGTAATGATTCAAGTCAAGACAACCTGCACCAATATAGTCTGGTGTCAGCTTACAAAGGGGAGATTGGCAGGTGATAATCCACCCTCCCAGCAAGCAAAGCTTGTGTTCACTGCCAACAACTGGATTCACCCTCTAGCCCCAACAATTATCATAGCCACAGAGCCACCACCAATTCATGGTCCAATCAATTAGCTCAACTCACCAACTAAGACCGGCTTTATTCTTTCATATTGTGATAAAATATGCCAGAAAAATAGTTTAACCCGGGTTTAACCCAGTTTAGCCCAAAATGGAGGTTAGCCCAATATGGGGGAGGGGTTAAACTTGCCAACACACACACACACACACATATATATATATATATATATATATATATATATATATATATATATATATGCATGTAATATGATACATGGATATATAGATATGATGAATTTTCTCAGTCATGTTATTTTTGGAGTCCTGTGGATGTGTCTGTAGTAACTGACAGATCAGATACCTTCACTGACAGCTCAGTTCAATGTGCATGTATTGTTTGGAGCATGTAGCAGTCTTTATCTGCTGCCCCATGGCACTATCATGCAGTGTCCCCAGTCATGTCCTTACTGCAATGTGTCTACTAGCAAACTTTCCACGCCACTAGTTCAGCAACCTACAGTTGTTGACTCAAAATCCCAGTTGACTATGAACCCTCATAGTTGATTCATAGTTGATTCATAGTTGATTCATAGCTCTCATACCCCCATAGTAGACTGTGAACCCTGCCACAATTGATTCACAATCCCCATAGTTGATTCACAAACACGATTGCTGATTCAAGACTCACATAGTTGATTCACAACCCCCTCCAGACAAAACCCCCTTTAGACATAACCCCCTCAGGACACAACCTCCTCCGGACAAAACCCTTTTGGACACAATTCCTCCAGACATAATCCCTTTAATATAAATACGGACAAAACCCACCTCCATAGTTGTCCATGACCTCCATAGTTGATTCATGACCTCCATAGTTGTTAAACTAGAATTTAGGCTCATGCCAGCCCGCATATTTCATGCCCAGGCCCGGCCCATACCCGCAGGCCAGAGACGGGTAAGCCTGCGGCCCACTAAATTTAGAAAAGATAAACCTCCATAGTTGATTCATGACCTCCATAGTTGATTCATGACCTCAATAGTTGATTCACAACCCTCATTGTTGAATCACAATCCCATTGTTGATTCACAACCTGCATACTTGATTCACAACATCCATTACTGTTGATTCACGGCCCACATAGTTAATTCACAACCTCCGTTGATTCAGAACAGTATTGTAAATTAAATTGAATGAAAAATATACAGTAGTTATCCAAGGCAGCATATTTGTGTAAATTTATGTCAAGTTCTTCAGTTTCATTGACAATTTAAACAGGCCATTGGGGCATGACCCCCCTTTGGCTTCTGTTGTGCCGCTATGTGGTAGCATGGGTGATTAATGGTGCCCTTCACAGGCCTATAATATGAGACCAAGCCTGGCTGGCAATTAGCAGTTAGAATCCAGTGGCCAGTTGCATGTCACACCCCTAAGTCTATTCCCAGCCCAAGTTAGGCTATTTATCACCTAGGTGGCACTTAGTCACTAGGGACAGTTGCATGACAGGCGCCCAGCCGAGTTCGCAGGCCATTAATCCTGGGGCAACCCCGAGCAGCCCCAGCATTCTTAGGCATCATCTAGCATAATACACAGATGGCTGCTTTCGTCCACGACTTGTATTGGCGCAGACAACTTAGAAGAAATCGCGTGTTTAGAGACCACTTAAATCCACTGGACACTTACGACGACGTTCAGTTGTTTGAAAGGTTCAGGTTTAGAAGAGCGGATCTCTTTAGAATTGTTGACGAAGTTCGCGGCGACTTGGAATTTGGGTATCGCCGAAAGGGATTCTTGTCGCCCGAGCTGCAAGTGTTGGTTGCCTTGCGATTTTTTGCGTCTGGGTCATTTCAGATTGTTGTTGGTGATACCATTCTTACGCATAAATCTACCACAAGTAGAACAATCCATCGCGTGTCACAAGCTTTGTGCATGCGCGGGCAAAGATGGGTTCATTTCCCCCGACAGCGGGAAGCGAATCGACAGAAACGATTGTTTTATGCCATGGTGAGTTTCCCCAACGTTATCGGTTGAGTCGACGGGACTCATGTAAAATTGCAGGCTCCCGTCGTTAACGAACACGAATACGTCAACCGGCAAACACAGCATCAACGTACATCTCATTTGTGACGCCGAACTTCGTATTTTAAACTTTGTTGTAAAATACCCGGGATCAGCGCATGACGCACGAATTTTGAGGGAGGGCTCTGTTTGGAGAGCTTTTGAGGGGAATCGTCGCCCACTTGACGGCTGCATTCTGGGAGACAGCGCGTACCCGTTACGAGAATGGTTGCTAACACCTTTCTTGAACCCCCAGAAGTTGCGTACACCCGTGCATTTGTCAGCACAAGAGTGACAATAGAAAGGTGCAACGGCGTTCTGAAACGACGGTTTCACTGCCTGCACTCAGAGCTGGGTACAGTCCGGAAAGAGCTTGCAAAATCATTACAGCATGCTTGGTGTTACACAACATGGCTATCGAATTTGGCACACCTGCACCCGACCCACAAGATGATAACAACGATAATGATGATGATGATAACACTGTCTGCAACGACAACCCAACGCTCTCAGGAAGAGCTATGCGTCAACGTATTGTTCAACAACACTTTACAAGAAGGCAAGTATTTTTTATAGCGCTTTATTCAGTATCAGTAGGTGTCACCTATTTCATCAGGAAACTGACCGAATGTGCCTGCTCAAATAAAATATCAGACAAATGTATTAAAAAAAATGAAGCAGAACACAAAGTCAGTAACTCAAGATCAAATTCAAATAATGTCATGTCACTAATTGTACAACCACATATGTTATTAGAATGAATCCCCCATCCCCCATCACGCCATGTTGTTTCTTGTGGTCATTACTGTGCTAACTTCTTTTGTAGCAGCTGGATTTCAAGCTGGAATTTTATTTTTTGTATGTTTTGAAGTTCTATCTCGTTTTGTAGATATGTTGTGTAAAGTTCATCAACAGTTGAAGAGGAATGCTGCCTCTTTCTTTTCTTGGTGGTGGTGACGACTGGAGACACGATTGATGACGCTCTCATCCGCAACAGTCCAGTGTCATATGTGACCACTTCAACACCATCCCCAATATGTACAGGGGTGCTGCTGCTGGTTACTGCTGTTGCTGCTCCTTGTTATCTGCTGCTGGTTACTGCTGTTGCTGCTCCGTGTTATCTGCTGCTAGTTACTGCTGTTGCTGCTCCTTGTTATCTGCTGCTGGTTACTGCTGTTGCTGCTCCTTGTTATCTGCTGCTGGTTACTGCTGTTGCTGCTCCTTGTTATCTGCTGCTGGTTACTGCTGTTGCTGCTGCTTGGATGATCTGCTGTGTCACAATTAAGTTATGTAATACCAGGTGTAGTGTTAATTAAATATTATTTATTTAAAAAATAGAACGGTGACATTCTGGCTGTGAAGAAATAATAGACAAGCATATTGATTGACACTTTTTTGACATATTTCACAGTTGTTAGCATTTGATCTGAGCATTATTACATATCTGTGCGTGCTTGCATGCAAAGATGTGTGCAATGTTAATATTCATCAACTTAATTCATAATTAATTACACATTTTTCACCTCAAATGAATAAAATGTTGCATGTACAGCACATGTCATCTTACCATGAAAGTTCTCACTTGGATCACACCTCACTGGGATGACAGGCGTTTCCTCTGTGACAAGGAGGGAGTTGTTCTGTTGCACCACGGACTCTGAAAAATGTTCATCCTATTTATGTCACTGTGTAACTCCATCACATAGGAATAGACCAAAACATTTTCTAAGTGCGCTTATCATTTACAGCACGGACATGTCATGGGGTTTTATTTAATTTATGCGTGAGCTACGCTAAACATTATGTGAGCGAACAAATAGATGAATGCTTCACAACGCCCCCAAAAAGCCTATTTTATATATTTTATCTAGCTTCAACAATGACTTAGAAGGTGAATGTTAGTAATTTGATCTATTAATTGATTGCATTATTTATGGCAACGCGAAAAGAGCAATGTGGCGCTTGAATCTAGACGCAAGTCAAATCTGCACATACGAGGGTCGGAAAAGGTCGTGAAATGAGTTTTGTACACATATAAAAGTACCCAAACATTAATATTGCATTCTGGGTAGACGTGCCCTGAAAGGGCGGTGATCCGCTTATCGGTTAATCGTGCCGGGACCACCTAGTTGGGTGACGGCTGGGCATCAGTCATGCAACCGCATATAAGCATCGGCCCAACTAGGTCGAGTCTAGGGAATTGGGTATTACTTTACGGCGTAAGTTGCGTGGCTGTCATGCAACCGGCCACAGGCCCGCAAAAATTTGTCAAGCCCAGCCTGGCCCAGGCCTGCAAACTAGAATTTAGGACCATGCCAGCCCGCATGTTTCATGCCCAGGCCCGGCCCATACCCGCAGGCCAGAGACGGGTAAGCCTGCGGCCCACTAAATTTAGAAAAGATAAACCTATTATCTTATAATAAAAATGAAACACAAATAAACTGTAATACATATGTATTGTTTTATTAAATAACATAAAAAACCCAGTGACATTTCCTGCAGGTGTGCAGTCACTAGTCTGAGAGAGATCAAGTTCAGACCTGTGATTAATACAAGTGAGAATGAATCAGTACTGAGGAAATTGTAGCCACTGAACAGTAGACATTAGTTAACACAATTGGAAACTACCAACTGGGCTGGGCAGTGGGCAGGTCATTCAGGCAGGCAAGATTTGGAGGGAAGACCTAGACAATAGAATGTCCACTGATAGGGTCAAAGGATGATGATAAGTGATAAGTTGATGGTTAATCATAGCTTGATTGCCTCTGCAAATATGTCTAAAGTAAACATTTGGGGTTACTTCCAGCCACATGAACTTATGGGGCCATTAGATTTATGCAAAAGACTGCATTCATGCCAAAAACATGCATCTGTAACATCTGTATTCTGTATGTACTATGTAATAGTAATGTTTATGGGTTTTGTATTTATATTAGGTCCAGGCCCATCACTGGTCCCGCCTGGTCACACTAGGCCCAGGTCTTGCCCAAGCCTGATGTATTTAATATTTTTTCAGACCAAGTCTACAAAATATAGACCCGACCTGGCACCAGAAATTTAGTACAGATCCGGCCTGCAGGCTGGGCCGGGCTTGGGCCCAAAGCCCGACCCATGCAGGGCACTAGTGGCTAGGCTTGCCTCCCCTCGGCCTTCCCCTTTGCGAGATCCCAGATACGCCAATGATAGAACGTAATATTCCTTCGGCTGTATATAGTTAAAATAGCGTGGGATTTAGTGTTTGCAAATAAATCCCAGTGACAGTTTTCTGATGTGCTGATTCCATGCACAACAACTTAACAACTTAATCTGTTAGTCATCTCAGATTGAACTGGTATGCAGTCATATACCCTCATTTAATGATGTGTTTGACTCCAGTTTTGACTGGTAAGGACCCTGTTGGCAATTATCTTCTGTAACCATTTACGAAGTGTTTGGTTTATGCAACCACCAGATACATCCGCTCTCATCCAAACTGTTGACTCTGCCCTTGGCTCGGTTCTAGATCACCATAACTGGCACATTGAATTCTCATGTTGACCCACTGGCTGGGGACACACTGAAAGGTATAGGGCAAGGACATGTGTCACTGGGACATATATATAGTTGACGCGACAGTGGCTATTGTATTGTACACAAACACACATACACACTAATGCCCACTTCATAGGCTAGGCAAATATCTAATGCACACTTCTTTGTAACATAAACACATGTTAGTTACCTTAGTTATAAAAGATGCAAATATACATCGAATAGAAGTTTTATAAAGATATTGAATAGTTATGAAAGTATTGATAGATAGGGTTTTTCTCACAATGTAGATTACATTTCAGGATAAATTTCAGTATAAATTTCCCCAGAGGGTGATGAATGAATGGATCAAATTATCTACTGATTGTATAAATGGTAACAGTGTGCATATGTGAACAAAATTAACAAATATTTCAGAAGAGCGGGTTATACATAGATGCATAATCATTCGACTCTCGATAAGGCAATGGGTTCCTTGTCCACTTACCATCTGGGTTTTTTGTTTTGGATGGCAATCTTGTTAAGTCTTGTCAAATCCTGTTAAATCATGTCAAGTCTTGTCAAATCTTGTTGTCAATATCCATCTATCATGTTCCATGAAATGTAATGTAAAAATATTACTTTCGTTCTTTGTATTGTCAACTCTAGTAACATCCAGTACAAACACTAACAAACAATAAATCATCAGGCAAAGCTAATTAAGAGAAACACTTGTGTGTTAATTTTAGTTTTTAAAAAGTTAGTCAATATATTGTTCTGAGTGTCAGGCACAAAGCACACATGGTTTTTTAACTATATTGTTGTTTAAATTGAGAATATTATTTATCATTAGTTTCAATTGACGTCTTTATTGTAAGTAAACCATTTTTCACCATTATACGCCAGTTACTACCATTATCCTTTTATAGCATTCCTTATCTTGAACAATCTAGACATTCAACATTTTTACTGGCAAGATTTCAAGATATGATTCTATTTACTTTTTAGACCTTTGCATGTGCGCTATTTTAATCGATTGATGTTGCTACAATAGCAACATGATTTTTGCAGGAGGTTTTCTCTAAGGCGTCACTTTGTACTTTGAGATAGCCGTGAAAGTAGAGTCAGCATTAGAACATCAGGCTCTCAATCCAGAGAACCCGTTTTCTAATCCTTGTGTTGTCAGTTTGAAACTTAGAGAATTTTGTTCCCTCCACATTGCCTCAGTTCAGTCAGCCGTAAAAGAGTACCTGGCTATAGACAGTGGTGCATATGTGAACGAATAGTCTTTGCGCTGTAATTGCAGCATGGCTGAATGCTTCCCAGAGAAGTCAAGTTAGCATTGGAATGAACATGTCTGACAGTGGGTGGAGTGTAAAGCGCTTTGAGCAGTCCCAATGATTGGATACCACGCTATGTAAGAAAGTACCTTTAAAGGCTAATGTTGCTGTTTGTCGCTATGTAAGAAAGTACCTTTAAAGGCTAATGTTGTTGTTTCAGGGTTGAGATGCACACGGGTGACCCTGCAGTGATCAAGGATCATCGCAACCTCTTCCGCGTCCACAGCTGCAGCTTCATGGGCAGCAAGGCCATTGATTGGCTCATCATGACCGGTCAGGCTCCAGACCGCAACACTGGTGTCATCATCTTCAATATCTTACTACAGAACGATGTGGTGCATCATGGTATGTGAATGGCAGTATTGGTGTTTAACTATTCGCTGTCAGATTTTCAAATTAAACATAAATGTGAATTTTCCGGAGTTTACAATTTCAATATTACATGACCAGTTGGACTAGTTAATCCACATTTCTGTCAACTGATTCATGTTTTGTTGCTAGGCGTAGGCATGAGTAGATTTTATTGTTTTTATGCACCTTTCCAAGCATAATTGTTTATCTATGGCTCAACATGTGCTATTTCTAAGGTGGCAATATAACTAAGGGTGGTAGGTGGGGGTAGCCATGTAATAGTGGAGATGTAGAGTCAATGTTTAGAGTCATTAATTCCAAATTATCCACTTGGGTTTGTTCCCCCATGTGCAGTCTGTACTTGTCATACAGAGTTCTTTGATGCTGTTTCATTGTTGTGTTTATGGCAGTGCCCAGTGAATCTAAGCCTTGTTTCATGTGTCATGTTTGTGAATCTGATCAAAGTGTATGTGTAGTAATAGTCCAAGATTTCCTCAGCCGCGTTCAGCGAGTGGAGAGTGCTACCATCTCTGTTGGTGCTGGTAGTTGCACGTCATGTCGATCTGTGTCGGTGCCAGTAGTTGTACGTGACGTTGTTTTCAGTGAATGACACAGAGTCGTTCAAAGACGACGTGTGTCTGTACCGCTTCAGACAGGATGACAACACGTTCCCGTGGCACAATGACATGAAGATCTTCCGCGAAGGACAGCATCTCTACAGCAGGTAGATATCACTTTGATAAGTGTCATATCAGGAATTATGAGCAATATAATATTGACAAATTGTACATAAGATTGTTTTTGCAATAAGATATATTTTTTTGGGTTGGTCAGTTCTCAGATAATCTCATATTAAGATAAAATATCCTTTATTAATAAGTTTACAAGGAAACTTGCCTTGCACACTCTAGCAAGCATTTACTGGATAACTAAAGTGTATAATTATGTGTATATATATATACAACAACAACAACAACATATAATTAATGATAGATACGGGGTGGAGTAGGTCAGAGGTTAGAGCACCAGACTGTCAATTGAGAGGATTGCAGTCAGCGGTTAGAGCACCAGACTATCAATTGATAGGACTGCGGTCAGCAGTTAGAGCACCAGACTGTCAATTGAGAGGACTGCGGTCAGCAGTTAGAGCACCAGACTGTCAATTGAGAGGACTGCGGTCAGCGGTTAAAGCACCAGACTATCATTTGAGAGGACTGCGGTCATCGGTTAGAACACCAGACTGTCAATTGAGAGGACTGCGGTCAGCGGTTAAAGCACCAGACTATCATTTGAGAGGACTGCGGTCATCGGTTAGAACACCAGACTGTCAATTGAGAGGACTGCGGTCAGCAGTTAGAGCACCAGACTATCATTTGAGAGGACTGCGGTCATCGGTTAGAACACCAGACTGTCAATTGAGAGGACTGCGGTCAGCAGTTAGAGCACCAGACTATCATTTGAGAGGACTGCGGTCATCGGTTAGAACACCAGACTGTCAATTGAGAGGACTGCGGTCAGCGGTTAAAGCACCAGACTATCATTTGAGAGGACTGCGGTCATCGGTTAGAACACCAGACTGTCAATTGAGAGGACTGCGGTCAGCAGTTAAAGCACCAGACTATCAATTGAGAGTACTGCGGATAAATGTGCTGCTGTTTCAAAGCTTAGGCAACATCGATCTCACTTTGCCTGTGTCTTCTGGAAGAGACACCGTTGGTCCCTTCTACCTGGTGTCTAAACCAGGGGAAGTAAAAGATCCCTAACAGGGTGTAGACCTGTAACATGCTGTGGACTCCATCCTTCAGCCACATAAGTCACGACAGAAGCATCCATGACGTGGCTCAGTCAATTCTGCCAATTAGGCTGGTCGGATAGCAATAGGTGTGATAGATAGATAATCAGCTAAATGAGATTCTTTGCATGCGTATGTTTGTGTTGTAGATTGGTTGAGAGTGGGTCATGTTTGAAGCACAGTCGTCGGGTTGACGGCCATGTATACCGGGATATGTTCCGCGGATGTGACCTGGTCACATGGATGCTGGACAACCACAAGGCCACCACAAGACAGGAGGGTGTGCGCCTGGCTCGCACTCTCCTTGAGAACCACATCATCAGGCACGGTCAGTGAAGGCAGATATACATGGGCGATAGTGTGTAGACAGGGGTGTTGCAAGGAAGCACATCAACATTACTTTTGTTAGGCGATTTAAAGTTCCATCCTCAATAAAAAATTTGGGATTAAACCGACTACACATTTTTATTTAAACTATCCAATCACTACATATTTGAGCATCTACTTGTGTGTACTCATTGATTGCATGACTGAATACAAGAAACTGCATAACATAGAAAGTGACACGTCATAAACGGTCTACTGTTTCCTTGCTTGTAGTGACTGACAGGCATCACTTCAAGGACGATGTCCTCTTCTACCAGTTTAAGATGGACATGTCTCGGAAGCGGGTTCCCCTTGACTTGCTTCAGCCACCGGCTGACCAACCGACCTGTAGTCTGTCGACAGAAGGTGGTATCCCGGCGAGTCTGAGTGGGGCGCAGGACATCCCGCATGGCAGTCATCGGCCAGAGAGGACAGGTACCTGCACTTTGTCCTGCTTACAGTAATGTACACATCTCTTTCATTCAGTTCCCTTCTTGTTTGATAAACTTTTTTGTTCTTGTCATTATTATTATTAGTATTTTAATACTGTTTTGTTTATTTAGTAATTTTAGACCATAATTTATTATTAATTTTTTATATGCTGTGAAGTGCTGTAAACAATATTAGATCTGGCGCTATATCAAACACATAATATATCATTATTATTATTATTGTCGCCAAAACTGTAAATATCGTACCAATTGGAATACCCAGCTTGCAGCCAGAAGTTTAGTTTATTGCCAGTTGGGCCATGCACAAAATAATACCACATAATTGATCAGTTAATATGTTAACATGTTTGTTCGGATAATGGTCAAGCTTTGTAGCTGTAACGTATAGGTGTATGCATTATTTCGGTCTTTAATTTTCCAGAGAGTGGTTACCACAGCGATGCCATTGAGGTATCAATGTCGTGTTCACCACGCAGTCTCAGTCTGTCTCCTGGATCATGTGGACTTCATGATGGGTTACACTTCTCTCCAGGCAATGGCAAGTGCACGCACATAAATATGCTTGCATGCGCACATGCGCACACACACACAATGGACATGCTTATGATTATATTTCTCATTGTTACATTTGTTTTTATTTTATTATTTAATTCTGGTGAGTTATGTTAGAGTCTTAGCCTGGTGGCATTTTAATATCTTGTTTTATTGAATGAAAGTTTATTCACACGCAGCACACGTACAAGTATATTACATAGTGTGTGGCATGGTAGTGTAATGGTTAGAATGTTGCTCTGAGCCGAGAGAACCCGGGTTCAAATCCTCTTCTGCTGTTTTATCTCCACGTTGCCCCACGTCACTCAGCTGTATAAATGAGTACCTTGCTATAGACAGGTGGATATGTGAACAAATAATATTCGCCCAGTAATTGCAGCATGGCTTAATGCTTCCTAGAGAATTCAAGATGGCATTGGAATGAACAGGTCTGTCAGGGGGTGAAGTGTAAAGCGCTTTGAGCAGTCCCAAGGACTGGATGCCGCGCTATATAAGAACATCTTTAGTATGATACGGTGAAAGGACATACCTGGAGACGTGCAACATATAAATGTGTTATGTCCATCTTGAGATAAAATAATAATTTAAATTCACAATTATGTGTTCATTAATACAATCAATAGACTGACACTAGTTGTAAAAAAAATTGCATCACTCTTGAAAGCCATCATTGTTGACCTATATAGGGATACAGACAGACAGAGACAGACAGAGAGAAATGTCTAGTGAAGTTTATTTCATCTGTCATCAATGCAGAACACTTTGTTTTGTAAGATTGGAATGCAGACATCGAGCTGTTGCTTCACTTGGATAGATGATGTGTAGCATGCAACCCAGCTGTCCAAAGTTCACATTTGGGGTTCACATATGAAGTGGCAGTCTTGTCTGCTTTTAAAGGACCACTAAAGAACATATTATGCACCCATGCAATAACCTCGATTAGTCACACACAAAACATCAAACTTTGGACCCTCGATCACCTCTTTGTGTTTTCAGTTAAGTTTAACAAACATGGCCTGCTTATTAAAAGTTGCATCCTACTCATAGTGGCACCAATTTGTCTGTTATATTTTATGCATATTTACACTGGTAGCATTGACATCATTGGCTGGCAGTGGTCCAGTAATGTGTCGCACTCTAGTCCTTGCTGTTAATGTTTACATTCTGTATTGTAGGTGTGCTTGTAAGGAAAGCAACAATAGATGAATTGAAGGCATCCAATTCCCCGTTCAAGAAACGTCTAGTGAGAGTAAGTATCAGTTGCACTGGGTCATAATGAAAACTCCAGTGAGTGCTAAATATTACGTTATAACGTTTAATTAAAAGTTTGGTGGACCATTTTGTGGGAAACTTGCCAGATGCAGTAAGATATTCTACCTGTTATATCTTGCAAATGGTACGCACATCATCTGTTCAAAAAATCATGATTGAGTTTCTGCTGGCAAAAACCTATTTCTGGTGGTTTTCACTTTTAGAAACCGGCAAAAAACATATTTTCGCCATACCTCTTTATTAAGAGGGCAAGCTTGTAAAACAAAAGCACAAATATAACATGAATATTCACCACTTGGTAATGCAAATAACATAGATAAAAGAATTACACAAGTCAGTCTAATTTTGGTGGCATTCTGCCTAGCTTATATACATACACCACTAGGAATCTACCAGCTCACAATCAGCTTGAAAGTGTTCCATGGTTAACTTCAAGATTACTCCACCAACAAATACTTACCTAGATCTAGCTCTGATTGTTATTGACACCTGTCCTCAGTTGCTTGACATCTTCTCCAGTGTTGTTGATGCACGTGCTAGTGTGCAGTTACAGGAAATATTTTTGCCAGTTTCTACCAGTTGTGTGGCGGAAACCAATTTCTGCGGTGAGTGTTTTTACTGCCTGTCGCTAGAAACTGCCAATCCGGACTAGACACTGCCAATCCGGACTAGAAATTGCCAATCCAGACTAGAAACTGCCAATCCGGACTAGAAACTGCCAATCCGGACTAGAATGCACAGTACTTATCGGCTCATGTGTTGTTCACGTTGCAGATAGCAAGTGATGCAGTTGGCTTTGGGTTTGTGATTCGTGGTGAGGGACCTGTGTTTGTGAAGACCGTGGACCCGACTGGTCCTGCTGCTGCTGCTGGTCTCAAGGTATGCAGAACATGACGGCAGGAATAACATTATCATAACAATTCTCAATTCTATTATTAAAGTATTTTTGACCAGATCTGATAAAAATTTGATGGAAAAATAGCAAAAGTGGTCTGGCTCTATATAAAATGACAAAAGTGGTATGGCTCTATACACAATAACAAAAGTGGTCTGGCTCTATATACAAAAACAAAAGTGGTCTGGCTCTATATACAATAACAAAAGTGGTCTGGCTCTGTACAATAACAAAAGTGGTCTGGCTCTATGTACAATAACAAAAGTGGTCTGGCTCTATGTACAATAACAAAAGTGGTCTGGCTCTATATAAAATGACAAAAGTGGTCTGGCTCTATATACAATAACAAAAGTGGTCTGGCTCTATATACAATAACAAAAGTGGTCTGGCTCTATAGACAACAAAAGTGGTCTGGCTCTATGTACAATAACAAAAGTGGTCTGGCTCTATGTACAATGATAAAAGTGGTCTGGCTCTATATAAAATGACAAAAGTGGTATGGTTCTATATACAATAACAAAAGTGGTCTGGCTCTATATACAATAACAAAAGTGGTCTGGCTCTATATACAATAACAAAAGTGGTCTGGCTCTATGTACAATAACAAAAGTGGTCTGGCTCTATGTACAATAACAAGTGGTCTGGCTCTATGTAAAATGACAAAAGTGGTCTGGCTCTATATACAATAACAAAAGTGGTCTGGCTCTATATACAATAACAAAAGTGGTATGGCTCTATAGACAACAAAAGTGGTCTGGCTCTATGTACAATAACAAAAGTGGTCTGGCTCTATATAAAATGACAAAAGTGGTCTGGCTCTATATACAATAACAAAAGTGGTCTGGCTCTATGTACAATAACAAAAGTGGTCTGGCTCTATGTACAATAACAAGTGGTCTGGCTCTATGTACAATAACAAAAGTGGTCTGGCTCTGTATAAAATGACAAAAGTGGTCTGGCTCTATATACAATAACAAAAGTGGTCTGGCTCTATATACAATAACAAAAGTGGTCTGGCTCTATAGACAACAAAAGTGGGCTGGCTCTATGTACAATAACAAAAGTGGTCTGGCTCTATATACAATAACAAAAGTGGTCTGGCTCTATGTACAATAACAAAAGTGGTCTGGCTCTATATACATTAACAAAAGTGGTCTGGCTCTATATACATTAACAAAATTGGTCTGGCTATGTACAATAACAAAAGTGGTCTGGCTCTATATACAATAACAAAAGGTCACACTTTCGTAAGCTACCCGACGATCAAAGTCAGTTGTTGTGATGTTTTGATATTAATTATTATGAACATCAATAAACCTGGTTCACGATGGGCTAAATCAATTGAGGAGGAAACATGGGTGTCTATGTAACTAGAGTTTAAGCATTCCACCCTTACTTTATCCCGGCATCATTTTAGTTGACAGCATAATTCATATTCATTGATATCGTGCATTGTTTTAGCCATTTATCGGTAAATAAAAACAGGCTAGGATAAATACCCGGTATTTGCTTATAAATTTTTTTTTTACAATACTGAATCTTTTTATGTAGTCTGCACAGTAACTTGTTTTAGCACAGTGGTGCATACCCATGTAGTGTTTGGCTTGTCAGTGAAATGTGCCTGTCCCCCATTGCAGGTTGGTCACTTTGTGTATGCGGTCAATGGCGAAAATGTGCTGGAGATGAATCATCGTGACTTGGCCCATCTCATACTGGATGCTGGCGACGCCTACATCACTCTTGTCATCATGGAGCACACGGGAGATGAGAGCTCATAATGGACACCGGCCAGTTTATACTGACCTTCTAATCCACTCTTAGTGGTCATCTTGGTGATCCACTTATGGTGGGGAAGAAAAGACTGTTGCGATACAGCAAAACAAAATAGCATTGATAGACCAGTTGTCTGCGGATATGGTCGTCTACACGGTCAGTTTGTTCCTGACCATTGGTCAGTACAGTGATGTGTGATGCTGGCCTTTGAAATATGTGGTCAAAATGATGCGATTTATTTGTGTACTGCTGAACTTTGAGCCGGAAATGATGGCTTTGGACAATTCTCTTGTCGTGTCTCTGGATACTGAACTGTGGTTAGCCAGTATTGAATAATTTTACAGGAATGCCAGACCAGTGATTTTGTCATTCAGACAGAAGGTAGATCTGATATGTAGTACTTTAACTTTGAAAGAAGTAAATTATGACATAATGGGAGTTGTAAATAACTTACACAGGGTGGGAGGGAATTGTGCATGCGTTTGGATCTTTTTTGGAACTGTTTCAAAGTCCATTTGCATATGTAGGATTGAAACATCTGAATAGTTTTTAAACTAAACAGATTTTTTTAAAGTTTTATGTTCGTTTTGAACTGCTGAATGTTTGATACATGACATTGGGTAAAACACCTTTAGTTTTATAAGAAGAAACTAGTGGTTGCTATACATGTCTGACATGGATAATTAGCCTTGCAGTCATGCCAGGACACAGTTGAAATGTGCCAACAATTTTATATTTAGCCACTGTAAAATGTTATATAGTCGCAGTGTTAAGACAGACAGTTTCCAACACTAAGCATGACTGAAATCAGTCGTCGGATATCTGGATGTGATGATTTGAGTCATCATTGTTTAATTTGTAAATATATTTGCTTGTTGTTTTGCATATCTCCTGTGTGGCCAGTAATTATCGTGGTTCAGCTGTTATATAATATACCAGGTAATATTCAAATAATGTGATGAAAATGTTTGTATAAAACAACTGATTGCTATTGTTACCACATATGTGTCAGTGGTACAGATTATCATTGAATATGATAACCTAGTGAAGCACATTAAAAGTGTACGCTTTGTGCGACACTTACTGCAGAAACCTACCTCCCCAAGTTAGTATTTTTAAATGTTGATAATTTTCCACATTGAAACAGTGATGTAACAGTGTTTTAACATAGTATGTATGCATATGACATACAATTAAAACTATCAGAATAATTGTATTATTTTTACAAACATTTATCTCCAATAATAAACATTTTAAGGATGTTGACCTGTATCACAGCACCGTGCGAGGAAGGGTTGCACAATGTAAGACAACAGTAGATGTGTAACAGTTCACTGCGCGAGGAAGGGTTGCACAAAGTAAGCCAATAGCAGATCCGTAACAGTTCACTGCATGGGGAAGGGTTGCACAATGTAAGACAACAGTAGATGTGTAACAGTTCACTGCACAATGTAAACCAGGGTTCTGCAACCTTTTTGAACGGAGGGCCAAATTAGTTACTTGGAATAGGTCAGCGGGCCACACATACACGCACGCACATGGAAGCATGCACGCACGCGCGCACATAAGGATATCTTTCTTGTAACACGTACAATATATATATTTATATGTATATACATACACACATACATATATACACATACGTATATATATATTTACATATATGTATATATATGTATATACATACATACACAACACGTACGTACACACACAACACGTACAATATATATTTATATATACATACACATACATATATACACACATATATATATATTTATGTATATACATACATACATACACACACATATATATATACATGCAACATACATACGTTGCTGTTGTAAATAGGTCTGATTTTGGACAACAGTTTTATGGTCACTATGCTGTTCAAAAACACATTATTCATGTTACGACAGTTACGTGTTCTAGGCATGCCGCTGATGCCATGTTGACCCGTGTGACACTGACGCCTGATGCTAGAGATGTTGATGCTAGAGTTGCTGCGCCACCAAGTGTCCCACATCTGGCTGCAGCTCGTCATCCAAGTGTCCGTCTGTTAGATGCGTTCATTACACGAAGTTCATCTTCATTTTTCACTCCCTGTTGCGCGCCCTGAGATTGTCAATCGGTCAGCAAACCCCCGTCTCAGCAGCTCAATGAATGCTACGAAGGCCTACATGTCCGGAGTAGCTAGTTTGTTTTCTATGAGTGTCGGGAAGTAATTTGCATCCCGCAGTTGTGTTTCCCACAATCGAAACCTGGTCTCGAAAGCGGAGACAAACTGGCACAGTTCATTGATTAGTTGTTCTCTTCTCTGGAGTTGGGCGTTCAGCAGAGCGAGGTGCTCCGTGACGCAGACTAAAATGCAAAATCGCAGATCCATAAGGGGTCAGTGAATGCCGGTACTTCTCCACCCTTCTTCTCCATGAATACGCTAATCTCATGTCTCAGCTCGTACACGTGGCAACCCAACCTAGTCAGGGCACTTCGGTTTAGTGCAGGAATTGTTAATATTGCACATTCACCTGGGACGGAAGGTGCTGGAACTGCCGGTGATTTAACGAGTGTTGATGAGTATTATTCGAAACAACACATTATCACCCAAACACAAAAAGATAGAAAATCCATGTCTGCATGTGGGTATAACTTAATTAATTAAAGTTTTAAGGAAGTGAGAAATGTTTGATATGTTCATCGCGTGGAAATGGTATTACCGATCAATATTGCGAGCGCGGGCCCCGCCATGCATAATCTCGCTATCAGTCCGCGGGCCGCATGAAATAGCTCTGCGGGCCGCAGTTGGCCCACGGGCCGCAGGTTGCCGACCCCTGATGTAAACCAATAGTAGATCCATAACATTTCACCGTGCGGGGAAGGGTTGCACAATGTAAACCAATAGTAGATCCATAACATTTCACCGTGCGGGGAAGGGTTGCACAATGTAAACCAATAGTAGATCCATAACAGTTTACTGGGTGGGGAAGGGTTGCACAATGTAAGATAACAGTATAAAAGCAATAGCAGATCCGTAACAGTTCGCACCACGCAGAGAAGGTTTGCACAATGTAAAACAATAGTAGATCCATAACAGTTCACTGCGCTGCATGATGAAAGGTCATATTTTGCATGGGACTGACATTTATTTAATATGCAGACCTTGACCCTTCCCTTCCCCCATTGAACAGCAGGAATAGGTAAATGTCGACAGTTGTGAATGGTCCCTTATGGTTCAAATATCTTGCCTTGTTTATTAAAAAATTTGCATCACATTATGAGTAAAGATAAATGCATAAGAACCAACAACTGGAGTAATAACTTGGTGAAAGTGTAGCCATTTTAATGATTGTAAGGTAACGGCAGAATAAAGCGTACATAAGTAAAAGTTCCTATTCCCTGCGTTTGGAATCGGTACATTACCAACAAGCGGACAGTGTTACAGTTCTCATCTGCCTCCCTTAGTACCTTACCATCACAAAGTATTCTGTGCATTCCCTTCCTCTTGGAAACTATACATCTATCAAATTGTCTTACCATTTAAAGCTGCGCTGGCTGACAAAGTTGACCAAATATCTGACACCACAAGTAATTATATCTTCATAGCGAATATATTATGTGCCTTTAAAATAAAAATTTGCCAGGGTATCACAACCCAGTAATCATTACAGTAATTTTACGACATATTAATATTTTAAATAAACGTGACATCGAAATAGTCTGTTAATTTTGTAAACTTACAAGAAACACGTGGTTGTTGGAATTCTCTCAACATGATATTTGCAATCTTTAATTATTATATTTACTGAATATGGGAAATCCAAAATGCTATCACATCAATTATTGACAAATAGTGTCAAGATTTAAAAAAATCACAGTATTGTTGAGTTTTTTATAGTCGCTAATGTTGTTCAGAATAAGTTTTTTATTTATTATCTTGATCGATTGTGATAGCTCCTATCTTGTCTACTTTCAAACAAGCATAGCAGTAAAATGTGACAACATGGTGCACTAGTCAATCATGATCAGCTAATAGAACTTAGTCTGCACAAATGCAAATATATAATTAATATTCAATTAGATTAGTAAATCCACACAAATGAACATATACTATTAAATTAATAAAAAGATAATTAGATTAGTAAACTAATACTGCAATAGTGGACTAACTAGGTTATGCATTATTTTAACTAAGTCTTATTGACACACCGTCTCTAGGATAGACTTCATCCATTAAAATGTCCACACATCACATACATATGACATAGTGATGGAGTTTCCCAAAAAGTAAAGTAACATACCTATAAAAAAAAAACCAGTGGATCACACCAAGAAATACTGCAATGTTGCAATTGGCAAGACAATAACCAGTATTAGGGGCATTCAAAAATGATGTAATGCCAGATGGGGGGGGTGGTGGTGGTATATAGCTGAATGTTATGAAGGGAAGGGGGTGTTTACAATACTGCTATGTAACACCAGTGACGTCACAGGCTCAAATCACTATTTTTACTGGCACAGAAATAAGTAAAAAATTGGAGTTCAACGCATTTATTAACTGCTGAAAGCACGAGTGGATGATAATTAGATGATTTTCACGAATGATTTATGGACACGCTACTCACGGTGAACCAGTAACAGCATCACAATTCAGTTCAGTTCACATTCCAACTTCTGTTTGATTTTTCCACTGATTTTAGGGGGGGTTTCGGTTCAGGGTTGGTTGTCAAATTTCCAGGAGAAAAGCGGTACATAATTTCTGAATGGCCCCTAGTCACAATTTTACATGGCGTATATACATAGGCTATCCAGCTATCTATTTATATACACACCATTTACCAGTTCCATATGTGGATACAGACAGGGTACATCCCACACACAGTTACCTTGACATCACTAGGCAACCAGTATCTCACAGGGAATGTTCTCCATGGGGCCCTGTAACATCATAGGCTCACCATGGGTTGTAGCAACTTAAAATGTTCTCCATGGGGCACTGTAACATCATGGGTTCACCATGGGTTGTAGCAACTTAAAATGTTCTCCATGGGGCCCTGTAACATCATGGGCTCACCATGGGTTGTAGCAACTTAAAATAACATTTAGCAAAGACCCATCCAGTGACATTTGGGTCAGTGTAAATATATGAATATTTAAGAATATGTTAACAACGTAATAGCATAATGTATAATCTACAAACGCTGCTTTTCTTTCAACCTTTTAAAAATCTTGATTAAAATTAGGCATCAGCACACAACCAACGGCAAAGACAGCTGCCAAGTACGCCACATACATAAAATAGCAGCAGCTGGATATATCTGTTTTACTTATATTTCAATAAAATTTTAATATTGAACTTGCCAAGAACAGTAATAAAACACACTTCAACCATACATAAAAATTTGACACCATTTCATGGTGACTCGTGCAGAAGACAAAATTCTACTCGATATCAATGTGTTCATTCGGAATCTTTGCATCAACATTTACTGATGGTTAGCTATCAATATAGGTAGGTACTTGTGCTTTTATAACACTAGTCTTAAAACAAATGATAAGATCTTCAACTGAGAATACAGTAAAATTAAGAATGCAGTCATATTTATGCTACACAGAGCCACAGACTTCTGTATTGAAATCACAATGCATAATCATGTACATTCTAGCACATTTCGCACACATTGCTACACCAGTTAAAACACGAAAGGCCATGCACATTTATAAATGGCAGCGTTAATTTCATGCAACATTGTCTCCTTCTTAACTTAAAAATTTCACTGAACACTAATCACAGGCGATGTTGACTGGAAGAATTGCTGTTACTTTGACTGGCAACGTAGCAGCAAAACGTGGTGTTTTTGCATGATGTATGTAGTCCTGTTCCTGACGTGTTCATCTTCATTTTATGAAGTTTATTTAATCTTGCTTCTGCTGACGCACCCTTACAGTGGTCACATATATGTGGCTGTTATTCTAACATAAAATTTAAATTACTTAAAACAATTACCTAAATCACACAAAAAAATCACAATGACAGATTAAACTAGCATAATAATTACCACACTACGTAATACTGTGCAGGAACCAAAGTTCCATTCAACAAAATGAAACTGGCCACTTTATCGCCTCATTTACAATTATGATTCATCAGAGCGTGGAACCATCTGTTCGATCAAACGTGTGAAATACACTCTTGCAAAAGAGAATGAGCACACAACAAACAGGAAAGATGCTCGGGCCATCAACGGGCGGTCAAATAATCACTTCACACACCATCCATGGTGGGTAGAGTAAATAGCTAATTATGTGTACCATGATCTGGTCTATATATATATATATATATATGATCTGGTCTATATATATATAAAAGGTCAAAATACATAGAAAAAGGAATCGACTGTTAGTCCATTTGCTACACAATTTATGTCAACATTCATGGTCACGTGGTTGCAACGAATTCCAAGTAGCCAGTGTCCACCAGCCTGCCCCCCTGACCGGCAGGCTCCAATGCAGCGGCTCATTGTAGCTTCTGTGGCTGACGTATTTGGAACACTTGGATGTTCATGTGATCAGCCAGCTGCTGAACCTGCGTCACAACAATGAAGACCATCTGAGAAACATGTCATCATCCAGAATACGATGACAATTTGACATTATGCAACATACATCAATATACAACTATGTTGGCTGGGTGTATATATGAAGTTTAAAGCCCTTATCACAAGAAGGATGTGGAAAATGCGAAAGAGAATAATGCAGGAGCAGAAACAGACAGTCACAGTCCATCACCAAGTCCACACGTCTACGTTGACCTCGTCCTACTTGGACGTCATCATCATTAGTACTGAAGCCATTTTGACAAGATTGCTAAAGATTGTAGGTAAATAAAACCTTTGGGATAAGGTAAAAGAATTGTATGATCATTGTATGTATTAAAGGTTTACTATCAAAATCACATACCATCTTCGACCTAATATTCTACCAATATGCTTGAAAAAAAATTGGGCCACGGGAAAATGCCAAGGAATCTGTTCTTATAAGCATAATTTTTTCTCTCTAGACAATAAGGTAACTGCTTAATACTAGTGGTGTCATTTGGTGACTACCGGTAGTGTAGAACAACTGTAAAGTGGTGTCAACTGTTTAACACCAGAGATGGCACCACTTCAGTTGTTCCACACTAGTCAAATTACAATAAATATGAATCCTGCTGATTAAAAAGGGGTGTATGCTAATTAGGGCATGTACACTTAATAGGTCGAATATAATAAATTGACTTATGAGTGGTTTTGCGCTGCCATCAAGTTGATGGTGTTTGAGGCAAAATGCGTCATACACCACACTATTGACTGATGAAATGATTTTCCTATATATACAGCTTAACATCGTGCATGTTGAAACATGATTTATGTAGAAACACACAAATTGGATGTAATGTGTTTTAGAGGTTTATGCTTCATATATATATATATATATATATATATATATATATATATATATATATATATATATATATAAATATCAGGAAATACACTTATTGGCAAGTAAACAAAAAGGTTACATTAGAATGACACAATAAGATCGATACTGAACAAAAACTTTATCCCAAATTGTTGCCAATACCAGTTTGGTGTTAAACTGCAAAAATCAGAGCTGATCTCGTTACAGCTGTTAATCCAACGACACAGCCAAAACGTGGTAGCTTTGTCTCAAATATTGTGATTTTGCAAAATAATGTTCGTATAATGTAACGTTCTCTGGAAATATTAGAAACTAACTGAAGAGCATAACTTTTCCAAATGAGAAGTTACATAACTTTTCCAAATGAGAAGTTACATAAAGGAAACATAATGATCACGTAGGATATCATGGCTGTCGTAAGACTGGTTGACTGAAGGAATCTCTACTAGCTTTACACATGACTGTGTTACATACCACACAGATGCCGTAGTGTATATGGGCTGCTATGACAAACAGGGTGTAGGCCCACAGAAGATAAAGCTCAGTGACGCCAAGGGTGAGGGTTTGCACCCCCACAACGAGCACTATGAGGGGTAGAAGTAGCCAGTTGAACACCTCGCATGTCGTGTCACTCATACAGCTGACAATGAGACGGGTCTGTCAACAGAAAGTGTGTTTGTCACATCAAGTCACACACATGTAACAACACGTTATCATTTAAAAGTCGCTCCTTAATTCAATGTTTTGCTCGTCTCGTTTCAAACTCATTTCGCGAGAAACTGAACCCCTTACAACATATATAAATTTGTTATTTAGTGTTGGTAAAATCATTGAACAAACTAAAACATTATTTCTGACCGGATTTTGTGTCATGTTTTTAATCACGGGAATGTTAGTAAAATTATCAAACTCGATTTGTTTCATGTGTAACTGAACTGTTAAACTGGTAACACAAAATGAAAGTTTTCAACACCTATTACAGCAAGTATGTAAAATCAGGTCTGATAATTTCATGTAGCAATGAAAGTTTAGATAATTAATTTGATGTACATTCTATGTACATACTTTTTAAATTACAGCCTAGAATGCAGTATAAGTGTCACAAAAAACTCACACAAACAAACAATGTTCCTGCCATTATAAAATAACTTTATTTGTGCTACTTACGAATTCAGAATTTTAAACATAACATTTCTTAACTACACCAAACATCTCACTAAGGCAATGTTGGTTGTTAATGCGCATAACTGACAATTTCAGACAGTCCAATCAAGAGTACATTACATGATGAGGAGCTTACTTGCGTATTAGAGAAGACAGTGCTGGCGGCAAGAAACACGAGGCGTGGTTGCTGGCGCAGGATCTCGTAGGGCGACACATGTACCCACCATATGAACAGTCCAAAGCACATCACCACAGGCACACATGGTCGGAGCCCTCCAAGCAGGCCACGCTTCTTCGCTGTGCCATTGCAAATTGACCTGCAACACAAGCGATTGTCTCCTGACTTGGGGTCAATTACATTATGTCAATTTCCACACTGATTCCACTTCAAAAATGCCAGTTCCAATATACCAATTCCAAATAACAGTTTGTGAACAAAGCAACCGTAGACAAACTCAATGCAAAACATCCATTCTAGAGCAGCAATTTCTGCTATATTATGATATACACAACATATTATATCTTATTGATTATTTGTAGCAAATCATTTGAGTTAAAAAGTTATATGATGTATCCGAGTAATTACAGCAATGACTCAGTCAAGTACTTATTAAAATATTCCCACATTTCACACGAACACCAGCCCTCAATTAGAAGTCGCACAAAATATTTATTTATATCAGTATCACAAATGTTTAGTCACTTAGCTACATCAGCCATAGCTTCATGCAATAGCAGGTTTGTTAACAACTGCATGCAACACATTTGAATGCAAATGTTTCACTTGATGCAAATGTGAATGCAAATGCCATTTTCCAGGAATGCATTCAAATGCAAATGTTTTGGTTGCACATTTACAAAGGCATTTGAATAAATTTTTAATGTTTTGGCTTTATATTAACGTTTTGTTTTATTTGGATAAAAAACAAACACATTATTAATTTCCTAAATACAGTAGTACAACCAGTGGTTTGCTTATCACTGACATAAGCGATCATTTGCCCGTTTTTGTTGTTTTTAAGTACAACAGTAATCTATACAATCGTAGTGACCCTGCACGATATGTCTGTGAAACACGTGTTGAAAATATTAGTGCACCAAAAGCCGCATTGGACGCACATTCGTGGGAAACGGTTCTTAATTATACAGACGTTAATGAAGCATACGATAATTTTCTTAAAGATTTCACTGTATTGTATCACAAACATTGTCCGCTTCAAAGAGTTAGCAATGGCAATGACCGTAAACACAAAAATCCTTGGCTCACAAGTGGGCTCAAAAATGCTTGTCGGAAAAAACAGAAGTTATATAAACAGTTTCTTTCAAACAGAAACTATAATACCGAAATGAGATATAAATCGTACAAAAATAAACTAACTGCTGTCATACGATTCGTTAAACGGAATTATTACAATAAGTTACTGTCAGAGCAATGGTGCAAAATCTGTGGCACTTTTTTTTTACATGAAATCATGGGGAAATCTCGCCTTGAGTGCAAATATCCCGTGCAATTTAATAGCAATGGTAGTATTATCGGTGACAGACATACTATAGCAAATACGTTTAATAAGTATTTTACGAACGTTGGACCAGAGTTAGCTAAAAACATTGAAACTCCAACTAGATGACTTGCTTGAATTAACGTTTTGATTGATTGGTTTATTACATTGTTGTAACCACTACAGTCCCACTACATACCAGTCTCACTACATGGACATGTCTGTAGTCATACACTGAGTCTCACAGTTACAGGCCTGCAGAGATAGGAGGGAGGAATAGATAGTTTACTGGGAACCATGGCAGGGAATGAAAGGCGATTCATGCAGGTAGGCCAGAATGGAAGGGGAACCCAAGACAATAGACTGTCCACTGGTGGCGTCACTGGGAAGATAACCTGGTTGATAATTACAGCTACCACTAATCACTCTCTCTGGCTGTAAATATTTAGGGCTGACATTCCTAATGTTTACTCCCCCAATGAGCTGCCACCCCAACCCACCCCACCAGTGCCAACACAACACAAGGGAGTCATTTGTCTGCATTGTTTGATTTATTTCAATGAACAGGTAATCTCTGAAGCAATCAACTTACAGCTCAGACATTGACGTTTTCAAAGAGCGCATTACGAAAGTGGATTCACAGGTCAGACAATGATTTCATACTCTGCTGAGGATACTACTCACTACATAGCACTTTTTCCAATGGCATGTTGTGAACTTGTGAAAGTGAATCTAAAAATAATTTTTAAAAGAATTACGCATGCATTTGATTGCGCATTTGACAAACCATATGTTTGTGGGTCGCATTCAAATGCAAATGTTTAAGGTATACATTCAAATGCAAATGCATTTACAATTTTATGGAGGCATTTGAATGCGAATTCAAACGCATTTTCATTTGTTAACAAGCCTGCGCAATAGAGCCATATTTGATGAACTGGTGATATGCTGAAGCACAGTTGAAAAACAATTGCCCTTAACTGAGGGCATGCTGCCACTGATCAACATTTATGACTAGTTGTAAAGACTGGTTGTACTTACTCGTAGACGTTCCACAGTGACAATGGCACTGATAAAAAGAAAACACCAACTGCAAAAGAGAAGAAGTGGAACATTACACACAGCAAACTCAACAGTCAACACGATACTGTAGCAACTGTATGGTTTCTAATAACAAATGTAATCTTACGAGATTGGCATTTTACTTTATAGATTTGATGTAGGTTCATTGTCATTACAAAGATTAACAATCGTAAGCCAGCGTTCAAAATTAAATTAACATTGTTTTTCTACCTGTCCAATGGACTAGTGGACCACAACAAGTTAACACAAAATGTTATGTTAACTTGTCAAACAGGATAAGGGATCAGGTGTTCACGTTGTCCACAAAAAATGTATCAATTGTGATGTATATGTTACTAAAGTAACATTAATAAACTTTTTGGTGTGACCACTTATATTATGTGAATAAAGTGCTATATTATTTATAGAGCATTTAGAAATAATAGTAATTAATGGAATAATCCCCAAAACTTATATGGACAACAAATATTATGTACATTGGTAAGTTTGCGAATATCGTTGAGGATAAGCATGTAAAGAATTTCAACTAACCATGAAAATAATGATTATTTAAATCTGTTATGAAAGACACCAGTTCCATTAGCAATCAGTTTGAAAATGCTCCATATGCTCAAAGAATTTCCATTAGTCATCACTGTCAGTGAACTATTGGTCAAAGAAGTTGCACTGACATAATTTGGTTGAGCCACTGCATTAGCAGATTCATCTCAGTTACCAAATTTTCAACCAGTTATCCCAAACATAAACATAACCAACTGTCTGATTCACCAATGGTTGATATACTTTATGCTGTTATTATATATTGGCAAACAAATACGATATATGCAACATATTATATTTTATTGATTATTTGTAGCGAATAATTTTAGTTGAAAAGTTACGATGTAATTGAAAAAATTACTGAAAATACCAATTACATTTTCACCAATTCCAATTACTTTTTAAAAGTAAAACACCAATTCCAATTCCGGAACTGGAATTTCAATTACAATGTGAATGACTCCAAGTCTGGCTGCTACAAGCATGCACTGGATGTCATATTGTGGTAAACACAACTGTAAACACAGACATGTACTCACAATATAATAAGAACTCAATAAGTCGTCCTGAGATCACGTTTGTTAAACCTGGCACATAAAACTTCCACACTTGAGTTCCCATGAAGTATGTCATTAAAAACATGATGACCATGCCCTGGAAACGACAACACATCATGTTAGGCAAAGGCTAATCTCTTGATCAATACATACGAGATAAGTCGGTTAACTCAGATTCAGCTTGGGTCATAGAGTATTATACCAGTTAATTGTGGAACAGACATTTTGGCCTATTTTGCTCCAATAATGTCCGACCAACTAGTATTAGGACTCCTTCTATCATGAGAACATTTTCTACACAGTAAGGCCCATTTGTAGCGAACAAGTTGTATTTGTTTACAACTTGCTCAAAGTGGACAACTCTTTTGTGGTGGGCAATGTTTTCACCATGTCTTCCACTGGGGTTATCCAAAGTATCCGACTGATCGTACACCACTATATGACAATTTCTTACATAATTATACAGTTTTTTGCCTAGCACCCTGACAGAATCTTTCTATGATATGCAATATGTACCAACATAATAACAAGTTGAAGACGGTTGTAAAAGAACTGTTGTCATCTTTCAATTTCAATGTAGACTTTTGTGTACCACTCACGTATTGAGATATATCATAACTCCACGGCAGGTAGAGGACGCCACTGTTGTACTTCTCCCAGTGCGTTACATGGAACATTGAAATGATAAGAAGTAACAGGTAGAAGAGACGCTCAATGCCGACACTGAAGTCGCCACGACCATAAATCGAGTAGACACAGATGGTCAACAGTGACACGGCCCAACTGTCCAGACCATGGTCGAACAGCTCCCCCAGTGGTCCGCACGAGTTTGTCCGACGAGCTTGCTTGCCATCAGTGCCATCTGGTGAGAGAACCAACCAGAACATTGATGGGTGTGATTTTGCATACGCACAACAAACCTAGTTAAACAGGGTCATTTCTTAAACTGTAAGATAAGGACTTTTTCACCACCATGCAAATCCGTAAAATGTCTACATCGGCCGAAGATGCAGATGGCTCCTTTTGAGCTTGCGATACACAGACATACAAATACAAAATCAAATGATCACTGTGAAAAATACTAACAGCGAAAAGTAGAATATTTTCAGATGTTGCAGAGTAGTAACAAAGGAAGTCATAATGTATTTCATTCAGCACCTGGTTTAAGAATAACGGCTTGAAAAGTACAGACCCTAAAGACACAAATAACTATTCCCTGCGTAAGTTTCATTACAGGATGGGTGATAGCAATTCCTTCTCCTATCATGCAAACAATCAAGCAAGCATACCAGCTAAGTTCACATATCAGGGCCCGTATTCTCAAGTTTTCCATAAATGTGGCGACAAAGCTGCCCCTGGGGTGGTCACTACTGGTATGTATACCAAAATAACACAGTTTTGGCCGAGATTCAACGCTGCTTATGTAACACTTCAGTAAGCCTATTCAGTGTTTAACATATCGGATAACATTTACCCAGGTAATCTATGAGTGAACTCCATGCGAGACTTTTGTTGCTATATTTACGAAAAACTTGAGTTACAAATTCTTAAGTTTCACGGGCCCAAGTAAACAGTGGAAAAATATGTTTGCATATTTGTTATAGGTATATTTATGACACTGTTAAACCTACCGAGTACATGTGCGACAAATATGAAGATAGCCGTGACAAGCCACACCCATGCTGGTACAGGTGTATACTCTGGATGCGTGTTGTCAGACGCATAGAAGTAGTTATCATGGTAGGTCAAATGGATGAAATTTACGACGATGAATAGAAAACCAGTCAGTGTTATCACGTTTGGTGCCCACCATTTTGGGTAGTACTGAAAACAGAACAGATATATCACTTAAACGTGCATGCAGGGTTGGCACATTTCTGACGAAACGGTAAATGTATGTGTATGTGGCTTCAGCAAATGGTATGGATGCCACGGTGGAACATGAACAGGAATCAGCTTGGCAGGTGAATCAGCTTGGCTATACATACATACATTCTCTTGAGTGCCGAATAAGCATCCCTACACGCGTATTTATTTGATGAAAAATGCCACCCTATACATACCTTGTTTGGCACTATACCATTATTAAATTTAAACATTTGTGCCAGCCTATATTCTCCGATAAACGTGGCAAATTATGCAGGGCATAATTTTTAGGAGAACAATACCTCTCACTCCCTATAGCTAGCGCTAATCAATCATCCACAGAGTGCTTTACCGCTCGCACTAAAATCACTTGCTCCCAACTAGAGTTGCATGTGGCTCCCTCTGACGGCTTTCATCCTTTCGAACGACAGTCGTGAATTTAACGGGATCCCGTGCTTCTGAGGATCCTAGATTAGACCATTAGAATTCCATGATTAGATGAATCCGTCAGAATCCTTAGTTCTTGGGAGCACCGACCGTAAATGGCCGCCGGCTGGCGGCGGTTTCCCCTGAAACGGGCTTGCGTATTCAGTTCAATAAAACTTTAATGTCCATTTATGGAAAATTCCCCGGTTTTTTACAGATATAAAATGCGGTTACAATATTTGCGGTGACACAAATACACACAACGTTTATACATTTTCTGCAGAAAAAACCAAAAATACAGACAATCCGCATAGTTTTCTAGGGACGCCTTGGCTTCGCGTTGAGTAAAAAAATTGCTTCGGCGCTAAAAAGGCAAATATACTAGTGATTTTTTTGCACTGTACTATTATTTGTTTTGAACAATTTGTCCCCTATACTGTTATTCGGCACTATACTATTATTAAATTTGACCGATTTGCTACCATATACTGTTATTTGGCCTATACGTTTATTCGGCACTCAAGAGTACATAGATACATACATACATAATTCATGGAAGTATGACGTCACAGTTAATGTTGACTGATTATAATTACATGGCACAAGGAAGAAGATGTAACAGTAAGGCGCATCTATTAATCTGCATCCAATCCACAAAACCACATCTTAGCGAATTGACACACACAAAAACTACAAATGGGAATGCCAATTAGTAAAAATCACAAGCAGAGGCATTTTAGTAGTTAATATTTATAGATTACTGAACAACCTGTCTATACACTCTACTCTTGAGTGCCGAATAAGCGTCCCTATACGTGTATTTATTTGATGAAAAATGCCACAATATCAGGGCTGGGTCCAATTACACAAAATTATATCAATTACAATTACAATAATTTTTTTATTTCAATTACAATTACAGTAATAATTTTCCAAATCAATTACAATTACACTGTTTCAATTTCAATTACAATTACATTATTCGGAACCAAATATATTCAGCATTTGTTAATTATGTATTTTTGCGCGTTTTGCTGAATTTCAATATTTTGTACACAATTGATAAACAAATATAACGGTAATTTTTTTTAACATTTTGTTGAATTGTGAGTTTGAATTATACTAAATAAAAAGATAGCCGTTTAAAACATATTTTTATTATATAAAAATACAATGCAATATCCAGACATAATCCTACAGGACATATTCCAATGCAGACATTTATCCGTGCGCATTTCTTAAATTTTTCTTTGGAAAATACTAATAATAGGGTTTGATGTGTTTACTGTGAGGTTGTAGCTCCTGCTCTAAGCTGACATTCTTAATTGGTCTGCCTTTTGCTTTGTGTGAGTTGGGAATGGGAAGAGAGGCCATATAAACAGTCCTTGCCACCTGACCTGTCTCCAACCCACCACAACCCAAGGGGTGTAATTGGCTTGCTAACTCTGCAATGTTTCACTGAGCTGATATTTTCTGAAGCAATATCAGGCTACAGGTCTTTCCATGTTGTTTTAATACCAGCTTAGCCTTTGTCTGACAATGTCTGTGCATTGTTTATTGCTTCCTGGCTGTTACCAACTTACTGAAAAGGCTAATTGCTAAGGCTACCAGCCACTAGCACCACTGACCAGTACCCAGCAGACAGTGAATACTGAGACTTAAATATAAATATATAAGCAGGTGTTATTATTAGTCTTGATTTTCAACTCATGTGAGATTTAAATTATATTTTTATTGACAATTCGTTCAGGTAGTTTGTGATAAGAAATGTACTGTAATTGATTGTAATTGAAATAAATTTTCAATTATACAAAATATAACAATTACAATTACAGCAACATTTTGAAACCATAATCAATTACAATTACACAATTTGCTGTAATCAATTACAATTACATAATTGGACCCAGCCCTGCACCCTATACGCACCTTATTTGGCACTATACTATTATTAAATTTAACCATTTGTGCCAACCTATATTCTCTGATAATCGTGGCAAATTATGCAGGGTATAATTTTAGGAGAGCAATTGCTCTCACTCCCTATTGCTAGCGCTAATCAATCATCCACGGAGCGGTTTACCACTCATGCTAAAATCACTCGCTCCCAACTGGAACTGCATGTGGCTCCCTCTGACGGCTAAGCTTTCATCCTTTCGAACGACAGTTGTGAATTTAGCAGGGATCCCGTGCTTCCGAGGATCCTAGATTTTGATCCCGAAGCGTTAGACCGTTAGATTTCTATGATTAGATGAATTGGTCAGAATCCTTAGTTCTCGGGAGCTCGACATGGTATATTATTAGTTAAAACGCCATTATGACCGCGTAAACCGCCGGAAATGGCTGCCGTGCGCAGCACCTCAAACCGGTTTAAATGGCTGGCAGCCATTTCCCCTGAAACGGGCTTGCGTATTCAATTCAATAAAACTTTAATGTCCATTTAAAAAAAAGGAAAGTTCCCCGGTTTTTCGCAGTTATAAAATGCGGTTACTATATCTGCGGTGACGCAAATATGCACACAGTTTATGCATTTTCGGCAGAAAAAAACATACACTGCGATCCGCATAGTTTTCTAGGGACGCCCTGGCTTCATATCGAGTAAAAAAATTGCTTCAGCACTAAAAAAGGCAAATATACTAGTGACTTTTTCTCATTGTACTATTATTTGTTTTGAACAATTTGCCCCCTCCCTATACTGCTATTCGGCACTATACTATTATTAAATTTGACCGATTTGCCACCCTATACTATTATTTGGCCTATACGTTTATTTGTCACTCGAGAGTAGGGTGATTCACACATACAGTTGATAGACGAATTTGTAAATTTATTAATTTCACTTGACAAAAATAACTCAGAAATAATAATATATGGTGATTTTAATATAAACACACTTAAACTTAATAAAAACATAATATCCAGTTAATTTTTACGGTATTCTGACAACAAACAATTTCTAACAAACTGTATACATAATTAACACCAGTAAAAAAAATACATTGTGCAATCAGTACTTTGTATTTAGATTGTGGGGCTTTTGTCCGGAGGGAGATTTTGTCCATGCGGCTATACCTGGCAGATAAACCTGTTAAAACAGGGAAATTTCAGTTTTTCCCATGGCATGTGTGAATGTAGGCTGAATCATTTGTACTTTGTCCCACTTCCTGTCTTGGTCGATGTATTTCTGTCAAACGGCGTTTCCAGGATTCACTGAGGAATTACCCGTCCGACCAACGACAATATCACTGTATGATAATCATGCTATTGGTGTGTTCTGTTATTGATTGAAATAACTTTTCTGCACACTGAATGCATAGAAGCTACAAAGGTTTCTCTTCAGTTGGAGCTAATTTCCCAGTCAGAAACCCCAAGTTAATACCCACCTTATACAAACAACTTGTACTTGTACTAGTTACCTGTTCAGGCCATAATCCTTTTATTTGTTTCAAACAGGCCAGGAAGTCCATAATAAAGACTTTTATCAATTAACCATAAAATGCCTTTGTTGCCCTCACAATGGACAGTGCCAAGAATTGCTAGCTGAGTCTTCTTCCTCTGAAGTGTAATGATTCAAGTCAGACAACCAGTATAGTCTGATGTCAGCTTGCAGGTTAAAATAAGTACAGAGCAGTATTGAGCCTTGGAGACTGGCAGGTGGTAATCTACCCTCCCAGCCAGCAGCACTTGTGTTCACTGCCAACAACTGGATTCACCCTCTAGCCCCTACAATTATCAGAGCCACCACCAATTCATGGTCAAGTCAATTAGCTCAACTCACCAACTAAGACCAACTTTATTCTTTCATATTGCTATAAAATATGCCTGAAAAATAGTTTAACCCAGGTTTAATCCAGTTTAGCCCAACCCAGGTTAAACTTGCATTTGTTTGGTAGCAACACCAGAATTCTGGACGTTATTTCTGGAAACACTTGTTAAAGACAAAAATACAAAAAGTGGTCAAAATTACATTACAAGAGGGTTCTAAAAAAATGGCCACAATGATGAAAACTATCAATAACAGATGTGACTATCACTCGGAACGTACCTGTACAATCCTATTCCACAGTGGATGGCTGACATAGATGCTGACAGGACTTGTGTCTACTGCATTATACTGGAATATAAAAGAAGCATTGTCATGTGATCAATCAATGAATAAAAAAAAAAAAATTCTTTGTTTTGCCTAATTTGGCACATAATTCATGCCATCTGTTGGTCCAATGTCACAACGTAAAATGTACGGTTATGAAAGAGAAATACAATTAGCATCAACCTCTGAAGTTTGGTGTTATTGCCTGCTTAACAATACAGATTATCTACTCTGGTTCACAGAAATTTGGAGAGACCTCCCAGTTAGACGGAAATGTTTTTTAAATGTCTTGAATATTTGTACTACGCAAAACATTTCCCCACTGATATAATACAATTTATGAATGCTTTTTTGCGTAACCTAGATAATATTACCCAAAGACTAGCACAACAAAACCAGTGAGCAGGTGTAGCCAGTCCTAGTTCTATCTGATCTCCTGTAGATCTGCAGGGAAAAGCTCTGTATGTGTACTGCAAATTTTGGCCAACTTATAGAAGCCACCTGGACCCCCAGATATGGAACTATAATCAACTATTAGGGGTCTGGCAATGAATCTAGGGGACTGCAGGCCCCCAGACCCTGATGATAATGCTACTCACACCTTTGCAAGTTACCCGAACTACGTCAATTATTTCAGTGATTTAAAAAGTATATACTCTTTTATTAAACCGACTGTGCATTACTTATTCAGTAGCATTCACACACTACAGATCTGAAGATCAACAAATCTTATTCATGACAAGTTAAATGAATGGCAGGAGAGAGTTTTAATGCCAGTATGATGCAACACTGAGTTACCTGAAACCTAAATCTGCATTTAATATATACATTAATAATAATATACTTTATTTATTCACCATCAAATCCGGGATTACTGCCCCATTCACGGGTGATTACAAAATCGGCAAACTTCTAAGAAACACAAATATGCTTTTAGAGAAATAAATCAAAAGTAAAATTAGGAAACAAAATGCTAGTATGTATACATACATAAAAATAAACCTATGCATAGTAAAATTACAGGTAAGTGCAATGATAAAGCAAACGATTGGCAAAAGTGCTGAACAGCTTATCATATTGGATAATAAATAATAAAAGCCTAGATTATATTAAATAAGTTAAAAAGATACTAAAAATAAACCTAAGATAAATAAAACTATACATTAATAAAACTGTATGCATGAATAATACCTAGGTTAAATGAGGTCTGATTAAATTAGTTTAAGAACAGAAATGTCTTCAATAGTTTTCCAAACTGCCTGGTGTTCCGGATCGAGCATAGTTCCAGTGGCAGAGAGGTCCACAATGTTGGCCCAGCACAAGCAAACGCCCGGCGACCATAACGTTCTAGATTTACACGTGGAACATTAAGAAGTAAACCACCACCAGAGCATAGGGTCCTGCGCGGCGAGTGATGATGTAGCATACAATGCCGTGTGTACAACCATAAGTAATTTATACTCAATACGCTTTCTCACTGGGAGCCAGTGTAGGTGTTGCAGGACAGCAGTGATAGATCACCGATCATCTCGTCCAAGTTGCATCACAACATGAGCGGCTGAGCTTTGAACCCTCTCTAGACGGTGCAGCAGACGGTCAGATAAGCCAAAGAGCATAGCATTACCATAGTCGAGTCTTGATGTCACAAGTGCATGGACAAGGCATTTGCAGACACTGATTGTCATTGCCCCTCGTGCCCATGCAATTATTGAGATGGTAGTAAGCACTTTGACATGCAATTGCCACCTGCGTCACCATCGACAAATCAGCATCGACTGCAATGCCAAGGTCACGGACGATGGTCGATGTCGCTACATATTGTCCGCAGACGTCAACGTGCTCAATGTGTACTGGTCTGCGCAAGCTCGATGAATGTATGACAATTGCTTCTGTTTTGCTCTCATTGAGAACCAGTCCGTTGTCATAGAGCCACGTTTTAACTTCACTGATGCACGCCTCCATTCAGATAAGAGCATTTGTACGGTCAAACGGTGGGAAATCGACATATAACTGCGTATCATCGGCATACAGATGGTGGTGTACGTCGTGTCAGTTGAGTAAATTCGTTAGAGGCACGATGTAGGCGTTGAAGAGCACCAGCCCAAGAACCGACCCTTGTAAAACTCCGGATCTCATCACGGTACATTCAGACACTTCTTTCCCGACACGCACGGCAGAGGTACAACCATATAGGTATGACACCAACCACGCATGCTCTTCGCCGCGTATGCCATAGCAATACAGTCTCCATAGTAGGATATCATGATTTATTGTGTCGAAGGCTGCTGTTAAATTAGGAAGCACAAGAAGTACTCCACGTGGAGCATCAATCGCTTGCGCCAAATCACTGTGAAGAGTAAGAGTGCTTTCTCCGCACTGTGGCATGGTGTATATGACAATCTGACATATTAAGCTTGCTCAAAAAAAAAAAAAAAAAAGGTCAAAACATGTTAGACAAAATGGTACATCAAAAACAATCAACATTATCTGGATATATTGCTGAAACATGGCCAACAATAAAAGGGAAATATTGTCACACCCACAAAAAGTTATTACCACGGAATAGCTATTAACCTTTAAAAACCATAGTGTAGGCATTGCCTGGTTGCAATGGCGTCGCAAAATGTTTAGTTTGAGACCTGTAGAAAGACACTGCCGAAAACCTGTCCATCCGGTTAAAGCAACCATGGCGTTATGATCGCAGTTGATCATGGATCCAAATGAATTGTTCAGGATTAACAATATGAGTGATGTTCTGGTGAAGACGACAGTGCCAGTGACGATGATATAATATCGCCTGAACACTCGATGAGTGACAGTGAAGCGTATGTTTGACGACAATATGTATAGAAATTGTGTGGAATTTTACACTTGTCAATTGTGTCTGTCCAAAATGTGAAATAATGTAGTGATTATATTCATAGTTTACAACTTTGAGAAAATATTAGGGCTCTTTCTAAATATGCAATCATTATTCATCTGTGACTAGTACTAGTAGCTTTATTTTGGTAGGTAGGCTGGCAAGCATGTACATATAGAAATCGTCTGGATTTTTACACTTGCCAATAATGTTGTATAAAATGTCAAATAATGTACTGATTGCCTTCATATGTCGCTACTTTGTGTAAATATTAGTGTTCTTTCTAAATATGCCACTATTATTAATCTGTGACTATCAGTTCTCTTGTTATTGCATGTGATGTTCGGTAGTATGCCAGTACTCCTAATATTTTATGGCCATTTTGAATATTTAAATTATTATGTCAAAATGACCAATGGATTCGTGAGGCAAACAAAAGCAATGAAGATGAGGTGGCTACCAGAGAATTATAAACTAGTAGCCAGTGACGATGACACCAGGAACCAATTACCTTTCCAAAAATGTATACACGTGTAGGGAAAGTCTTGGTAATAATTAAATCACATGCATTTTAAAATATGCATAAACATTTCTGGGGGAAAATCCGAGTCTGTAAAGGTTAAAAACACCGAGTCCTAAAAACATTGTCATAAGGCCTTCTTACAAAAACTAATTTTAAAAGTTCAACACATTTACCAAAAAATTCTACAATTAAAAGTTATCTCCGAAAGCTAATGAAAGTTGGCCATATTTTTAAATAATGCTATGGCGACCGACGCATAACAAGCTATGGTTTACGCCGTTGCCGCTCATGATAATGCCATTAATCATGGAGTCATGCGAGGACAAGGTCTGAGCCTGAGGATTTCCAGCATATTATGCAGCCATTACGAGACATACACATTAGAGTTATGGAGTTTACACATTATGAGGATATGCACTACTTAAACAGTAACAACGTTTGATCTGCAGCAGTAACCGTATTCTAAAAAAAACAAGTGACAAAGTGGGAAGGGTCACTTGAGTTGAACCGGTTGAAGTCACATACTGCCACTTCTAAAAACCTCTTACTATCACTTTTTAGTAGTTAGAATATTATAACCTCGATAAATTGCTGAAGCACTACCACTATTGGTTCACTATGTTACCTTATATTTGTCAAAACCTATAAGAATTTCCTTGGAAAGATATTTGTAAGCCATCCTCATCGCCAGTACCCCACGAATCGCACCATCAGAACTACTGCGTATAACAAACAATTTCATTGGTTGAAAAGTCAAACCACCAATCAGAACATGGTTTACAGGCTCCGTGCTATGGCGCCACTGTTTGTTGCACACACCGGAGCCTGGATCTTAAAGGGGTCAGACCATTGTTGAGAATTGCATTGGTGGCCCTGTTAACATTTTGTCTGATTATAAGAAAACGTGACCATCAAAAATTCAGAAAAAAATTCACAGCAACTGCCATAATCGCATTGACATACTGACCACATTTTATCAAAATCACATACCTCCAGCTCTTCTAAAAATAAAAAATAGCCATGTATTCATGCGCCCACGTGGCCCATAGCAGAAAAACTCCCATAAATCCCTCCGCCTGTTAAACTCTCAAAACATGCACCATTTCATAGCCAATAGCTTCTACAAACAAAACTGTGATTATTTCTGCTCAAAGGCACTTATGTCACATAATATTAATTTATTAAGTTCCCATCTTACAATTTCATACGCCCTACATTCGTGAAACAATAAACAGGAAGGTCAACTGTGGTCTTACCCCTAAAAACGAAACCACTGTTTGTGATGTGAATGGGTAACCAATGATATCGACTCACAATTAAGTTAATTCATCAATCTAGAGTTGGTCATACGAAGCATTCGAATCAATTACGAACACCTATTACATTGACATCACTCAAAAAATATAATGGAATTGCAAACGCTAATGTTTTGTCAGCCACAATCGGTTTATGACGCCGTCCAGTATTCCAGGGGTTTCCAAACTCAAGGTCCAGCCAAGGCCCACCTCAACATCTATGCCTGAAGCCCCCAGCCCCAGGCTCCAGCTTAATTTACGTTTCACGCGTAATGTGCCATTTAAAATATTATATCGTGGCCAAACGCCTCTAAGACTTTTTGATTTTGTGAAGGTTGCCGACCATGGTTCATATTTGTCTGGAGCCAGTCCCAAATGCTGCAGACTATGGTTGCTTGATGGCAGCACCATTGTGGTCCCGACCGTGAACTAGGACACCGTGACGCCGCCCTGTCCGTAAGCAGAGCACGGACCACAGTCACTTTTCCCATAGACGATCATTATAACGTTCTTGCGCCTACACTAAAAAATTATCCTAATTTTTTTTTTTAAATTCACAGAAAATGACAGACCCACTAAGATACCTGGTGTGTGAAATTCGTAAAAATGACATACCTCCTTTTCGCACAAATTGCTTCAATGCATGACACCCCTGCATTTCTGCCATGAAATCCCCCGGTTTCCAAAATAAGAGTACACCCTGCCTAATGGCCACTGTGTCCTTACACAACTGGTATACCAACTGACATATGGCCTCATTTCAAAGCTTAGATGCTACTGTGCAAAAAAACATCACTTCCACTCACTCATCTACACAATTTCTGCTCTCACAAATAAACCCTAACTGCACAATTAATGTTTTCCTTGGGACTCTTTATCGTTGTAATGGCGGACGGATTCTGACTGTGGTTCGTACCGTTGCCGGTGATCTCGGCCTTTCGGGATCTCGGCCTGAGTGATCTCGGCCTGAGTGATCTCGGCCTGTTTTGGTGAATTCGGCCAGTGACCACGGCCTGTGCGGCAGTGAATTCGGCCTGTACAGCAGTGATCTCGGCCTGTCTTTTATTACCGGCCTTGTTATAGTAATGTAGGCCATATTTATCGATACAAGAAGCTGTATCATGTATATTTATTATTACGGTAAACAATGTTCAATGCAATAAAGATGTTTTTTTTACGATCGGTCTTGATCTTATTCTTAGCCGATATAGGTGTATAGGCGCAATGACGTCACAAACATAATATCACGTTAATATTTACCATGCAGTAATCGGTTTTAAAATATTATTTGTACGTTAAAAAAGTCATGGTCATAGTAATTGTGGTTCCTACTCTTGCTTTGTTTTATTGAGCTGATCTTTTCATTTTGTCTATCTTTGATTTGTGTGCGTTAAGAATGTATAGAAGCAGGCTGTTGTATAATTGGCTTTCTGTCGTTGCTTTTTTTTATTGAGCTGATCTTTTCATGTTGTCTATCTTTGATTTGTGTGAGTAAAGAATGTGTAGGAGCAGGCGGTATTAATTGGCTTTCTACTCTTGCATTGTTGCAATGAGCAGATCTGTTCGTGTTGTTTGTCTGAACATGGCCTCCTTTTGATGCTGTCGACTAGTAGGTCTACAAAAGCTTAAGTTAAGCCCTACTAATTGCGTGGGCCCAGTTCGCGCTGGCCGAGGTAAGATCGACGTGTTCCATACAGATGATTGGTAAGAATATGTTTTTGGCGATCAGTCGTGATTTTATTCTTAGCCGATATAGGTGTCACAATGAAGTCACAAATATAATATATTGCTTTGTTTTATTGAGCTGATCTTTTCATGTTGTCTTTCTTTGATTTGTGTGCGTTAAGAATGTGTAGAGGCAGGCTGTAGTAATTGGCTTTCTACTCGTGCATTGTTTCCTTGAGCTGATCTTTTCATGCTGTCTTTCTTTGATTTGTGTGCGTTAAGAATGTGTAGAGGCAGGCTGTAGTAATTGGCTTTCTACTCGTGCATTGTTTCATTGAGCTGATCTTTTTATGTTGTCTTTCATGGTCCGACCCCATGGGTCACACCAATCGTGGTCGTTCCTAAACCGCATAATGCCAACGAGATCCACATATGTGTTGATATGAGATCTCTGAATAAAGCGATAATTCGCAAGCGTCACATCATACCGACGACTGATGACATCATCGCTGACCTGAATGGATGTAAGGTCTTCAGCAAGATTGACCTTAACCAGGGTTATCATCAGTTTCCGCTCCATCCCGATTCGAGACACCTGTAACGAGTCGCGAACCATTGCAAATGTCAAGACTACCGGACCAGCCGTGTGAGGAGATGAGCGTGGACTTTGCACATTTCGATGGAGAAACACTTCTCATATTGATCGATGACTATTCTCGTTTTCCATTTATTGAACCAGTGACATCTGAAGCTGCATGTGCAGTAATACCTAAAATTGACAAACGTGCTAGGGTTCAAGCATTGCAAAGTGACACCGCTATGGCCCAGAGCTAATGGAGAAGTTGAGAGATTCGTGAAGACATTAAAGAAGTGTGTGAAAGCTGCAAAATCAGATGGCAAGAACTGGAGAAAAGAAATGCAAGCATTCTTACGCAACTATCGTACCAGTCCACATGCGACGACTGGAGTTGCACCATCAACACTGTTCTTGAAGCGTGCCGTTCGCAATAAACTACCGCAATGTGCAAGCGCTGGACCAGTTGCTGAGATAGTTCGCAAGAGGGACACTTACCAGAAATGGAAGATGAAGTATCTATAAATTATATATATATATATATATATATATATATATATATATATATATATATATATATATATATATATATATATATATATATATATATATATATATATATATATATATATATATATATATATATATATATATAATGGCTATATTTAACGCGCAGAATTTGCCGATGATAATTTAAATATGTCAGACATAAGTATAATAAAAAGGCCCGTTATAAAAACAGGCCGAGATCGCGGTCAAAAATAAGTCATTACATCCAATATTGAGCATTATTGAGTCGATTATATAGCAGTTATCACAATACATAATACAACGTTTTATTTTACCCATACTATATATATATATATATATATATATATATATATATATATATATATATATATATATATATATATATATATATATATATATATATATATATATATATATATATATATATATGACAGCGATCTCAAATTCTGCGTGCTATATATATATATATATATATATATATATATATATATATATATATATATATATATATATATATATATATATATATATATATATATATATATATATATATATATATATATATATATATATATATATATATATATAGCACGCAGAATTTGAGATCGCTGTCATATAAGTCAGTCCGACCATGCACCATGCAATAGTGAACATTATTGAGTCGATTATATAGCAATTATCACAATACATAATACAAAGTTATATTTTACAAACACTTATTCGTACACAGCAGCGTTCGTACACAGCAGAGGACCACGTCACCTGACGCATTGCTGTTAGTACTAGTGTACTTGGAACAATACACGATGGACGTGGTGGGGGTGGGGTAGGGGTGGGCGGTTCGAACGAGAGAGAATTGTGTTTAACTGCAATATTTTCAGAAATCGTCCCAGAAATCCCAGGTTGACTGTGTACGCTCGAACCCCCTTTTCAAAACCCAGAGTACGGACCTGGCATATTGGACTATATATTTCTTTAAATACTTCACATTACATTGTGCATGATGTGGAGCGTGTCTTTAAACCATTTTGATTTTTAGCGTTGTAGCTGTATTGGGTCAAGTCATCACGCGCCAGTGGTGAAGAATTTCTTCACACTGTATATGTCGAAGTGGTTATCTGTTATTCTCACGGGTATACGCTCTGGGCGCACTTCCGCGTCACTCCCTCCAGCAATTTACCACTCACGACAGCGTTAACGCTTTCTCTCGCCAGCTAGCTCAGGATAACTGAAACATAGTCTAGCATTCAGAAGATTACATAAAATAGCCCAAGTAGACTAGTGTTCAGTCTACCTATTTGGTGATGATAGTAACGGGACCAGCTTCGAGGTGGAAGGCATATTCAAGTTTCGAACGAGAGAGAATTGTGTTTAACTGCAATATTTTCAGAAATCGTCCCAGAAATCCCAGGTTGACTGTGTACGCTCGAACCCCCTTTTCAAAACCCAGAGTACGGACCTGGCATATTGGACTATATATTTCTTTAAATACTTCACATTACATTGTGCATGATGTGGAGCGTGTCTTTAAACCATTTTGATTTTTAGCGTTGTAGCTGTATTGGGTCAAGTCATCACGCGCCAGTGGTGAAGAATTTCTTCACACTGTATATGTCGAAGTGGTTATCTGTTATTCTCACGGGTATACGCTCTGGGCGCACTTCCGCGTCACTCCCTCCAGCAATTTACCACTCACGACAGCGTTAACGCTTTCTCTCGCCAGCTAGCTCAGGATAACTGAAACATAGTCTAGCATTCAGAAGATTACATAAAATAGCCCAAGTAGACTAGTGTTCAGTCTACCTATTTGGTGATGATAGTAACGGGACCAGCTTCGAGGTGGAAGGCATATTCAAGTTTCTCAGTTGACAGATTGCAATGGGGAAAATGTAATTCTACTAAGAACTCATAGAGGTATACTTTTTTGCTACCAAACATACTTCTGCGCTTACACTCGCTTCAAGACTAAGACACACACATCTACTGAGATTAGCGCTTCCATAGGAGCAAATATATCAAACGATACAGCATAATTCCAGCGACGACCATTATCTTTCCAAAACTGCTAACAAGGTTAAACTTACCAAATCCAACGTGATCGTGCGCCTCGTCACCGACCTGATCGTGCGCCTCATCACCGACCTGATCGTGCGCCTCGTCACCGACCTGATCGTGCGTCTCGTCACCGACCTGATCGTGCGCCTCGTCACCGACCTGATCGTGCGCCTCGTCACCGACCTGATCGTGCGCCTCGTCACCGACCTGATCGCGCGTTTCGTCACCGACCTGATCGTGCGCCTCGTCACCGACCTGATCGTGCGTCTCGTCACCGACCTGATCGTGCGCCTCGTCACCGACCTGATCGTGCGCCTCGTCACCGACCTGATCGTGCGCCTCGTCACCGACCTGATCGCGCGCTTCGTCAACGACTTGATCGCGCGTCTCGTTTCCGACTTGATCGTTGCTGATTTGATCGTGCGTTTCGTCCCCGACGTGATCGCAAGGTTCGTCACCGACTTGATCGTGCGCTTCGTCGCTAACCTGATCATGCGGTTCGTTTACCGACTTGATTGAGCGCTTCGTCGTTGACTTGATTGAGCGGTTCGTCATCGACTTGATTGTGCCATTCGCCAATGACTTTTTAATATATAAATCGATCATACTTCTTATCAGCCAAAGTGTTTATTTATATGTCTATATTAAAATACTGAATATAAAATTTTACTTACCAATTCAAGTTGGCATAGATAAATTTTAATAAGAAACATGTATTATACTAAACTAGTGCACACACCAGCTGAGATGGTGCCTCTTGAAAGTTTGCATACAGTTCCTGGTACTGACCCTCATTTCTGGCGTATGTCAGCTGAGGTTATGCCTATCTTGTGCGTTCTTATCAATCGTCGGAAAGTTCGTAGCGTATGGAACAAGCAGAACAGCAGCGAAGCACGGGGAAGCTGTATTTGGAACACATCGCGCTCCATCATGTCCTCATCCGCCATGAATACAAGGACACTCTCACAGGCTGTGTTGTCTTCTTTGAACTTTTTTGTCATCGTGTCTATCGTTTCACGATCGTCGTTTTCAACGATCCACGTGTCAGCAAGCTCGCTATCACCTTGTAAGATATATGCCTCCCCCTTCTTCGGGGCCGCACGCAATTGTCCGGGAGGCATTTCTCACATATGTATATGTGTTTTAATTGTCCATCTTCTTTGCACTGGCCAGGTCGAGATTTATAACTGAATTTGTACTCACTCCACCAATGGGTACGTAGAGTACTATACAGAAGTGTAGTCAACGCATTGTTCTCCAGGTTCGAAGCGATTTTAATCGTGCACATCAGACTTCTTCTTCCTTTATTCTCAGTTATTTCACTACAGTCACTAGGTGTACGACAACTTAAAAGGTGCTTGTGCGCGCATGAGTGAAAGTACAGGTGTAGGTGTGGTTAAAATGTTTGTAATACAATGTGCTATAGTGCAATTTAAAACCATGGGTTACACATTAAACGGTAGTGTCAATAACAACGCTGGCTATATTGAAAGCATCAAGAGAAGGAGCTTTTACAACTGTGGCCGGAAGGCCGTTCCAGGAGGCTAGTGTGGCCACGGTGAACGACTGCTGCCATGCCAGGATTCGTGACCGCAGGAGCATCAGCTGGAACGAGTGTCCTCTGTACCCGTTAGCTAAGTGTTCCGGGCCGGCGCGCAGTGGGTACGTGCTGGTGATGTATATATGGTAGGGATGTTTACTAGGTCGTTCTTTATCCTGTACATCATAGTGAGCCTCTCCATGTCTACCAGGCCGTTCTGTATCCTGTACATCATAGTGAGCCTCGCCATGTCTACCAGGCCGTTCTGTATCCTGTACATTATAGTGAGCCTCGCCATGTCTACTAGGCCGTTCTGTATCCTGTACATCATAGTGAGCCTCGCTATGTCTACTAGACCGTTCTGTATCCTATACATCATAGTGAGCCTCTCCATGTCTACCAGGCCGTTCTGTATCCTGTACATCATAGTGAGCCTCGCCATGTCTACCAGGTCGTTATGTATCCTGTACATCATAGTGAGCCTCGCCATGTCTACTAGGCCGTTCTGTATCCTGTACATCATAGTGAGCCTCGCCATGTCTATCAGGTCGTTCTGTATCCTGTACATCATAGTGAGCCTCGCCATGTCTACCAGGCCGTTGTGTATCCTGTACATCACAGTGAGCCTCGCCATGTCTACCAGGTCGTTCTGTATCCTGTACATCATAGTGAGCCTCGCCATGTCTACTTGGCCGTTGTGTATCCTGTACATCATAGTGAGCCTCGCCATGTCTACCAGGCCGTTCTGTATCCTGTACATCACAGTGAGCCTAGCCATGTCTACCAGGCCGTTCTGTATCCTGTAAATCATAGTGAGCCTCGCCATGTCTACCAGGCCGTTCTGTATCCTGTACATCATAGTGAGCCTCGCCATGTCTACCAGGCCGTTCCGTATTCTGTACATCATAGTGAGCCTCGCCATGTCTACCAGGCCGTTCTGTATCCTGTACATCATAGTGAGCCTCGCCATGTCTACCAGGTCGTTCTGTATCCTGTACATCATAGTGAGCCTCGCCATGTCTACCAGGCCGTTCTGTATCCTGTACATCATAGTGAGCCTCGCCATGTCTACTGGAACATTCTGTATCCTGTACATCATAGTGAGCCTCGCCATGTCTACCAGGTCGTTCTGTATCCTGCACTTCATAGTGAGCCTCGCCATGTCTACCAGGCCGTTCTGTATCCTGTACATCATAGTGAGCCTCGCCATGTCTACCAGGTCGTTATGTATCCTGTACATCATAGTGAGCCTCGCCATGTCTACCAGGTCGTTCTGTATCCTGTACATCATAGTGAGCCTCGCCATGTCTACTAGGCCGTTCTGTATCCTGTACATCATAGTGAGCCTCGCCATGTCTACCAGGTCGTTCTGTATCCTGTACATCATAGTGAGCCTCGCCATGTCTACCAGGCCGTTCTGTATCCTGTACATCATAGTGAGCCTCGCCATGTCTACCAGGTCGTTCTGTATCCTGTACATCATAGTGAGCCTCGCCATGTCTACCAGGTCGTTCTGTATCCTGTACATCATAGTGAGCCTCGCCATGTCTACTAGGCCGTTCTGTATCCTGTACATCATAGTGAGCCTCGCCATGTCTACCAGGTCGTTCTGTATCCTGTACATCATAGTGAGCCTCGCCATGTCTACCGGGCCGTTCTGTATCCTGTACATCATAGTGAGCCTCGCCATGTCTACCAGGTCGTTATGTATCCTGTACATCATAGTGAGCCTCGCCATGTCTACCAGGTCGTTCTGTATCCTGTACATCATAGTGAGCCTCGCCGTGTCTACCAGGTCGTTCTGTATC